>JAJTUH010000008.1:1028335-1359242 GCA_036971555.1 Drechslerella coelobrocha
AAAAAAAAAACCACCAAGCAAACAAGCAAGGCTGCCGACCGAGTCGGATCGTCCGTCAAATGAGTGGTCTGGAAATGGGTTCCCGCTTACAGTTGCACTTAACCTGACTCTCCTATTATATTTTCTTTTTGTGGGAATAGTTGTTATCTGCAATATATCCTCGTATGCATGTCGACCCATGCAGTTGGAATGCAGCTTCCCACAGGCCTGAGTCTGCATATCTGATTCACGGGGTTGAAGGCCTGGTGTGTTCGCTCTAAATCTGGCGGCCGCTGACCAATGTGAAGCGTCCATCGAACCTG
Source organism: Drechslerella coelobrocha (assembly GCA_036971555.1). Taxonomy (NCBI): domain Eukaryota; kingdom Fungi; phylum Ascomycota; class Orbiliomycetes; order Orbiliales; family Orbiliaceae; genus Drechslerella; species Drechslerella coelobrocha. The sequence goes on from JAJTUH010000008.1 coordinate 1,028,638, forward strand.
CAAGACTTGTACATGAAAGATTACCGAGCGCGACAAAGTCCGATAATTTCGCTCGTCGCTGTATCGGCCGTCTCTCATTCGTTAGAGGTGATCTCCACACCAAATGCAGGACACCAAATCAGCTCTGGTTGACCAAGTTCCCCGGTAGGTGGGACCACTTGTCCTTCGAGATCTATGAAAAGCCCGGAAGATCTGGGGTGAAAGCTTCGGATTTCTCGCCAGATCCCTTCCCTTCCCTTGTCTCCGAGTTTCGGTGCATTTTATATCCGCGTCATTTGACCCCGTTTGAGCTAGGCCCCGCCCGCGGATTTAGGAGGGTTCCAGCCGAAAATGTCGAGGGGAAACAAAGAAGCATTCGATTCTCAATATCAGTTCCGAGTTTGTCGGCTGCGGACCTGCACTACCCCTGCACCTCGCTCGCTCTGATCCCCTGTCCATTTTCAAGATCAGACCACTCGAAAGTCTAGACTTTTCCCTGTCGATATCAGATCTTAGGCAATAGTAACGAGATACTATAGACCTGAGTTACCCGGCGAAAGGCATGAAAATTTTCTCGCTTTGAATCTTAACAAGGATCGGCCCAGTTTCGCGGGGAAGAATTTTTTTTCCCTGACCCTGGAAATCGCCGTCGCCGATTTATCAAGATCGAGAAAAAAATTAAACGAAAGAAAAATCAAAACACAACACAGATATTTGTTGGCTTGCAGAAACGAAAAAAAAAAGAGGAAAAGAAAAAAGAAAAACGTTTGTCGGAGGTCACTCATTAAAATGTGAGGCGGCTTTAGACGAAACTTTGTCAGCCGTCGGTGGAATTACTTAAAGTGTATAATATATGATTGTTTTCTTCTTTTTACCCTTTCTTTCGGTTGTGCGTCGCTATGAATGCAAGATATCACAGGGGAGGCGGACCCAGCTGTGGGCGTCTGTGTGTTTGTATGTGGATCGAAGGGCAGATGGAAAGGTTGTGCGATTGGGATTCGGCAAACTGCATGCATGCCTGTTTTCCACCGCGACGGTACCTGGCCAAGTTACGAGAAATAACGAGACAGACACCGTCTTCCAACCAAATCCGACTCCCAGCTCAGCATTTCCTGTAAGCCGTTGCAAACTCAAACGCAGAATCTGATCGGTCTTTGGGGGTTGGCCCCTCTGGCGCAATCTCGTGTGGACTTTCCTCCACCCATGTTCCCTGCCAGGAAAAAAAGAAAGAACCCCGGTACCTGAACCGCCTAGCTGAACTTGACACCACCTACTGCAGCCCAAGTGCTCGATCTGCTCCGAGCAATTTTGTCCATATAGCTCTCAACTTTGTCTCTGCCTACACTGCCCTTCAAAAATTCAGCCACAGACGCCAGCTCTAGCCCTCTACAGCTCAAAACGGCGTCTATATCAGCCTCAGTCACCAGAACAGCATCCTTGGCCCTGTCCTTCGCCATTTGTATTACAAACTTTGACGATGAACCAATCATATTCTTGAGCTCTGTGACTTGTGACTTGGTAATCGGTGGCTTTAGGGCTTTCACTACTGGTGACTTGTCCAGGAAGTCACATAACTGAAGAATGTACTTGCAAACCTTTGCTCGTTATCGAAGAAAGTGTCAGATTAGCTCCATGTTTTGCTCTCACCAAATAAATCCGCACGGCGTTTGTATCAAAATGTGTATGTAGGCCTCGTGCGAGAGCGAGACATTTCAAGAAAGTGGTATCCCTTACCTCCAGAAACATGTACACTTGGTGTAGACAGTACCATGGCGCAGATTCCCAGTATTCTTCGTCCAGTGATAGCTTAGATATCGCAGAATTGACTTCAGACGCAGACGACGCACCCTCACCTATGGCTTTTGAGGGTGCCTGCAATTTACCCCTTAGAGCCTGAAACTTGCTGGTTATGTCGGCCAACAGCGACTTGACTTTGGAGCTCGACCGGGTGGCATTTTCGCTCTCCACCTGGACATCACCTATCAGACAAACAACCTCTAGCACCTGCCGTTCAACCCCTGTGAATTCGCACACGCCCTGCCGGTTGATCACCCCACGCAACCTCTGAGGCAGCGACATGTACTCCTCCTTCTCTTCGTTTCCTTGCATACCGCCATTAGTCTTGGAAGATGATGCCGATGAAGAGGCATCCTTCGGGAGGTCTGCTGCTGCAACCTGGGATTGTGCAACCAACGTAGCTACGATGCTCTCCACAAGTAAGAACCCCTTCGCCCATTGGAGCCCGATACGGTGCCCCATGTCGCATCCTGTATGCCAGCCGTCTTCCCCGAACAAATCAAATGACCGGCTATCCGAGGTTCTGACGTTAAGAGCTCTATCCCACAGCGCACCAGATCCCTCTGCTACCACGCCGCGGAACCGCAGCACGCGGCGTCTCTCGATTTCGAAGTGGCAAGCTGAGATACTCGTCGACACCCTCTTTTCAAATAGCACCATATCCTTGATTTGTCCGTAAGCATCATTTTTGAATGCTAGGCTGATCATTTCCGGGTTGGTGCGGTTTGCGTTCTTGTACAGCCTGAGTGAGATATCGTACATTTCCAAGCTATCGGTAGGATTTGCTGGAACATGCAACCCGACATCAGCCATGTCGGTGTGGTGCAGTAACTTGGCAGCAGCAGCTATCGAGAAAGGAAGGAGGGTGGATAGCCTGCTCAGGATGTGGTGGGATAAAGAGTCATTCTGTATCTGCTTGATGCTCAGTCGTTGATATTCGACGGTTGCACAAGAAATTGCACCGATGATCGAATACAACCGCACTAAAAGAAGCAAGGCCGTAAAATTGTGTTTGGACTTGGACAGAAGGTGCTCCAGCAGTACGACAGCAATCCTTACAGGGAGGGTATCATGCGGTCGAACTGCATATATGCACAGGAGCCCCTTTGCAGCCAATAGTAGGAATTCATCACCAATACGCATATCGGTGACCAGCAGTTCGACATCAACCTTGAGCGAGACGGTGTATGCAGTAAGACAGTCTTGGATGAAGTCGTTTAGTCCTCCCGTTAAGGGAGGTCGTTCCTGATCATCAATTTCAATCCAAAATCGAAACTTCAGCCAGGTGACCCGCTCGCGCACAGCGTTCGTCAAGTCCTTGAGCGGCATCTCAGGAGAATCGAGCTCCCTGCTCGCGCAGAATTCTGCCATCTTGCTCGCCAGCTCCTTCCTCTGTTCCACGCTCAGTTGGGCCACGTATGGTCTCAAGTCGTCGTAGCATGAACTCTTCCCGCCTTGCTTTTGAAAAAATGTAAGACACGCCGCAGAGAGAGTCGACACGTCCTCCCTGCAATTTAAGCTAGCATGCGGGCTGCAATATGCCGAAAACTTGAGAGCAGCCAACAGTGAATTCCGCGAGACTGACTCGTCAGGCTTCAACTTCCCCAGAAGGAGAGCGGCAACCTTGCTGAACAGTGGGTCTTCGGGATCCTTAAGCCCAAGTTCGAAGGCTGAGGTAACGAATCCGGACCAGACCTTCCAGTCATCCATCCACACTTTACTCACCTTTCGCGATTGATTTGGATCCGTGCCAACCGTGCCGTCCGTGCCGCCGTCCTCGACCCTCACGGTCCCTGTTGAAAGAACACTCTGGCAATGATCGTATACATCCCTGAACTCCTGCAGCCGCAGTTTCGAATCCACAAGGAGCCACCAAAGCTCCCAGTAATTGTCTGACCCCAGTTTGCTTTGGAACCCAGTTGTCGGGCTCTCCAAGTACCTGACCAACTCAGCATCCTCCGTTTTCGTGAAGTTCAGTACTTCATAGAACAGCTGTAGCTCGGCTGCAGTTCGAATCGATCGAATTGGACCCGATTCATTCCCTTGCGGAATCTCACTTGCAGATTTAGATATCATGCGAGAGGCAAGGGTGCCGAATAATGCCACACCCGATCGTTGATCATCATCGCAGGCTACCTTGTGATATTTCTCGGTCAGCTGAAAAATATATACCTCCCTTGTGCGACGCCATCAGACGGATATGCAAGATGCAGCCAACCGATTGATCAATCGGGTTTTATCTATTCACCCGTCTCCGTCCATCTATTCAAGGTGGAATAAAGGACAGGATGTGGCCGTTTTGAGAAAAAAAAAAAAAAACAACAGAGAAGGCAGGACTAGCAGAAGGGAAAAAAGGTGGAAGAGACATACAACCATGATGAAGCAGGCTGCGATAGCCCAAAAATAATACACTCGGTTACTCGGAAACTGCTTCTGCAGCATCATCGCCGCCTTTTGCATGCCCGCCCAATCACACGCTTTCATGCAGCCGTTGTACCACTCCTGCAAGCCCGCCTCATCTACGGGCTTCGTCCGCCCCGGCGTCGCAATTCGCGTCTTGTACAGATGCTCATGCAGCCTACCGATTTCTGCCTTCTTGCCAAGATAGCTGTATGTCATCTCCAGCAGCCGAATCGTCTCGGTCTCCTTCGGCGGCGGATTACGGAACGCCAGCTTGTTGCAGAGGTCAAGGGCCTCCGCTAGCGGCGAATTGTGCGGGTTTGCTCCGGCGGAGGGCAAGTGCGCCAGGATGAAAGCTCTCATTGCCTATGCAGTGGATTCCAGACCAATGGGCAAAGGGTTTCCATGTTAGCTTGGCTTGGAATGGAAAGAGAACAAAGCTACCGCACAAGTTGATTGTGTTGGAGGAAGTTGAGAGCTAGAGACGGGGGGGAGAGTATCATACCATCAAATGGTCTCCCTTCTCGCCCTTTTTCATCCTGCGATTGACCAATTGCAAAGCTTGCTTAGCTCCTCCTCCAGGCGCGTTCAGCGCCTCCCATACTTGCTGATTGCGACGTTCGAACGGCGAGCCCATTGTGGTGTTGAGTTACCGCAGCTGCATTGAAGAACTGAGAATAATATCTATAACGAGACGGCCAACGGCTCTCACGCAGTGGGTGAGATGGAAGAGGCGAGGTAACGTTTGTCGCTCGGGTGGAAAGTTGTGTATCTGAGATAAGCTGAAGCTGGTGGACGAGTCGAAGTCGGAGATGACTGTAACTGGCAGCTCAAATGTGTCTTTTCCTCCTCGACTGTTCGATTGCTCTAAATCCCTCGATCCGCGGCAGCACGCTGTGGGTTGCACATGAATTCGTGCGGGAAACTCAAAGAGCAAAAAAAAAAAAAAAAAAGTACCCGGGACCACGCGGCTATCGCGTTTAAAATTAACCACGGATTCAACCGAGAGGACCGACGTTGAGACAAGCTTCCAAGGGTCCGACGACGACCACATTCCATGCCAGATGCGCGCGACGAACCTCCTCCGCTGATAACTCCAGCAATATAACCAACCCAGCATATGCCCCAGCGGACCAGCTAACCCGCAGCTGAGGGGCTCCACGTGCACGCTCCGATATGCCAGAAATACAATACCGCGAGAACCCCGTCGACGAGGACGTTAAGCGCAAATTCGAGTCCAAGGCTTCCAGCAAATTCTTCGACCCTTGCCAGGACGCCGCCGATAGGTCGCTGAAATGCCTGCGCCGTAACATGGGAGATCGCGAGATGTGCACGGATTACTTCCAGGCATACCGGGATTGTAAGAAGAGATGGGTATGTTGACAGCCCCGCCGACAGATTACAGCTCAAGAAGCTAGGGTCCCTAACATGGTTTATTTAAACAGATTGAGGAACGTAAATCAGACCGGTGGAATAAGGCCATGGGCTCACTGGGCCTTAAACAGCACGAAGATGAAGTGCCAAATTCCACGGCGATCGCCGGAAATGCGGAGAAATGAACTAGCGTGGCTTGCCAACTGAAGAATTTTTCTCAAGCCCTCTCCCAAAAAAATAAAAAAATCACCACATTAATCCGAAATTAGTCCTCTCAACACCGGTTTTGCGAGCAGTCGATATACTGTTCATGTTGGAGGATTCCTTTACGTTGAAACTCATACCTTGTCAGTGCTGCGGAGGGAGCAGTCAGCTCCAGTGCAATCATCAGTTTGTCTCCACCACTTTGATCCCAGCCGCGGTCTAGACCGTCTATAACCACCAAAAATTAATTCCCTATGACCTCATTGTACATCCAGCCGCCGCAATTACGTGAAGCGTGCGCCCACGTAAGCGCCTATATATTCCTACATGTATTATATCTATTGGGTTTCAGGGTCGGCGGGTGAACCGCGTTGTACAGCTACTTAAGTAATTCCTCTGAACTATAGTGTATGATAACTTGGAATTCTGAGTAGAGATATAATCTCTTTGATTGCGTCTCCCTATCATCTACCTAGTAGGTATCTATTGATCTTAGTTAACTTCAATTCATTTTTACGCGTAAATTGTGCTACTACAAGGGGCGCTCTCAACAGCATAATCTTGGTTTTAACGCTCCTATTCGTCTTATCAACATGCTGTCCTACAAACCCGCCCACTGGTCCTTTCTTCGCATTGCAAGACTATCCTATCCTCACTGCTATAATTTCCCTCTACATTCCTCATCACGAAATCTTATCCATCAAGTTTATTTCATCAAAGTGACAAGGGGATATCCAAACGACAACAATAACCAGCTAAAGCAAATTCAAAGTAGAAGAAGAAGCAGAGCAGCAGCATATCAGCGGCAGCAGAACACGAAGAAATAGGTGCTAAGTACAAAAAAGTAAATAGAGTATATGTATCAAGAACAAGATAAGCCAGACAGTCGAAGAGAAAATTGAAGTGCAAAGAAAGTCTGAATCATTACAACGTAACTAACCCCATGCTCGCCCAAACCAATGACATACGCTCTGCTTCGCACCGGGAGCACCTAGTCTCGAGGCTATGTCAAGCCGGCCAGCCGGCCAGCTAGCTGTGCACTAGTTAGGCTGTAATATCAATATCGACAGCCTGATTAGACCTGCAAATGATGATTCAGCGAACTGGTTAACAATGCAGTGTATCTTACGATACTATGCACGCCTGCTATAGCCTAGAGCTACCTAAACCACCATCGACTGGCCTTGGAGTACCTGGTCTCGAGGCTACGTCGCAGCGACATGCAAATATTAAATGTCATATACAGCGAGCATGTATGCAATCTCTATATCTCCATCTCCTCAAACAATCAAAAAAGAAAGCGGAAAGAAAAAATGCCACAAAAAAACCACGGCTGCAATTGATATGATGATGACTGCAGATTGCATTACGACAACCCAATGTACTGCATGCGCATGGCCAAAAGACATGTAAAGAGGACCTGGCATGCCCCCATGTGTATGAATCGCTCACCTCGTTCAGCAAGAAGCCGAANACGAAAACGAATGTCTCGCTAATAACCATGGACGACGAATTACCAAAAACAGGACGCAAAAGGGGAGGCATACCACAATCATGCAGGCATGCAAGGTATGAAAAGAATCCAAAAAATAGATATAGTACCATGCTCAAACAGTCCAATGTCCCTCCGGCTTCCCCGGATATGTAATATCGTGGTATAAGAAAAAAGAGATCGCAACAACCCAGTCAAGAAAGAAAAAAGGAAACGTATTAATTTGCCCTCGAGGTCTTACTTTCAAGCGTGCATCAGCTCCTTCTCCAGCTTCCTCCCTCTTGGCTCCTCCGTCTCGACGTCCGGCACATCGCTTCGCTCTGTTCTCGAATCATCGCCATCCGGGTTACCAATATCGCTACCTTCCTCCTTGACAAACACGACCTCCTCATGCTCGCCGACTATTGGGGAGAAGTCCGCCACTTCCTCTATCTCCTCGCATTCGTCTTCATCCTCTTCCTGAATTATTTCGGCCTGGGCACCCGCCGAGCTAGTGCTAGCGCGCTTGCTCGCGGAATGCCGCCGTCGACCATGCGAAACGCTAGGAGAGGAGTTTCGCGCGTGGTTCCCAAGGTTCAGCATAGGTCCCTTGAAAGGCGTCTTTTTGCGCTTGGCAAAGGCCACGCCCTCCCTATTGAATACCGCTGACTCATTAAACGCGTCGGAGCCCGCTCCCTGTCGTACTAACCTGATATTCGACGGGAAGCTGTTGGTCCTCGGTGTCGTAGCGACAACCTTGACACCTGATGCCCTTGGACTTCTCGGAGACGCTAGCTGTACCGAGTTGACAGAACTGGAAGACGCAATGGAAGATGCCTTGGAGTGGGACTTGTGGAATGACCGGACAGATGATAACGACGAAGATGTTGACTTCCTACCGCCGAGACCGCGGCCGGACATGCGTCTAGCGGAATGTGGTGTAAGTGGCGATGGAGATAGCGATTGCCTTTTCCGCTGTGCCGTCGTTAGATTCGGAGGGGCGTTGCTAGAAGGGCCGCTGTTCTGGCGAGCCGTCTCCCGGCCTCGAGTCCTCTGATCCCGCTGGCGGTCATTTTCCCTCAGCATTTCTAAGACGTTTCCCGCCCGCGATCGGACGCTATTGCTTTGATGCGAACTGTGAATGCTCCGACTTTGGTGTAAGTTCGACTGCGAGGTATTCCCATTCTGTAGTCTTTGCTGGTTTTTCTGATTCGCCGGCCCTGTAGCTCGCCGTGCAGAGTCAAACAGCCAATGCTTTAATGCGGCGAGTGTAGTTAGAAAGTGAATTTTACGTTGGTTCGGCCTCCTGGAGGACGGGGACGGAAAAGTAGGATCACGATTTCCCGAGTACAGATCTGGCGAAGACATCACTTGTAGCTGGCTCTGGTTCGACGGATTCCGCTGCATCTTATTATAAGGGTTACGGTCCTTAGCGTTCGCTGGCAACTGTTGAGTCGGTCCTGCGGGCACTATGGGGGCTTTAGCGGATCCGGTTCCATTCACTAACATGGAGTTAGCTCGCGCAGAACTTTTCTGTGCATGGCTTGGGGACATACGTGAAGTTGATGATGCTTTGACGTTCGCCCACTCGACTTCTGCTTCTTCTCTCGGGGGCTTGAGGAAATCGGCGGCTGCGGCAGCTGCAGCTAGCATACTTCCACCGCTGACTCTCCGGCTCTCGCTTCGCCGCTTCTGCCGTCGTTTCTCTTTTCGAATCTCTTTTTCTATTAACAGATTCCACCAGCCAGCAAGGCTATCGCATTTTTGCGCAAGTACACTTTCTACGACGGTCTCAACCTGAACACCAGCAGATTTCATGCGGTCCAAGGTGGTCCTTTCTACCAGTGTGCTGAAAGGTGCAGGCTGTTGCACAGCAAGAATATTCTTCTGCTCATTACCATAATCGGTCAGAAAAGGATGTGTCAGGATCTCTAGCAGTGTCGGACGAGATATGGGTCGTTTCGAAAGGAGCGACTTCATCAACGAGACCGCATCTAGGTATAGGTGTTAGTACGAGAAAGTTGTAACATGCGGAGTGACTATCGCACCTTCAGTCAGATGTTCAGGGTATTTCGGCTCTTCATTCAAGATCTTTAGTTTTGTCGAAGTCTCATCGTCCTCGTCAAACGGTAACTCCCCGCATAGCAAAGCATACAGAATGACACCCAAAGACCATACGTCGACAGCTATAACCCAGTTAGCGACCTAGGCGTCAGTATCCTACAAAGATGAGGGACTTACCTTGTCCGAGATACTTCTCGCCTTTGACCATCTCTGGAGCCGAATAACAAACGGTCCCACAGAAAGTCTGTAGAGGCCGAAGCTTTTCATACTCCCGTGTAAACCCGAAGTCACATAGTTTAACCTACACCCGAAGTATAAGCATCCATAACCACCATTTGATATACCTCTTCGCGTCAAGCTGAAACATACATTCTCATGCCTATCCAGCATGATATTCTCAAGCTTCAGATCCCGATGCACGCAGTGCTTCTGATGAACATATGCAACAGCACCGACTAGCTGCGCAAATATCTTCTGCGCCGTATCGTTTGAAAGCCTCCCATTCTTGATAAGGTAGTCGTATAACTCCGCCCCAGGACAATACTCCAGCACCATCCATACTAACGACTCAGTAACGACGACTTCGTACAGTCGGACGATATGCGGGTGTATCAGTTGCCGATGATGATGTATCTCTCTGGCGAGATTTGGGTCGCTCTTTTGCGCCGACTTGAGAACAACCTATTCCATCCCATACCGTCGCGTTGCTTACAGTCAGCCCATGCACTTCCGTCTTCGGTAGGTAGCAGTCAGGTGATGACACGTCGGCCTCCGTGAGGATGCGGAGACTGCGGAGGAACGTACTTTCGACCCGTTGGTGAGCTTGTGTGTCGCCAGGTAGACATTACCGAATGATCCCTTGCCTATCAGTCGTCCAAGAGTGTAGTTTCCTACATGCCTTAGTTCCGGGGACGAGAATTCGCTGTATATTTAGAACGGAATGAGATTCTTAGCGGGCGGTTCTGGCGACAAGCAGGAAATGTGTTGGGGTCGTTGCATCAGGGGGGACGAGGTTTTCCCTTACGTCAGGAGTTCATTATACGACTCTGCTAGCTGCTGGTGTCCAAGGCGAAGGGTCGCCGGTTAGCTGAAGTTATCGGAGCTGGGCATCGCATTCGAGGGCAAGAAGGGTCGGACCTTGGTCTTTTGAGTATGCTGTTCAGCCCTCGACTTTGCCTGCATAGGAACGTTGGTGACGTCCTAGAGCGGTCGTCCCTGATCGATAGCGAACACCTCGCCAGTTTTACCGATTGTAATAGTAGGCAGTCTATATATGAGATTCCGGGAAGGGAAGATCGATCGATCGAGCAAGGACCAATAATGAATGAACGATGGGCGGATGAATGGACGGACGAATCCAAGAAGCTAGAACCTGGCTTGGAACCACCAAAAGATGCGTCGGCGGGACCTAAGCTATAGACAGAAAGAGCGAAAGGAGAAGAGATCTAAACAGCCGTGGACCTTTTTTTTTTTTTACTGGCTCGGAGCGACTGACGCGGGGGGTAAGTGGTCAGGGCTTCTGTATTTCGGGGGGGTAAAGAAAGGTTCCGGACGGGTGAGGACGGGAAGTTTGACAAACAAATCGCAGGCAGACGTCAGACAACACGCAATGGGAGACAGTCGGGCTCGAAATGCTCGCTAAGGTCATCAATAGACAGGTCGGTACGGCGGGTGAGGCTGATAAATATGTCGTCTGTTTGGTATTGGCATCATCGGTCGGTCAATCTTGGTGCTGGAGACGGTTGGGGACGTGCGACTGTGGTGCCACAGAGATTGATATATCCCCGGAATCCAAATTTTAATACGGATAGAAACCCGGATAGTTTGGGTATATATAGCACTTCTTGCTGTCGTACCACCTGTATTGGCGAATCATAAACGAGGCGTGGGAGGGCGGTATCGTATGTACGATGCTGTTCAGAAGCATCAATAGTGCAATGAGAAGCTGCAAGGAATCGTTGTTTCTCGTGGAAGGAGACAGCTTGCTTGACAGGCATCCCCTTAAACGATCGTTTAATTTCCCCGATCCTCCCAGAATCGGGGGCTAAGCAAAGAAATAACAATAATAATTCAAAGATCGCTTCTGTTCGTTTTCCTTACCACCTCCACGTCTTGACGGCGCACACGACAGAAACAAGCCAATCATCGCGAGAGTGTTTGTCACGTGATGGGCGGATTCTGGAATAAGGCCTGGTCCGCCTTTCAGGGGAGCGTTTTCTATCCCGTCCCCTGAAAGCGGAAGCCGCGGTGGTGCGGCATTCATCAATTGCCATTGAGCTAAATATTCTTTGAGAATAGAACAGAGGTGTCTTCTTGCAAATGGCGGTGGTGGCGGCGACGGTAGTAAGAGTAGGAGTAGTAGTAGTGTAAGTATACGCGTACGTGTACGTGATCGAGATAGATACAGAAGAGTTTGGTTTCTCGAGCCGCATATATATGTATATACGGGATATGTCTATTATATCTCTGCTCTCTCACGCTCACGCTCGATAAAGATGCTCTGTCTTTCTTCCCGAATGGATGAATATATCGAAAACCAGGCGATGATCTCCACAAACGCCCAGCTGAACACCCAGTTAGACTTTAATGATGAGAGTCCCGCAGTGACCCAGGTCCCCTTCAGGGATGGATCGGAATCGTAAACATATGTGAGGCCAGCGAGGGCAAAGAAGAAAGTGGTCCGAATTGGTGCTGTAGCAAAATGAAGGTCAGCATCTGATGTTTTCTTCAACCGTCCAGCACCAGCAATATTGAAAGTGAGAGCATTTAGAGATAATCGACAGTATTAATAGGGCATACCTTGGCTGCCCCAGTGGATGTAGAAGGGGATCCCATTGATGCCAGCACCGACGAGGTCGCTAATCCCGATGAAGGCGAACAACAGGCCAAGAAAAGATGATACTGGCCGGGCAGCGTCTGATGAGAAGGAAACCACGTCATACTAAATTTCGGGATGACAAAAATTGTTAGAAAGATTTATTCCGAAGAGAGTAGACATTGATCGTTGAAGGCATTTGGAAGATTACAATTCCCATTGCTTGGCCTAGAAGGACGACCAGAGCCTGTTGGTCGAGCATCTTTGGCTGGAATAACAGATGGTATGAGATGGCGAGATGAACCGCCGAAACTATGGTCGTGTCAGCGTTGAAGATTCGAACCTGCGTATTTTACCTGTTCGTGATGGTAATACTTAATCGTATTTGAGTGGCCGCAGAGAAAAGCCCCATGGTGAAGATTTTGAATTCAGTTGTGACTGAGATGTGGATATGGAACTGGATAGGTATGTATATCAAAGGTTCTCGAAGCTTGTTGGACAGAGTGCGCCGCGTACAATGAAGTAAGTAAATGCTTAAGTAAGTGAGAAGAAGAAGGCCAGCTTCAGTGTTTGTTGAACCATATATTAGTTAAGCCGAGGGTGAGTTGACAGGACATAGTAGCTAGCAACAGCTAGCTCCCGGTACAAATACATTAATAAAATACCTATATACTTCAAGTACCTAAGTACCTAAGTAGGTAAGTGAGCCCTTAGAAGACCTCCCACGATTAATTTAACCGCGATAGGCGCCTCAATGGACAGACAACATCACGATAACTAGAGCCACCATCGAGCAGAGTCAATTGAAAGGCCTGCATGCATGCCGCTCTCAAGATTCCTCTTATCCCAATTGCTTTTTGTCAGCCCAACCTGGCTGCCACCCCCGATTGAGAGCATCGTCAACGTTGCCCCCACCGGCCACCACTCCACTAGCATTTGTACCGTACTGTGCTGGGAGCCGGCCGGTCAGCAGGCAGGCTCGCATACACATGTCGCATTGACATTACGTTGACAGAACACACTATCACACCGCAGCAGGGCGGGGTTCGATCTTGCTGGCGTGCTAGCTGGCTGGTTGGCAATTTCCGGCAAGGCCGTTGTCGACCAGGGCCATCTGCAAGTTGCCCCTCCATTGCCGTCGACAAGATTCGTTAGCCGTGATGTTATAGGGTCTTGTCATGCCAGGTCAAATCTTGATGGCCGCCCGCATTTCCCGTGTCAGTGACCTGGTCGTCTCCGTCAACGGAACCCCGCCATGGATGGTAGGTGGGAAGATATCCCATAGGCCCTATCGATCCACGTTTTTTATTTTTTTTCTTTTCGCTTTCTCTTCTTGGCTATCCGGGCTTATCTGGTGAGGCTTATGCTACAGACCGATAGAGAGATGCCTGATAGAGTATCGCAACTATCCCGTTCGCATTTGCACATGCATAACATCGTTCTCCCGCAACGTAAACCACGCCGAGAACAAGAGACTGAGCTTTCCCGGTGCGACTGCATTGGCATTTGGTACAAGGACAGTACTTTATATCTTGACTTCTCCGGTATATACTACTATACACTATCCACATTTACGTAGCACGTTTTGATGAATAATCCTCACGTTCGCATTCCGATGGAGAATAGCCCGGCTGCATGAGCGGCCAGCTAAGACAGATATGCTCAGAAACAACATGGGATAGCTCGTCACTCCTCTGCGATCAACTGCAACTGCAACTGTAGAGAATTCCTGGTCCACAGCAGCTGGGCCGTCGCCTCCTCCTCCGCCGGTTCCTCTTCTCCTCTTACTTCTTCTTCCTCCTCTTTTTCTTCTGCTCCTTGTTCGCCCTTCTCTGCCGTAGTCTCGATTCGTCCCGCCGTTGTAGCCTCACCAACCAGCGCCGGGAACTCCTCGTCGTGGACCGTCCCCCGCCAGTCAGCCCGCCAGCCAGCCAGCCAGCCGCCCGCCCGCCAGCACCAGCGAAAAACCTCCTGTGCTAAACCCTCCTCCGTCGCCTCCCCCCGCAGCACGATATCGTATATTCGCGCCGTATCAGTTAGTGTATCGATAGTGCAGTATCCTACTATACTAGCGGTCTCCCCGCTGGCCGACCTTCCTCTTTTCTCCCGCTCTGGCCTTGGGCGAAAAAAAAAAAAAGAAGTACCCATCCTTTCACTCTCCTGCGTCTGCTTTGTCTGTCTCTCTTTCTTCTTTCAACTTTATTTTTTTTATTTTTCTATTTTTATTTACTTTAATTTTTTTCTTTTGAAAAAAATAAAAAAAAACCCCTCCCCTCGTCGGTCTTGATCTTGCCAATCTCTCCTTCGTCCCGTCCGCCGGCTCGTCCCCGCTCTCCGCAGCCCCTCGACTCGCAAAAGGTAGCATCCTACCGTCCATCGGATTGGTCCTCCACCAACCCGACGTCCCTGTCGACCGCTGTGTTCCCCTCTCGTGCTTGTGCCACCAGACGGGTGCGGAAGCAAGCGAGCACACCCAACCTCGGCCGTCTTTATCGCCGCACAACATAACATGGAAAAACGACCGTCTCATGACTCTCTCGGTCAAGGCCAGAGGAAGATGGAGGTGACCGACCCGGAAACCTACTATACCAAGCAGAGCATAATCGGTATTCTCCCTCCCGTCATCCCTTTTCGCTGTTCTTTGCGATGCATGGCTGTTGAGCTGACACTGTGTTTGTTGTGATCGCGTTTCAGGCGGAGGAAGCTTTGGAAAAGTTTACAAAGGGTACTTGAAATCCTCAACTCCGTTCACTCCAAACCTTTAACATGCGTGGTCGCTGATCGCCATCATCATCATCATAGCGTCGATAAACGAACTGGACAGTCGGTCGCGATAAAGATTATCGATGTCGAGAATGCCGAAGACGAAGTCGAGGACATCATACAAGAGATCAACATTCTTTCCGAACTCAACTCTCCCTACGTCACCAAGTACTACGGCTCTTATCTCAAAGGCTCAGACCTATGGATCATCATGGAGTTTTGCTCCGGCGGCAGCTGTGCCGACCTGCTCAAGCCCGGCCTCATTCCTGAGGACTATATCACAATAATCATTCGGGAATTGCTGATGGGGTTGGAGTATCTGCACGGTGATAACAAGCTGCACAGAGATGTCAAAGGTCTGACCCCCTGTGCTTCGTCAACACGAACAACATGTTGGGCGGGAGAGATGCTGACCATTCGATGATCCTACATAGCCGCGAATGTCTTATTGGGATCGAACGGTCAAGTCAAACTTGCAGACTTTGGCGTCTCTGGACAGCTATCCGCCACAATGACGAAGAAGAACACCTTTGTCGGTACACCATTCTGGATGGCACCAGAGGTCATCAAGCAGGCTGGCTATGACCAAAAGGCGGACATTTGGTCACTGGGAATAACTGCTTTGGAGCTCGCGAACGGCGAGCCGCCATATGCCGATATACACCCTATGAAAGTGTTATTCTTGATACCGAAAAATCCATCTCCAACCCTGGAAGGCGACTTCACCCCGCTTTTTAAGGAATTTGTCGATCTATGTCTTAAGAAAGACCCCAAGGAACGTCCTACTGCCCGGGACTTGCTCAAACACCCATTCGTACGACGAGCGAAAAAAACCACATACCTCACGGAGTTGATTGAGCGGCACGAACGGTGGGCGATAGAGCATCCGAGCGGCAGCAATGACGAAGATGAGGTTATGGAAGAACCACCAAAGGAGGAGGATGCCCAAGACATGTGGGACTTTGGTACTGTAAGACCTGTCCGAGGCCATAAGGATGGATTGAAATCAGTATCCGCGGCAGCAGCCAAGATGAGGAATGCACGGCCTCAAGTTCAACAACCAGCGAAACCGATAGAACAGACCCCTCAATCCGCCCCTACCCCGAAGGTCAAGGAGAATGTGCAGGGTCAACCTCAAAACTTCAGAGACTCAGGTTATGGTTCAGATCCTCGATTTAAGCAAATGTCGACCCAGAGCCAAATACACGAAATGCAGCAACAGCAGATGCAGACTATGCAACAACAACAGCAACAGCAACAGCAACAGCAACAGGCGCATCAATATGTACAGCAGGCGCATCAACAACCACAACCGCACTACTCCTCTCAGGATATGATGATTGATGACGATGAGGGGGCTGCCCGGACTTCTCTGGCGCAGGATCTTTCTTGGATGAGATTGAGTGAATCTGGTATTCAGCAAGCCCCAGCACCTCAGAGTCCAGCAACATTTGGAGCACGCCCGGACCAAAAGCCGCAACCCGTGAGATCATATTCTGCCGATTCGCGGCAGCCGGTATCGCCACCTGGCATGCCCCAGCAGCCACGCCACCATCAGCCACAACAGCAATTTAAGCCCAGCAATCAGCAGTACGGATTCCAGCCACAACCCCCTCTCCGGTCTCTCACCGACCAAGATTCGCCCCTCAGCCGGTCCTATCACCAAACTAAACCGGTTCAGTCTCGAGTTCAGGAGCCAGAAGTTACTCCCGAGCATGAGGTTACCGCGCTAGACGGTGTCATATTACCAGCTCTAGAAGCAGCGTTACAGAGAAGAACTCATAACCTGCACACGCAGATCAAACGGTCGTCGGCTTCTGCGCAGAGCTCGCCAGCTCTAAAGGCAGCAGCCGAAAAGGTCATCCAGCAGAGACAACAAGCACACGAAAGGGTAAGGAAGCTAGCGATCAAGGTGGCTGGTCTATTTAAAGAAATTGAGGAATGGGATGCCGCCGCTCCTGTGGTGATGGGAGGCGAAGTTACAAGCTTCCTGGAAGGATTTCTTGAAGAGATCCTGGTGAGGGTTGATGCTGAAGAAGGCGACATGGGCGAAGAAGAGCCGAATGCCAACCCACAAATTCAGTCGACAACTGCAAAGTAATCTAGAATTGCATCATATTCCTTTGGGGATTGAAGAGAGAGAAAAGTAAAGGAAAGCACGAGAAATGTTTCTTCAGGTTAAACATCCTACATTTTTCTTCTGCTTAGCGCCAATACCCTTTGTGTATTTTATGAAGTCATGAGCGATGAGATTGGAATTGTTGATTTTCCCAGTAGCAGCGGGAAGGGGGTACTGTTAGCTCTTTTACTTTTGGTTGGCCATTCATTTGGGAGGATGATTAACAGTTGAGGCTAAGGTGACATTGAATTTTTGGAAATACCAGCATTACCTTTACCCCACCTGCTGGACGCATATTTCTAATTCATTGGCCCCATGTATGGTTTACCCTCCTGTGGATACAGATAAATTTTGCTGCATAGCAGGTAGGAAGGGACCTCCAAGTGCCACTGCTTCTAGCTATTGAGTGCGGTCTTGAATGTAGTACCTAGGTAGGTACTTACCTAGGCACATAATAGCACCGGCATAGCAACATTCACCAAGACAGCACGCCAAGATGGCCAATATAATGCCTACCAAGTTTCACGGCATTCATTTCAACTAGCACTTAAGAGCAATTAAGATATGCGAAGACGGAGCGGAACGAACGGCGGTCCTTCATATTTTCTCCTTTTGGAAGCATTTCAGCCAGTTCCATTCCAGCTGCGCTAACAGGGCACATACCTCTCAACAGAACCCCTTGCAGAAATACCACGTTCCCAACGCAAGCCGAGAAAAACGCAGGGCGACAAAACGGCTAACCTAAGATTGTGACAATGCAACTAGTGTTTCGGAGAGGGCGTTCCGTGACCATTCCTTCGAGATGCAGAAGTTACAGCGGCGTTTGAAATTTCTCTGCTAATTAGCATACATGTCTGGCGAACTTTCGATCAACCGGCTCTGTGAATGAATATGCAATGGGCAGGCGCGGAAAATATGCATGCTGCCCCAGTAGAAAGCGCTTCTGCGTCGAGGCATCAGTCCCATTCCACAAGGGGGGGGAAGCCGATGGCAAGTACGAATCGAGGGATCCTCGATGCACATGCATGCACGCATACGTGCATACCCCGGAATTCTAGTTTAGGCATGATCGCATCTAACAGCTGGCTCACCAGCGCGCGCGCTTCGACCTGGAACTTTGCAGAACCATATGGCGCAGTATGTCGACGAAAGACCATAAAAGGACCATGAAGATCCTCCCAATGGCCTTTTTTTTTCTCTCATCATCCACATCTACAATCTCACACTCCTTCCTCCACAATCAACTACCACTCGCGGTTTCATCGCAGCCACTCGTTTATTCAGCTTCATAGTCACTCATTGAAGTACTATCTTCTACCAATCCGGATTTTAACTCCACCTCCACTCGATTACAGAGAAGAAAGAAATATATTCAAAATGGTTGCCTACAAGAAGTCTGCTGCCTCTGCCATCATCGCCGGTGCTGCCGCCGTCGCTGCCAACAATGTCAATGGCACTATCCCAGTTTACTACCCGGAGACCGAGCTTTGCTACACCACTACCATCAAGTCCCTCTGCGCCACTGGTCTCGTCGACGTCCCGTACACCATCAAGCAGCAATGCGCTGGTGGTTCAGCCTGCGAAAAGCCCGATGTCCCCTACGGCTGGGAAGTCAAGACCAAGTACTGCGAGAGCGGATGCGGGCCCGAGCCAACCTACGTCGCTGTCACCGAGTGCCCCGGATATGAGACCCCCGCGCCTACCCCGGTCAACCCTGGTACTGACTACCACACTGCTGAGGTCGTCTGCCCCAACAAGGAGGGTGTGGTGACCACTTATACTCACTACTACCCCAAGCCCACTCCCTCTCCTTACGTTCCCGAGGTGGTGCCACCAACCTATGTTCCCGAGGTCAAGCCAACCTATGCTCCCGAGGTCAAGCCAATCTATACCCCAGAGGTTATGCCAACCTATACCCCTGAGGTGTACCCCACGCACACCCCGGTCGTTCCTCCTACCTACCCATCGGAACACAAGTGCTACGGTGAGGACTGCTACAAGCAGCCACCAACCAAGCCCCAGCCTCCAGTTGTCACCTACCCACCTACCATGCCACCACCGGCTTGCGAGGGTGAGTACTGCCCGGATGTCATCACCAAGGTCCCACCACCAACCAAGCCGGAGGTTCCATGCAACAGCACCATCCCTCAACCACCAACCTACACTGGTGCCGGTGTCAAGGTTGCTGCCTCCGGTGTTGTCGGCTTCGCTGTTGTTGCGCTCGCTGCCTTCTTGTAAACGGATACGAACCAAACCGAGTGGCTTTTCACGGTTACCAGTGGCTCGAGAACAATTGGTTAGTCCTGGCTGTCTAGCTAGCTAGCTCTCTTCGACGTCTTTTCCTTTCTTCGAATAGACGTATCCACATCGGACACTGGGACATCGTGCTGGCCACATGCCAATTGACTAGTACGTACCCAACTGGATATTATACTCTCTTTTTTCTCTTTCTCTGTCGCGATGGATCGGTACCACCCGCCTGCTCGACTGGAGGTGGGGTTGAATGATAAAATTTTCGATTATCCGATGAGGAGGAAAATGGTATACATACCCCTTTATAATCAAAAAAAATATATACACATGTATTCTTAACCCCGTTGTAATTTAACCTATAGACTTCTTCTTTTTCTTCAGCTTGAGCATACCCTTGAGATTCACTGGCCGTTAATTCTGTCGGTTGCTTCACTTGTATACTAGAGTTTATTTATTGAAAACACCTCCTTCTCCCCCTAAAACAAAAAAAAGCCGCTTGTGACCGTAAAATAAAACATGATAGCTGAGCGTCTTCGGATTCGGCGCAACACATTTACAATCAAAAATGCAACAAGTCCCGTAAATTGTGCGACACGCAGATGAACGGTAACTAGAAACCAATAGATAGACCGATTGCGACTCCGATGCGACTTGCCGGATAAAGTATAGTAGTCTGGTTTACGAAACAACTTAAATAATGGTATCGAGCTAAGGGATATATTGGAAGCTGCAGTCTATCTATCGTGCTGCTCAAAAAGCTAATCTACAGAATAGTCAAAGCTAGGCTTGTGGTGCAAGTGCCATTGATATCGCAGGCTTGCGCCTGCGCATGCCACGATATGACATACATTTGGCTGCATACTAGCCTTTGTATTGAGCTTCGTGTAGGGTTTCAACGTTGCTGCATACATACTCGCAATGTCTACATATGCACATCTGCGCCAATAATGTGAACCGGCGGACTAGACTTTATACCCGTAGTATACCTTGCATGGAAGATCTACCGAAACGACGTCTCTAAGTCTAGCTAGCCAAATTTTGTTCTTATACTAGTGCAGCGTCTAGGCCTAGCGATTCTATACCCAGAATATACATCCCATTCTCTCTCATCCTAGACAGAGCTTCCATCCATCCGATCTATGAATGCCAGTGACTATATTTCATGAATACTCATAGCATTCAGAGGGGATTTAGGCTTTAACCGCTACTCGCCTCGAATGGGGTCCTACAGGCTTCATACCGATCATCCTAAAGTCATGAAGAGTCTTCTCAACCGCATTTTCCGCAACAAACCTAAAATCACCACAGCTGACGACAACGGCAGCCTATCAAGCCCAGGCGTCTGCCCGCACTACTCTTTCCGTGCGCCCAAACTAACACGCAGACCAGGATCCAGCGACCCGTGCGTCTCAAGTTGCCATTCGAGGACGCGATCAGGTATCGGTGGTTACCTATACCGGTGGACGAAAGGTTTCCCAAAGTAGCGGTATTGCGGTGGATCATTCCGCCGGGAGAGAGTGTAGAGCAGTGGCGGCGCTATGGGTCGGTGAAGGTTCGGAGACGTGCAAGGCTCAGCGAAGCTTGGACCCATGATCCTCAGTGGAGGAAGACGGAGGCACGACGGCGGGAACCAGCGGATAGATGTGTTTTTCGTAAATTTGAGGCCGGTGTCCCTCTTGATGCGAGATGGAGGAAGTCATAATCAATGTCTCGCCCACCACGGGTACCGCAAATGAAGAGAGAGAGAGAGAGAGAGAGGCTCGAACGAAGTATATGGCGTAGGTACAAGTTTGTTGTATATTCACTTGTGTATGCGTGGTTTAATTGTAAGAAGCGTACTTGGCATGTTGAAGGGAGTCTAGGTGGCCAGTGCTGGTGTATCGTCAGTGCTCTGTGTGGTATTTTGAACACGCAACTTCAACGCAACGCAAGCTTGTGTAATACGGTCGCGCCATGGCAAGTTGTGGAAGTATGGAGGAGGAAAGTAGATGGGAAACGGTGATTGCTGGAAGACAATAATACACGGGTAGCAGTGTATATATACACCATCGTAGAGTCTTATTGACCATCTGGGGGGAACAGTTGCATCCTGCAAAATCAGTCAGATCTTGCTGCCGAGATGCGCCGGAGCCGTCGCATCTACGGCTCCACATGCCCAACTATCCCACATCCGAGTGTAATAACGGATAACGTCTATAGAAAACCCACTTTGACATCTTTCCTTTCCTTTCCTTTTTCAAACCACTCTTCACTACTTTTCTTTTTCCCATCAAATTTCCAACTCTTCTCCATCCATCCTTCCGTCTTCGTGTCCTCCCATCTTATTCCACCCAAAAACGTATACCGCTACGCGACCATCTCAGACCTCTTCTAGACTTTCCCAAACCACTCACAATTGTTGCACCCATCGCTACAGAGGAGGTTTCATCTGCGGGAACAATTCAATATTACACCGATAAATGCTCCACCAGAGCTCCTGTCGCGACATCCAGCGATATACATCTACAGTCGTCAACCAGGCATTAAACATGATAAAAAACTTGCGAGCCCTGAAGAATAAGGCTTCAAGCGGCAGCCTGCACCGCCACGACGTCTCGCCAGAAGCAATAAACACGTCCAGCAATACTACTCTCCCAAAATTGCAGCAAGTTCGCGCTTTGCCGTAAGTCCTATTCTCCCTATTCTCGAGGCAAAACACGCTCTTCTGTCATCGTTATCACTTCCACTATAGCATGCAGGCAGCCAAGAGAAGCATTCTCATTGGCAATGGACGCTGACATCGCCATAATATCGACAGGTCGGGAGGACGCACTCGCGGACCGAGGAAATATGTCTCCGTTGAGTCCTTACCTACGGCTGCAGAGAATGCTGTCCGTGCATCTGTCAGTACTGTCTCATTTGCGAGGAGAAGTAGTAGCGGTGGCGCGTCTTCTACGGCTCTTAGGAGAGCTAGCGGGAGCACGACTGGCAGCCCTCGTCTCTCGACGCAAAGCGGGTCCAGCACCGGTACTACCGGAACGGCCTCCTCGACGCAGAGCGGATCTAGCGGCAACACTACTGGAGGAACCTCCTCGATACACAGCGGGTCCAGCGGCGATAACACTCGCGTCACACCTCTCTCGACACAGCCAGTCTCAACATCGACACAGCCAGTCTCGACATCGACACAGCGCGGAGTTGACGACGGCTACTCTTACAACGCAGTTGCTCCAATAACGATCAGTCGCCCACCCTTGCGAGAAATAGGAAATGAAATCCACAATCAAAGCAGCTTTGGTTCTAGTCCTCCGTCTAAGTCGCGCCAACTCATCCGTCAAGGCCGTAGCTTGATCAGTCGTAAAAATGCGGTGGGCGAACCTACAGATGCAGGAAACACACCCGCACGGGTCCGTAGGTCTCCATCACGCGGGCGTCGGTTCGTGGCCGCCATAAAACGCTCGTATTCACCAGCGAAATTTACCCCTGTCTCACGTTCTGAGGAGCAACCGGCGTCAGACACCTTGAGAGTTCCGCCAGCAACCACCCACCTTCCGTCTAACATTCAACAGGATAAGCGACCCGAACGCTTTAACACCCGTGAAGAGTCAACACAGCAGCCACCAGCCGAGATCGACCGGGGAGACCGAGGACGGCCTATAACCCCTGTGCGGGAACTGGCTCCTGAGCGCCAGCGACTGGAGGTGGTATCACCTCGCAACCGGGAGAAAAATATTATTCGAAACCCCACTGCTCTCTCCCCAGCTCTTCGGGTGGTCGCGAGACTACCGTCTGTCAAGATTTCTTCTTCTTCTGCGTCATCTCCTTCCGTCGTTAGATCTCATCGAAGCCATGGGTTGAACCCACCGATCCAACCCGAGGAACAATCGGCATGGACAGAAGATTCTTCTTCGGACGATTCAGATAGCGTTTCCGAAACTGGGTCTGACTTTGGATGCGTCGGTTTGAGTATGTTGCACTATAACGAAATGCTGAACCTGGGGACAGGGTACCCGGTCCGACAGATTCTAGTGGAGGCAGTAGATGAATGGCCTGGAGTTACAAAGGTCGATGGATACCGGCGGGCGCGAGCCTATACGCATAGTGATGGAGAGGGCGCATCTTAAGGTGATATGTCTAATATTTGTTAGGGAGTGTTGGAGGAGGGGTGATTGAGCGAGGGTATATCTTCTGCCCAGCGCAGCACCATGGATCAAACGAGGGGACCTGGGGTTCCCTCGATAATCAATGCATCACACTAATCTGTTTTAATGTGCCGGTATGATACCAGCTTTATCTTCTGATATCGTACCAACCTTTTTTATTAGCTGGGTTTTACACACCAAGCCGCTACTTTTATATTAGTTATAATTTCTCCCCTCTCCATGGCTATAACCACGATGCCCTCCTACAGGATTCTCAGGTATTATGAAAATTTGAAAATTAGATTTGCATGCAATCCCTAGTCTCAAGTTAAGACGCGTTGTCCGATGAAGAGATGTGGTTAGACCAGGATGCGGCCTGGGGATTCCTTGAACGGCCCATTGAGATCCCTGCAACAGAGCTAGCTAGGGCGGTGGACGACGAAAATCACCCGCAGCCTTATGACAAAAGAGGACAAAGGGCCCTCGATTTATTGGATCCACGTCAAACCTGCCGTAGCTAGCAAGCTTGAGCTGGCTTATCAGTTCAATAGTCAGGTAGCCGTTGAAGTCAGATCCTCTCGACGGCAGCCGATTCGAGTCATTCGTAGGCTCATACGTAGGCTCTCAGAGAAGGGCGAGTTAACAATGGATAGAGTAACTGTGTACGGATTTAGCTAAGTATCCTTACAAAGACAGACGCTTCGATCCAAGCTGCCCTCGTGGCTTGCGAGGTTTAAGCTGTTGATGTATGCAATGTTGGACGGCCTAGGTAAGCTTAAGCTGCGATGGGCTCATGCCGGCTGCTGCATCAGGTACGGCTGACCCACACTCGGTGCTCGCCGTGATGCCTCGTCGTGAACTCGATTTTTTTTCCTGTCAGCATGCGGAGGTTGCATGTAGGCGAGGTGCTTCATTGGAAACCCAAAGAGCCCCGTTGTTCGCGTAGAGGAATTTGAAGGTATCCGACGGGAGGCACAAGGTTGATTCTACCGTGGAGCAGGGCTCTCGAGGGCCACGAAAAACTCTGCAGGGTCGGTCGGAACGATGGTTATTTTCTGGAATGCAGACACGTGCGTCTGGGTCAAACATTAGGGAGGTCTCCACTTTCGCAGCCTTGATGCCTGTCGGCCAGCTGGTGATCGGGGCGTCGACAAGCATCGACGGACCGAGTTGTGGAAAGTGTTGCGGCGGAGGTGCGAGGTGAGATGGTAAGTCTAAGCTTCCTGAACCCAATCCGAAGCAACATTCTCTCAAATCACCATTATAAAAGACATCGACATTTCGCATGCGGTCATCGGACATGGTTGTTACAATACATGGCGAAAGGGCCATCAGGAAATCCGACGAAAGGAAAATAAATAAAATAAAAAATTAAAAATTTGGAGCTTTTTCCCTTCTGTGCATCGAGCTGCATCGTCACCATGCAGCTACTTGCAGACAAACACCACAGCCTATGGCCACATGATTCGACGAAATCTCGGACGCAGATGCAGACGACGAGTACGCACTCCGTCAGAAGAGTCTGTAGCAGTATACTCGCGCATCGTCTTCGTGTCGGCAGGGTGCTGCTGAATTACCAGCCTTAGTTCGACGCAAGTATGACAGCCTTCCAGAATCGTCCGCTCCTCCTCGTTCCTGGTCCCTCACTAATATCGTCTCTCAGCAGCTGTAAACGCCGTTCGTCGACGGCGGAGATTTTCCTGGCCGGCTGTGCAGCTGTGTATGTGTACCGTATGGCAAAGAGAGGACCTCTCGGTGTTTTGCACGCGGGAGACGTTCTAGCCATTCTCCTGCCATCTTTATAGATCCTGGTTCCAGAGAGAGACTCCCCAGCTGGTGAGTTGTACAATGCTGTTTCCAAGGTTGTCTCTCTCACTGGATGTTTAAGTACTTGACTTACCTTGCCTCTTAGTATTTGCAGCTGCGCGTTTTCGTCGACAGTTTGGTTACCTTGCCCACCCGCCAGCCAATAAAGAGACCGTCCTTCCCCACCTTCAGTCTGCTAGCCTGTCCACTGTTTTTGCTCGTTCTTCTTTCCTTTCTCATGCTTGCATACCACACCATCGTTTGAGCTCCGGCCTACAAGAAGAGTGCTAGCACCTGGTTCCAGTCTGAGAACCAGCATAGCATCGGTTGACCTAAAAGTGGAATTACACGACGCATAGCAGTGCTGGCCACAAGGGCAAAGCTGCCTCCCTTGCATTTGCACTGCTAATCATCTTCCCATTTAATATTTCCCTCTCTTCCTCCACACGTTTCGATATCGACCCATCCCAGCACAACCACTCCATATCACTACCGCAAGCATCAACAAATTTCAAAATCGCTCCAGACTCTTGGCAAAAGCAGGAAGGAAAGGGAAAATAAAATTCTGACGATTGTTAGTGTATACATTGTTTCCGATCTCGAAACCAACGATTCGGAGGGCCAGCAAAGTTGTGAAGACAAAGCTGCAATATCGGACAGGATGTGGGCCTCGCATTATGCTTATTCTTCGACCTGCCGGAAAGCGTCAACTATGGCGTTTCCCTTCCCGCAATAAGGCCGCGAGATTTAGCATATCGACGGCAGGGACGCCTCAGGGCCGAGGGTCTTTCGGTCGGAAGATCCAATATTTGTGTCCGTGGCGTGGCGGAGTCTGCTTTGCTGGCCAGCCGTTGTGTTGGTTATGTAGGTTTGTTTACCATCACTAACAATAAGCCGCTTGGATGCAGGTTTACGATTTCACGATAGCGGGCCTCGTCCTACGAACTTAACACGCCTCCTACATTCTTACTTCACGATTACGGATACTCTGCGGTGTCTTGATCCATCGCTTGCGGGGAGAGCGTGGGATTATGGGCAACAACGGCCCCGCAAACTGATAGGGATACGAACTTTTCTCATTGCGGCTTGTCCTGGCTCGCCCCTTCCAGCTTCACCATCCACATAGTGAGATTCTGCTCTTGAAGAAAGACAGACTCCGTCTTTCTTTGAAGTTCGCCCAACCTTAGGATGCCGTAAGTAACCAATTTCTCGTCTCCTTCTTGCTCTTCTTTCCTTTCGTATCACTCTTGTCCGATGATGTTCTTCTATCCGTGTGTCTGTGTGGGTCCTAGCTTGTGCTCCGACCAACCTATACTGGGAACAGACCGGGTTTCTTTCTCGATTTCTACGCTTATGGCCTGAGTAGCCTTGCATGCGCTGGCCATCGAGCCAGTCATCGTCATCGAGAGATTTGTTCGGTTGGCTGTCCGACTGGATGCTCAATCCGTCGAAGTGATCCTTTCTGCACTTGCCTTCAGCCCATCCTCAATGGCCCTTCGCCTACAAATACCCCCTGCAGACAACCCAATTTTACCGACTGTCCAGCAGAGGTCAGATGGCGTCGAAATCATTGACTACAACCTAGCCCCGCTCGATTTCTCACTGATAGTCGATGGAAGCCGGGTTTGTAAACTTTAGTTTCATTCTCCATTCACTATATTGACGCAAAGAATGTTCATGTCGTGCCACCTCTTTTTGCCGGTCACGATCGGAACTCTTTGACGATATGGGTCTGGCCTTATCTCCTCTCCTCTTTCCCTCCACCTCGCTGAGACACATCCCCCGTGCTCATTAGCCTACCGGGAGTGTCGTTGCATTCGTTCTTTATCCTCTTGATTTTGTTTGCAGATTTCATATTTTTTGTCCTCTGCTTCGATCATCTCTAAGCGGGATCGTTTCTCATGTAATTCACAGAATCAACATTATTATCGATCATACCGAATCCGTTGATGGCTCGAGCTTAGTCTCGTCTAGGGACAGCAGTAGCTACGAACATATCAGCAGCAGCAGCAAATACAACCGAATTCCATCACACGTCCCGAACCACTTCCCACCAGCCGACTACACAGACAACGAGGCCGACACTTACGGGTCCGAAAGCGAGACCTGGGACGATTTAGACGACGAAATCGAGCCGTCGGAATCGGCCTCTCGTCCCGGCGGTCGCAAACCTGTATCAAGGGCGTCTGCTAGCAGACTAGGCTACCCGCCTCCCAGATCATCCTACGCACCCACACATTCACAAAGGGACTTCTCAGAATACGGTACCGAGACTACCACAGAGAGTGACACTGAAGAGTTTCCGCCCCAGCAAACAGGCTTTCGGAGACCAAATACAGGCGGCGGACAACCACCGCCACCCCGAGCATTGCCTCCAGCACACCACGGCGCCCCCCCTTGGGGTCGGGGCGCGGCTCCACCTTACGCCCATGCACGCCCACCACCAGCAGGACATGCACCGTATGGACATCCGCATGCTGCTCCTGGCCACTACCCTGAGCGAGCCCCATACGGTGGCGGCGGAGGAGGAGGAGCAGCTCTAGTCCATTACGGTGGACGAGATGATGATGACTATGATGACTGGGTCGAAGACGACTATGACACCGCTGCTCGCGTTGCCGAGCAGCGGAGACGGCAACAGCAAGCTGCAGCGGCACAGGCGCAGGCAGCTCAAGCTCAAGCTCATCAGGCTAGAATGCGAGAATATCAAATGCGAGAACAGGCGGCAATCAGAGAGGCAGCAATGAGAGATGCAGCGGCAATGAGAGACGCAGCAGCAATGAGAGATGCACAAGCAGCTGAAGAACACAGACGCCGGTTAGCAGCAGAGCAAGCTAGAGCACGAGCTGACGCTGCTGCTGCCGCGGCCGCGAGATCTAACTATTACCCGGGAGCACCATATGGAATGAATCCCGCCATGGCTAACGGCCACGCTATGCCCAATGGCTTGCACAATCCCTACAGCACCCCAACATCGCCCACTGAGCATACAATGTACGATATGTACGGAATGGTGCCGCCTCCAAGTGCAATGGGAGCAGGTGCGATGACACCCAATGCGATGGGACCACCTCCTCCTGGAGTCAATCCTTACACGTGGGCTGCTATGCAGCGGCAAAGGATGGGGATGACGATGCCACATATGCCGGGAATGCCGGGATATATGGGGATGGTTCCATGGCAGCCACAAAAAGAGGAGGAGAAGAAAGAAGAGAAGAAGGAAGAGGCACCCCCTGCTGCACCAGCCGCGCCCTCTACGGCTCTCGTTCTTGCTGTTCCGCCAGCTTACCAGCCGACTCGGATGTCGAAGTCTGAGGAAGATAAAAAGTTTGAGCGTCTGATGGAGGAGAAGAAGCAGCGAGAAGAGGAACGTAGGTTTAGACTGCAAATAGAGGCTCAAGAAAGACAGGCCAAGTTGGAGGATGATGAACGGAAAAAGGCAGAGGAAGCAGCAAAGATCGACGCTGAGAAGAAGGTGCAGGAAGAAAAGGAGTTTGCAGAGAAGTTGGCCCTGATAGAAAAAGAAGCTTCTGAGAAGGCTGATGCTGAGAAGGCTGCGGCTGAAGCAGCAGTAGCAAAGGAGGTCGCTGAGAAAGCTTTGGAAGAAGCGAAGGTTGCTGCTGAGAAGGCTATCGAAGAGGCGAGGAAGGTAGCTGTGGAGGAGGAACGAAAGAGAGTTGAAGAAGTGGAGGCTAAGAAGGCAGCGGAGGCTGAAGTGAAGAGACGGGAAGATGAGATGAAGCAGATAATAGAAGATCTCAAGAACAGAGAATTGGAACTTGCTAAAAAGGCTGAGGATGATGCAGCAGCAGCAACTGCTGCTGCGGCGGCGGCTGAGGCGGCGGCGGCGGCTGCTGCGGCCGAAGCAGCTAAAGCAGAGGCAGAGAAGCCTAAGTTTATCAGATTCCGAGATGCTGTGAACCGCAAATTTCAATTCCCGTATCAGCTGTGCCAGCGGTGGGAGGTAAGTTGCAACTAATGAACTACTATTTTGTAAATGAAAGCTGCTAACTTAACAATACAGGGTATGGAGCGTCTCATTCATCAAGCATTCAAGCACGTCGATATAATCGGACCTCATGTCATGGACGGGCACTACGATTTGCATGGACCGGACGGCCAAATCATTCTTCCATCGGTGTGGGATGCCACTGTCCAAGCAGACTGGTCAATCACTATGGTTATGTGGCCACTTCCTGAGCCTCCACCGCCAGAGCCTGAGCCTGAACCGCCAGCGCTCCCACCTCCAGAGCCGGAGATGACCATCATTGTGGAGCCAATCCCTGAGGCAGCACCACCAACTCCTCCACCATTGGAAACCATCGCCGATATTGTAGATGCTTTGCCTGAACCAGAGCCAGCTCCAGCTCCACTACCAATAGTAGTCGAAGCGGCACCAGCACCTGCCCCTGCTCCAGGGAAGCCTGTTGTTGTTCCCAAGCCGCGTCCCGCTTCGGAAATGAACCCCATCCTCCTCTGGACTGCTGGTCGATACAAGCCTACCAAGAAGAAGAGGTAGCTTACCTATGGTATCAGCACTATATTTTACTACTTCTTGTCGATTGTGCTGCGTATATTGGTTATCCCTTCAGCTCCCTCCCTCAGATGGCGTCCGTATTTCCAGTTTTCTAGCCCCTGGATATCCTTTTCGGAATCATATGGTATTTTCCTCTACAAATATGATCTAGATTCCTTGATTTCATACCTCGCGAGAGGAGACAATTTTCCAATCGTTCGTCCTCCAGCATATTCTTTGTTCAAGAGATACCGCAGCATCATGATTTATTGCGCCATAGGCTATCTTTTGCTATCCTGTGTCTTAGCATAAGATGTTCCGCGCATTTTGGCTGGCTATTTTTCCATTATGGCAGTTGCTACCCAATCCATACGTCTATCTCCAAACTCGGCCTTCCCTTTAATTTCTTTGGCTTTTTCTTGAATCTCTCTGTCTGATGGAGTAGGCGGAGGTTGTATGTAATACTTACTGCTTTTGTTCCTCGTTTGACGTCTTCCTTTTGAATCTGGTTCTCGCACCTTTTAGCCCCGCGGTTTGGTCCGGGGCATATCTCTCATTTTTGGTTCCGTTAGCAGTGTTAGCTAGGTTTGATTACATGATGCCAAACGTTGAATATCGATATCTACGTTCATTTCTCCCAAGCAGTTTCTTGGTCTCTAAATTATGTCACTGTAATACCAAAATATTTTTCTCGTTGAACTATTTTCATTTCGCTCTCCGCGTGTATTATCGGTGTAGGTGTATCGTTCCGGCCGGCCAATCGAAGAGCTCTTTTGCAGTGTCTGCACTTAAACTAGCTTAAGCACCTCCGTTTTCTTGCCTTTGCATACACCCCCAAACAAATGCGGCAGCTATGAGATCATCCTCTGCAAGGTGTGGAGATGGCCTGACAGAACCTGGCTAGCCGCTTTGATAGATGCTTCTCCTTCTAGAAAGGCGATGGGTTTGATGTGAGAAATGAGCCGAGGCGGGATTCCAGATGCAGACAGAAATCAGGGAATTCAAAGATAACGGTCACGGTTGCGGTTGTCGGCCATGGCAATAAGAACCGTGCTGGCCCAGCGTCGAGACATCTACACTCCGAATACATGAATACAGATATCCATACCGTACCACGTCCAAACCATCTATCTCACCACGAGGCCATCTTCAACCTCCTACCGGTCGCTCCAGACCTCGCTCGCTCGCTCGTTACTCTGCCGTATACCTACGGACAGCAGACGAGTGCGCTAGACCAGCTCACCTGAACACTGGGGATTCCAGGTACCGTTCAGCTGCCGAGCACCTTGTGTTCCCGCGTCAGGCTGACCATTCGACCCGTATTAGTCCTTAACTTCCCCACCCGAACGGGCCAGGCAGTATCGGCTCGCAGAGATTTCCAATTCAGCCACCCTGCAGACGAAAGCCTTCGTACGTCCGTCCGTCTGGCTTTTTCAGTACCTGCCTTTGATAAATTTAGCCTGGGCCGCCTTAGCCCTGCTGCTGGCTGAGCGGGACCAGAACTGCACCACACCGACAAGCTGCACTGCGCTGCACCGCACTGAATCTTGGAACGTTCGATCGAAAACTGGATAAAAAGCGGACGACCGCCGCGGCTGTGGTGTTTCGGAAATTTTCGACTTTTCGACATCCTTCGCATTACCAATTTCTTTTTTTCCCTCTCCGGTACGACTCCCAATTCCTACATCTAGGATTGATCGAGTCGGCATCGCATATTTATTTGCGACGGGATCCAGCCTTTGGCTAAGAACGCCCGAACGGACACGAAATTTACGCTCAACATAAATCGCTCGCTCACGGTTCCTTGCATCTGCGCTGCACTCACCTGCGCCGCTAACAAGCTGACAGCTGTACCTCCCGCCCTCATCGTCATCCTCAGCCTAGCGCACTCCTGAAATCCAAGTCGCCGCAATCGATTCCGTTTAAATCGCCGTTTCCAGCCCTTCTTTTCGTCAGAGAAAACCCCATATCCACTCAAGAAAACCCACTCTCCCTCACCGAACTGTTCTGAATCCCAAACTTCAAAACAAAAAACTTCCAAAACAAAAACAAAAGTCTCTAGATTGAACACCAGAGCAAAAAAAAAAAAAAAAGGCAAGACAAAAAGGAAAAAGAAACCAAGAGTACCAAGAAACCTTTGAGAAAATGTGTCTCGTCAAGGTCCGCGGCGAAGTAGAAGACGACGTCATCGTCCCCGCCCGTGTCGTCGAGCGCGATAGTCGTCACCGCGAAACAACAATCGTCGAATCCGCTCCTGCCGTAATCGAGCGGCCCCCGCCAATCCAGCGGCCATCGCGGTCCCACCGTTATTCCTCGAATTCCTCCGGCTCATCCTCCTCCAGCCGGTCTAGCCGGAGCTCCGTCAGCTACGTTGGGCGCCACCAAGAACGCCGCAGCCACCGGGGTAGTCACCATGGTGGTAGCAGTTACGACGATCGCTCGCGGTCCGGACGGTCGAGGAGTCGTGAGCGATCGTATCATGAGGAGAGGAATGGCAGCACATTGAGAAGCAGCTTTCGATATGTGGATCCGCAACCAAGAGGTAGTCGGCAAGAGGTCAGGCAAGGTAAGCATCATATCTACCCCTTTTCCTACCTAGATAGCAATGTGAATAGTTGCGTCAATTGTCAAAAATAAGTGGATCTGAACCCCCAAACTAACATAATTTGCGATAGAAATAATGCGTGCAGAAGAACACCTTGCGCGAGCTGCGGAGCTGCAGGAGCGCGAACGCCGGACCAGGGCCATCACCTACGAGTATCCGCGCTCCAGCACGACCAGTCATCGGAGCTACGATCGCAGCAGAGACGGCAGCCGACGGCGGAGCGACGTTATCGTCGTACAGGAGGAAAGGCACCGCGACCGTTACAGCAGGTAGTTTGGAGTTCCCTGCTGGTGATGTCGCGGATGCAATTTGCTACAAGTTGTTTCTTAATTATTGAGTGGAGTCCGCTGCTTCTGCTTTGGTGCGTGCATACGACGACCAACAAGAGCGTGCGATAACAACGAACGTCCCCAGGATATATATTTTATTTATATATTTATGCGCGCACTAATGAAACCCTTTCGCTTTGCCAATGTTCGACGTTCTTTTCTATCTGATTCCCATGTTGCTACGATATTCTGATGATTCTACACTTTACTACTATACCATTCTGCGATTTCTACATATATCGATTTTTTCCCCTTCTTTTTTTTCTCCCTTTCCAGCTTATTACTAAGTACTTGCTTGGTTTTCTTCTTCTATCTATTCTTTCTTTTTCTGTCAAGTTCGCCCAGCTTTGCCTCACACCTGCCTGAATGCGCCGTTTGAAGAGTGGTTGATTACGATGTGCGAAGGGTATATATCTAGGTAGCTAATGCGGAGGATTCGATTATGAATGACGAGTTCTGTTTGAGCGAGCGCTTCCGACTCTGTCGCGTGGCTATATATCCAGTCAGCTGACGATAGTTGCCTACTTATTTTGTACATCATGCCTCAAGTTTGACCTATTGGTTCCATGAGAAAGAATAGTTTTTTCTTCTTCTTCTTTTGTTAAATTTCGATACGTTGAGTGACTGTTGCGGTCACGAGGTTTCTTTGTCGTTTGCTCTTAGTTGAACGTTAAACTGCTCTTTGGTTTGTCACGCGTGCTTGACGCCCTACATCGCTTTCTCTCTTTCTCAAGTGAAGCCGCCCCCCGGCTGATGATATCATACATATATACATACATACGTACGTACATACATACCAAGCGAATGCAATATATCGGTAGTCTAGTCCGTCCGTCCGTCTATAGCTAGCTATGCTATTAAAGCGTACCCGAATGCTTTTGATATTCCAACTCTATGCAAAATGGGAAAAAGAACGTAGTTTAAAAAAAGGAGCGGCTTTGAACCAAGGGAAGGTAATAAGAAACGAGCGCTAACGCTGGGCATGATCGCAGGCTAGAAAAAGTGTAGACCACCATATCCAACAGACCATAGTACAATTTGCAAAGAGGAAAAGAAAATCTAAGGGCGACTAAAAAAAAAGGCCCGTTATTTCCCAGGAGTCAACGGCTTCCAGCTACTCACTCCATCCCCACCATCATCCATAAGATTGGCTGGTTGCTGCCGTCTTTGCGGCAACGTAGGCGGTACATCGTCTTCAGCAAGACTGTTCCATGAACCGCTGCCCGCCGTGCTTCGATATGAACTTCCACCAGGATTTGACACCGTTCTCTTAACCGTGCTGCTGCCGTCAGTGCTACCCATCTCCATGCTGCGAATCCTCGCGGCAACACTGCCCACAGATTCGTCGTCAACCGCAGTCATAAAGCTCTGCGGGGAGGATGGCTCAGCGATCGAACTGCCAGATAAAGTCTTCGGCTTTGGCTTGGTTGGTGGCGGGACCTTTGTTGATATCGATGACATAGCTGATGGACTGCGGCTCGGTGGCTGGTTGGCGGCCCTGGACGTTGCTGTAAATGGTGGAGTAGATGGTGTCGTAATTGACGTCGTCGCTACGCTTCTCGCAAGTTGCAATGCTGCCGGTGGAGGGTCTCGCGGTTTCGGGAGTTGCGGCGGCATTTGTTGCAGTGGCATTTGCTGCAGTGGCATTTGCTGCTGTGGCTCTCGCGGTGGCGGCGGCGGTAATATCTGGTTACCTAGAGCGGGTAAAGCGGAAGGGTCATAAGGCGGCGGGAGCTTCCTTACCCCCGTACTCCTAGAGCTCACGGAGCTGTTTGTTGTCTGTCTCCTTAAGATGCCAGGCATTGGTTCTGGTGGCGGGGGCGGCGATGACGGGGTCGCAGTGCCAGAGGTAGAGGCGGAAGGTGTCTTTGGCGTGCTCGAGCTGCCTCTAGCAGGGGGAGGCGCCGGTGGCTCCCTTTTCACCCAATCCTTCTCCGTTGTCGGTGCAAACGGGTTCCCCGTCATTTTTGCTGTGTTTATTTCGTAGTTCTCCCCGGGGGGTCGGACCATACTTTTGGCTGGCGCGCCGTTATCGAGCCACCATTTTCTTGTATCCGATGATGCGGGAGGCACTATTTCCATCTCGCGGATAAATTACCAACAAACTCAATATAAGGTCCCTTGCATGTTTATGGTAAAAACTGTGATTACGAACGGGAGGAGATAGACAATGGAAGATATGATAGCAGTAGTGGTGGTGAACGTACGTCCGGGGGCTATGGGATCGTAAACAGCCTGATCCTCTTCGCTGCTGTAGTCGTCTAGCAGGCTTGTGGTGGAAGAATCCTTTATCCCTACGGAGTCCCGCCGAAAAGCATATATTTCCTGGCTGAGCTTCTCTTTTACCTCCTCGTTAATGAACTGAATCGTTGCTTCAAACGTGGCGTAGACAGGCCGGTGATCTGAGAATTTAAGCAACGGCGCGGCGTCGTAAGTTAGCTGGCGTACGTTGCTCCCCTTGCGGAGAATACGGTCGCACCAGGCTGGAATCCGTAGCTTGTCACTATATTTTAACTCGATCGTTAGAACCAACCTAGAACTTCAAGTAAAGGTTATAAACATACGAAGTATCATAATCGTCGGTCCCAATGTCATATCTGTAGGTAGGGAGGAAAGTCAATCGGTTCTCCGAGTAGTATGGGAACGTAAGACCAGCTACCATCTGGAGGTTCAGCTGGTCATTTTCATATAGTTTGCCCAGGTCATTAATCTTGATCAACCGCTTGGTCTCTTCATTGCTGAGTCCGATCCGGTAGTTAAAGTCTCCGAGCCAAATAACCACGTCGTGGTCATCGATGGAACGGCCCCGCTGGAACCTCAAACCGGTTGCAATAGTTCGATAGTCGCGATTGCGTTCGTCATAATTTGCAAACCCGGCTGCCAAATGCGCAGTCACGAAGCAAATTCTGGTGTTTCCGTAGTCAAACCGGATGGCAACTGCCCCTTTGTTCCCAGATAGCCCACTCATGCCAGTCTTCTTCAAAGAGCCTTCCACGTTTTTGATTTGTGAGATTATATCGGACCTGACATATATCCCAAGAGCGGCACCAACTAGCTGGCCACCTCTTAGTAATATGTACTCCCTCTTGCCATTTGTTGCTCGATTTAGGTTATCTAGAACGGCTGCCTCCCAGAGCTGTCGTCTTGCGGGATCCGTAGACATAATCTGCTGTGGTGATAATTCGACGATCTCTTGAAACCCAACAACGACTAACTCAGGTTGATAGTGCGGGCATGGCGGTGGATATAGCCATGATGTCAAGTCTTGGTCTATTCCATGTGTCCTTCCGTTCAAGTTCATGGTTCCAACATGTATCGATATCACTTTAGTTGTCATAAACTGATCCGACCTCCTCGAGAGCTCTGCATTAACGTAATCGTTTATGGGGTCATACAACATGACTGGGTCTTGTCCTACAAGCCGTCCCAAGAGCATATCGATGGTATTCTGTCGCCCCTTATCAGCAAAGTTGTTGATATACATCCTTGTCGCACTCTTCCGAAAATCAGCCAGTACACCCCCGAGACTCGACTTTCCAGAGCGGGTGAATGAACTTTTCAGGGCACCCGTCCCAGCATAGATCCGGGAAAGGGCATCGCCATTATCTGCCCATAGAACCGAGTGTCTTGAGTATAACTCTTCCACAGCTCGTTCGCCCCTGTGTTTTAGGAATCTTTCGATTGCCATACGGCTTATTATCTGTTGGATTAGATTCGTTCGGTCTAGACAATCCAAGCAGTTTGTCCTAAAGACGCCTTCTTGTTGAAGAATTACATCTGAGTGCGGAGCTGTTTCCTCGTCATTGTCGTGATCGACATCCTCTGTCAGAAAATATGCGAAGGAGTCCACAGAGTCGTTGATGTAGTATCTAATGGCCTGAGCTGCATCATAGCCACCTTTTGTTTCTTCATGGAAGTCATATTTCGTAGCCTTGAGAAGCTCGCCAGTTCTGTTCTTATCGCTCTGTCCGAGAAATGGTGAGTTTTGGATCATCATGTCAAATGCTCTCGTTAGTTCAGCTTCGCCAGGCTTTGTTGCAGAGAGCAAGTTGACTATGTGTATAGCGCCATACTTGGTAGCGATGCCCTCAATGTGTCTGTCAAACGACGGTTGGGTTGCCTCGGGACTCCGAGTAATCGTGATCTTTTGTTGGCCCGGTAATAGACCAGGCTGTTGCTCCCAAAATACTGGTACAGAGCCTCGAACTTGGGTATAGGAGAAGCCGATTCCTTTTACATTGTTCTCGGCCCTGCTGTCCCATATAATGGTTTCCGTTTCAACAAAGTTGGCCACATGGCCATCGTCATCCATACCTCTCGAATTGAAGCGGGTACCTGCCCTCATACACGATAGCCGTGATATAATTGTAATGAATGTCTTCCCGAGCGGTGCCGATTGTCGGCGCTCAGCGTTGATAACAACAATACCCCGAGGCACCGTCGTAGTTTCGACGAAGCCTCGGATCGCAGAAGTCAAGATTCGAGTTGAGTCCAAAGCTAGCCTAGTGGAAGAGGGGAGACGAGAACGGAATTGAAGCAACGGCTTGATTAGAGCCATATTCCATAGAAACGATTCACTGAAGGTATCGATGGCAAAATGGGTAGCCGTCGATGTGTGGTCCACAGATCTAAGTAGGGTAATTAGCTAGCATGTCGCAGGAGTATAGGATACCAATAATACAAACCTATTCTGCAGTCGATTCGTTAGATCAAAGTCCGTGGAATAGTAAAATGTGCCCTCTGAGAGCATCTTCCGTAGCGCAGCGCACGGGTGCTCAAAAACGCCTTCTCCATGTTTGTTACTATAATCGAAGTCTTGCGAATATATGTCCTCTACAGACAGGTTATCGTAGTCCGCGGAATTCAGGCAGTCTGGAATTTCGAGAACAGTCAGAAGAACATCCACAGCATCTGGAGGGTAAGACGTGCATACGAAATTCCACTGCATATATCCGATACACTGTTTCCCCAGGCCGTACATTTGCAACCAAGCTTGCCCCGGTTACCACACATATGAAAACGTCTCCGTTCAGCGATATCAACCCTAGAGTCCCCCTACACGGCAACGCACTGCCCATGGGATGGTAACCCTTCAACTTCTCCTCCCGTCTCTCCGAAAATTCGACCATACATTTCGCAGTAGCGCCATTGCCACCGTTCACCCCCGAGGAGACGTTCACGCTCGAGTTGGAGCCGGAGTTGTGGGTGTTGTACGGAAGGTTTGCGGCGTAAGACGGGGCGGTATGGGAGGCTGACGGGTTGTGGCGGAAGGTTAGGACGTGGTTAGGCGCGCAGAGGGCGATGGAGCGATGAGGGTGGGATTTGAGGAGGATGCGGATCGGGTTGGAGCTCATCTTGGGCGATGAATAGTTCTGATGAAGAAGCAAGCCCGTGGATTCTTCACATTGTTATAGTAGTTATAGATATTAAGCTGACGTCGGCGGACGGTGTAGGATCTGGGCAGAGGGAGTCTGCTGTTGGGGGACACGAGGCTCAAGTCGTGTGGCCCGAGCTGAAGTCGCCGCTGGGATGCGCTTGCCAACAACACAAAACGCGCCTCAACTTGCAACACTCGGCATTCGATCGTCTGTGCGATATAAAGTGTGAATCCAAAGACAACCTCCAGGGTCAGCTGATATTACAAGTACTGAAGTGGTTGTCGATGGAAGTAATAGCATCGGATAAGAGCTGGATCTGGTTTGTGTGAATTGAGTCAATCAATCAAGACTCAAGCATGCATCTTAGCTGAGTCTATGGACTAATCTGTTGGAGGAAAGGTTGTTTTCTCCATGAAGCTTCCAATCGACATGCTAGATATGCCTTGATGTATAGTCCTTAAAATAAAGGTGCTTCATTCATGACAATCTGTCTCTCTTGATGACAGCCTGAGGCTGCGAAGGGAACGGTGCCTCGAAATCGTCCCATGGAATTATATTGTACGGGCTGTCGTATGTGCTGAAAGCGGAAAAGTGGATCGAGCAAACATATTTCTGTATCACGTGACTGTAGACGACGCTCGCAACGCGCAACGCGCAGCACTGCAGCCAGCCCACCAGAAGAGTGGCTTCAAGATCGAGCAGCTTCTCAGCGTATCCATCTCACTCGGGCTTCCATCGCGCATCGCCATATAGCCTCAATCTTATCGACCGCAGACCCAGGCTCACGAAGCCGCGTCAGGATGTCGTTAACCAGCTACCTCAGCCGCTTCACCACCGCCTCTTCTCACCCCTCCCCCGCCGACTCTCTCTCACTCTCCCAACTCGCCCCATCCGTCCTCAACCTGACGATCAGCGACACCCCCGAACAATGGGCCCTCTACGAGTCACTCCTCCTCTCCGCCCTACGTACGGGAGACGACACCTCTGCACGCCTAGTCCTCCAGCGACTGTCCGACCGCTTCGGCAATGCTAACGCCCGCATCATGGCGCTGCAGGGCATGTACGATGAGGCCACAGCGACGAGCCAGGCGCAATTAGACCAAATTCTAAAAAACTATAGCGAAGTTCTAAAAGACGACCCCACGAATGTTGTATGTGTTCCCTCCTCGAGTACCTCTGCCCCTACCACACCCGTACATCTTCGCGCTCCATCACCGCCTTCTCCTTCTGTATGGAGGGACCTAGCATTTTAGCATAGCTAACCAAGATATAACCCTCTGACGAATTATGATAGCCAATCACTAAACGGCGCATAACCCTACTTCGCCACCTCAATAAAACAAACGAAGCTATAGCTGCCCTAGCCGCCCTGATAGACCTGAATCCCACGGACGCAGAGTCCTGGTCGCAGCTGGCGCAATACTATTTCGAGATATCGATGTATTCGCAGGCGATATACTGTCTCGAGGAAGTCTTGATGGTACTTCCAAACGCGTACAATATCCATGCGCGGCTGGGAGAGATAAATTACATCATGGCGGATAGCGGCGGTGGCGGAAAGGATGGTGGAGGGGTGCTGGAGAAGCTTGAGGCGAGCTTGAAGTGGTATCTGAGGGCTGTGGAGCTATGCGACGACTATTTGAGGGGGTACTACGGGATCAAGTTGGTATGTATACTTACTGGGCTGCGACTTTTTGACTCATATTGGTAAAGGTTAATACTAATGTTGGTGGAACTTAGGTTACTGCGAAGTTGCTGCAAGGCAAGTTCTCAGCGACGCAGAGGACGATACCGGAGGACAAGGTGAACAAGTTGAACAGCGTAGCAACTGTGCATCTAAATGACATAGTCAGCGGGTCCGAGAAGGGTAAGAAAGGGTTTACAGGGTACCATCCGGCGGAGGTGGCTGCAGCGAAGGAACTGTTAGAAGCCGATGCTGCTACATCATGAGCTGAGGCGCTTATAGAAATGTGCTGACTGCACCTGATTTCCAAGGCTTGAGTCATTAATTTATTTGGTTACATTTGTACAGCACGTTTGGACATACACTGTATCTCACATTGTTTAATATAATGCCTTTAGTTCAGGGCTCTGTTCATTCGTGTCTACGCTGATCCACCTAGTGCTAGACCCCACCAACATGTAAGAAGAAGGGCGTCTAGATGCTCTGCGCACCATACCCTTTGATCATCTCTGCGAACTTCCAGCTCTGGTTCTCAATCTTCTTGTTGCCCGTCTCCACACCTTCCTTCGTAATCACTGCCCAGCTAAACGTAACTCCAGACCTAGCATCGCGATACCACAATACCTTCATACACTCTTCTACCAACTTCTCAGCCTCCTCCCTAGTTAACGCTTGTGCAGACTCATCGTCCGGTACATGTCTACGCAATATCGGTACGGCAAGATGGGCACCGAATCCAGTCGCCAGGGCGGGTGCGGAGAAGGTGGTACCCCGCAGATCGACATACGATAGGAACGGCTCGGAGGTGGTAGGGTCAGCACCCGCTGTAAGGATTGAGTTCCAGAGAGGGTCGAATTTATTACGGCGTTGGTAGAGCACGCGCGAGATGTAGGTGTGCACTTGTGGCGCGTAGAGCTGGTGGTCGTCGGCGGGGTATTGCTCTTTGATGAGTAAGTTGTCGAGGAGGAGATGGAGGTATTGCATGTCGGAGACGTCACCACCAGCACCGACGATGGTGTGCGTACCGACTTGAAGGAGACGCTCGACATTGTCATAACGGGCCAGGGAGCCGTAGGATGCTTATGGGTGGTAATAGGCGTTAGCAGTAGACTTGAGATATGTATAGTTATATGTGTGAAGTGGAGTAACATGGGGTGGGTAGGAGGGCGGAGGCTGGATGTACCAATGTTATCGGCCGCAATTATGACACCACCATTGAATTTTACACCGAGAACACTGGTACCAGTGACAATGGGCCGCTGGGTATGCGTAACGGGCTCGGTGGTGTTAAGATAGCTATTGTCGTAAGCTCCGTAGACGTCGTCCCTAGGCTTGAAAGCGGGCATGCGTTAGCTAGATCCGACTAGTAAAGTGATGTGCATTTCGAGATAGGGACATACACGACCCCAGCCGTGAGGGAACTGATTCATCGTGATAGAGTTCTGTTATGGAAGATTGAAGATGAACGTGGTGATGGAGGGGGGGGATGAGAGTTGGAGGCGTCGTGGAGGAAGAGCTGTCGACGCGCGGTTGCTTCAAGCTGCTGGCCGCCAAGGCACCGGGCACCGGGGTTGGTTCCGGGACCCGCCGCTGGCTCCTGATTAACGATAAAGCACGTGACGTCAGTCTACCACGGGAGATCGATAAGGTGCTCGGGGAGCTCTCCCTTGCCAAACCTAGAACCGGAGCCGGTGACGTGAACCACCATGCCGCACATATGTGCACATGGTCGTAACCAAGACTCGCCCAGAACATCAACCTCATCCCCCACCACGCCACGACGACCCCTCGTCGCCGTCCGCTCTCACATCGCCATCCTCCTTGACACTGCGTCTCAGACCAGCAGATTATAACTTAACATTCGGAACACAACATACAAGATCATCCAACTACGTCACGCACGTCGTATCTTCTATGTTGCGCACGAAGCAGCCACCAACCTCGACCACTTAGGGCCCTCGAGAGTCGCCCCTCATGTGCGCTGAATACA
Source organism: Drechslerella coelobrocha (assembly GCA_036971555.1). NCBI lineage: Eukaryota > Fungi > Ascomycota > Orbiliomycetes > Orbiliales > Orbiliaceae > Drechslerella > Drechslerella coelobrocha. Next base: position 1,070,306 of record JAJTUH010000008.1, read on the forward strand.
AACTACCCTGCCACACCACTTGCTTGCTGCTAACGGCCTTCGATCTAGGTTCGAAAAGTCTCTCTACGACCTCATCCGCGGTCTCCGCACCCACAAGGGCAATGAGAAGGCCTACATCGCCCAGTCCCTGCAGGAATGCCGGACTGAGGCCAAGTCCAACGACATGGGTACTTCCCCCATCTACGATCTTTCCCTCTATCGCTCGATATCAAACCCTACGAAGCTTGCTAACGTGGCCAACTCGAATCCATGAAATACGCTATCCCAGACATTAAATGCGCCGCAATCCTGAAACTCATCTACCTCGAAATGTTCGGCTACTCCATGTCCTGGGCCTCCTTCCACGTCCTTGAGGTCATGTCTTCGCAAAAGTTCGTGCAGAAGCGCGTGGGCTACCTCGCTGCCGTGCAGAGCTTCCGGCTAGACACCGACGTGCTCATGCTAGCAACGAATCTGCTGAAGAAGGACCTCTCCTCGCCAAACCAATTCGAGCTCTCCCTCGCTATCAACGGGCTGTCACATATCGTCTCGCCGTCGTTGGCGCAAGATTTAACGCCCGACTTGATCGCCAAGATGAATCATTCCAATCCTTACATACGCAAAAAAGCAGTATTGGTCATGTACAAGATCTTCCTGCAGTACCCGGAGGCCCTGCGGACAAGCTTCCCGAGGTTGAGAGAGCGACTGGAAGATAGTGACGAGAGTAAGGCTCCACTGCTCCTATGCACTGAACTGTGTCCAGGGACGAGGTGGAACTGGGGACAAGCAGCTAACGAGCTTTACTTCTACTGCAATTAGCTGTGGTATCCGCCACTGTAAACGTCATCTGCGAGCTGGCGAGAAAGAACCCGAAAAATTATCTACCACTAGCACCGCAGCTATTCAACCTTCTCACAACATCGAAGAACAACTGGATGACCATCAAGATCATCAAGCTGGTATACAATATACTCCTATGTTACAATCGCAACAATGATTGTATAGATGATATAACTGACGGTATGGATCGGTGTTTTAGTTTTCATCATTAACCCCGTTAGAACCCCGTCTCGTTAAAAAACTTGTCCCCCCAATTTCCAATATTATCCAAACTACCGGCGCCATGTCCCTACTCTATGAATGCATTAACGGCCTTATCTCCGGTGGCCTACTCTCTCATCTCGCTGGCACTGCTGATGGTGAAGACCTCGCCGTCATTTGTCTAAACAAACTTCGTGGCTTCCTCGTTAAAGGCGACAGCAACCTCAAGTACGTCGCATTACTAGCGCTGACAAAGATGACGCGAACACACGGATATCTCGTAGCTGCAGAGAAGGACGCGATACTCGAGTGCATTGACGACGAGGACGTCAGCATCCGGTTACGGGCGCTAGAATTGGTAGTAGGGATGGTAGATGTGGAAATTCTCCAGCAAGTTGTTGGGCGGCTTGTGAGGCAGTTGAAACCCGTTTCCGATGAAGAATTGGAGGCGGAGAAAGAAGAAAGATATGATTATGAGGATCAGGATGAAGATGAAGATGATGGGGAGGGGGCGTTGACGACGAGGCCGCAGAAGAAGACGAAGAAAGCGTTGAGTCTCCCCGATGATTATAAGGACGGTGTGATTAGAAGAATATTGGAGATGTGCTCGAAGGATACATATGCCAATATGCCTGATTTCGACTGGTATATTGATGTGCTGGTGCAGTTGGTGAGGTACTGTCCCTCGAGGAGGAAAGGAAGTGGAGGGACGGGACTGGGTGTGCTTGATGATGAGGATTTCGAGGAGTCGTATACAGCTGGTGCGGGCAAGGCAGATGCAGGGGAGGAGATTGGGAGGGAGTTAAGAAATGTGGCTGTTAGGGTCAAAACTGTAAGGAGGCAGGCGACCGAGGCGGCGGAATTATTGGTTGGGGTGGGGAGGAGTAATGTCATGTTCCCGGCTACAGGCGGTGGTGGGAAGAGGGTGCTGTTGGCGGCGGCGTGGATTGTAGGGGAGTATGCAGAGTATGTCGTCCATTCTCTGCTTCAACTTTGCGTGGTGTGACTGGGTCATGAAGGCTAATATTCTACCGCGGTTTATACAGACATCTACGGAACCCGAACGAAACAATGGATTCGCTACTACATTCATCGATCGCATCATTACCGCCTGACGTGATTTCAATCTACATTCAAGCTGTACCAAAAGTATACTCATATCTCACGTCCAATGACTCGATAGCTTGGACTCCGGAACGCAAAACAACCGTCACACTTCTTACATCCCGAGTAGTGGAGTTTCTAGAGTCGCTGAGCTCGTCACCGCACTTGGAGGTGCAGGAGCGAGCTGTTGGATTTTTGGAGATATTCAGGGTCGCGAAGGAAGCCATCGCAGAACAGCCGGCGAATGGGACCACTAGACAAAATGGTGGGGATGGAGACGATGAGGACAATGACATGCAGGAGGTGTACGATCCTCCACTGATACTTACACAAGCGATACCCAGTTTATTCCATGGGTTCGAGCTGAACCCCGTTGCACCGAGAGCCCAGAGGAAAGTACCCCTCCCGGACACACTGGACTTAGAATCACCGATCAATCCGCAGCTAGCATTCCTACTAAGTGCTGCAGATTACGATGCTGCCGGCGCAATTGGCGACAACGGTGCAGATACGGAAGCGGATGAGGAGTTTGAACGGTTCTATTACCGGAAGCCCGTGGTGGTTGTGGAGACCGCAGCGCAGCGGATCGACCGTGCAGCTGCGACAACGAGAGATACCTCCGGAAATACATTTACGGGTTCCTACCAGTCCGGTGAAGATACATACCTGGATCCGGATATCTTGGCGAGACGGAAAGCGGAGCGGAGGGAGCGGAATCGGGACGACCCTTTCTATATTGGCGGATCAGGCAATAGTGGGCGAACAACGCCGAATCCACTGGGTGGAGAGCAGTTCGATATTGATAGTATACCAATTATGGAGCTGGATTTGGGGGATGGTGGGGTTGGGTTGGTGAAGGGGGATGTTCACGGGGCTGGAGTGGCGAGAGCGAAGGTGGAGATTGCAGGTGATGAAGGCGAGGGGGATGGAGGAGATGGTGAGGATGATGGAGCTAAGGTAGCGGTAGGGAGTTTGAGGAAGAAGGGTAGGAAGGGTAGAGGGAAGGATATCTTGAATGTTGATTCGAGCAATCTCGTTGGTTTCTCGCTGGAGGAGCCTGAAGAGGACTTGCTGGCACGAGAGGAGGAGGTTGCGAAAGCGAAGAAGGAAGTGGAAAAGTTGAGGGGGGAGATGGCGAGGGCGGCGGAGAGGGTGAGGGTTGCGAATGCTCAGCAGGCTGTTGAGGTGTCGGCGCCTACGCCGTCGTTGGCCGAGGCGACGAAAAAGAAAAAGAAAAAGAAGCCAGCGGTGTCGGAGGGTGGTGATGGTGAAGGGGAAAAGAAGAAGGTGAGGAAGAAGAAGAAGAAGGAAGGTGGTGTAGAGGAGGGGCAGGGGGAGGACGGTAGCCAGGTCGAAGGCAGTACACCCGCTGTCAAGAAGAAGAAAAAGAAGAGGCGGCCGTCGACGGCGGAAGCGGGAGGCGAAGCCGGTGAAGATGCCAGGTGAAGTGGATGCTTGAAGCTGACGTCTTGGGAGCCCTGTACATGCTGGCTGGCGCTTAGAGATAGGCACAGGGGCTGAATATTCGAATGTGATATATGTTGAGCTTATAATAATATACTTAATCATACGATTCAGCCAGCTACGCGAGGGCGACGGAATCGAGCCACGATGCTCGGAGTGATGCATCACTAATGCATGGCCCGGGTCTCTCGCAAAGAGGGATGGATGGATGCAACCGTGCCCCACTTCACGATCGATGATATGAGATGGCAGCACATTAGCCTGCAACATTGGACGGAGGATGCATTGATATCAGTCCATCAATTGGCTGTGGTGGCGACGGTGTCTGTGCATATCTGAACGGGTCTGCCAACGTGACTATGGCTACTTAGTTTACAATTTTTTTGCCTGCTGTTGCGCAGCTGCATCCACTGGCTCATGATCCATGACGTGTCCATCACCACCATCTTGTTCTTCTTCTTCATCGGTCGTTAAGGTTTGTGGCCCATGGCATCTGTGCCTGCTTCACATTAGACGGTACCAACGGGTATGTGATATTATATATCTCGTTTGATTCGAATTCATGATGATGATGCGTCGATGCAATGAGGGCTGGCAGTGGATGTATGCGTTGGCTGATGTTGTCAGTTGACTGCAGCTTTTTCCAGCCGCAGGGGCAGTCGAGTCGGACAGTCAATTTAATCATCATACCTGTGAGGACAGTACCTGGTACCTTGACCGTCGGCACTCGCTAATATCTGCATGATTGTCTGCTCAAGTGGATGGTTGTTTTACTACTAAACTTTGCAGTCTAACGGAAGTGGGTATCGCCTTGGCGTTAGCCTGGGTGGGATCCACACACCTTCCCTCGTCTACAACCGTGGGTCGCTTGCAACAATATAGATTTCGATATAAGTAAGGTTTGCGAGTATTTGAAGTGGTGGATCGCAATTACAGACTCCAAGATAGCCGCAATAGCTGCCATCTTACACGTATGTTTTTTTATGAGGGAAGTTGATATGCCAGTGCTTCTGACATTTGTTGAGACCTCCTAGCACATCAGATGAATGTGTCGCACTTTTGGTGCAAAATCTTGCACAGGCCTGCAGGGCATTTATCCCTTGTATAACCTCTGCTTTGTGGTATTATATCATGCTAATAGGAAAAACTTTTGTCGCCGCCATCTTGATACAACCAGCGTCTCTGGGCATGCATGGCCAGCCTCCGCCTCCAAGCCCTTAATTCAGACGATTTCGGAATGTGCAAATGCTATCGAAATGATTGGCTTGGGTGCACATGACCACCGGGTCGCGCGCCGTAGGTAGATGACAGGGATTCAACAGTGTATTGCAGGTAGGCGACTTGCTGTCTTAGATGTTGAACTTTGCTTTCCAGTTGTCCATTGTCCTTTTCCAGCCTTTTGTTTTCTTGCTCTATTCTCGCAAGTTTCTCGTCTTGGGTTTTGATATGCCTCCAGAGGGCTTCAATATCTGCGAATGAGGCTGCCATCCTATAATATATTTTTTGGAGCGTCAGGCCACTTGTTCGCTTTGAATGGGGATTACAAATTAAGAGATTACTGACCTCGGGGTGAACTCGCAGGAACTAGTATACAATTTCCAACACGAGGCAAGTTTCCGAGAAACCTGTTTAAGAAAGTGAAGATTTTAGTGGCTGTTGTTGACTAGGTTGCAATATAACAGACAAAGAAACCAAGATGTTTACCTTTATTATCGTCGAACTTTTCGACTTTCAAATATTTTTTTTGAAAGAGAGGGGAGGAGGACTCGGGAGGCGGGTGCCTCGTGATTACTCTGGATCGAATGCTGAGGATTTGATTCGAATTCAGGGGGGGGGCTGACTTCGAAGACAGTTTGGCTATAAATTTAAAATAATTTAAATTTTGAATGGTGACAACGGCAATAAGGAGCAGTCCAGTGAAATAGAGTAGAAGAAAGAAACGACATCAGGGTCGGCGACATTAAATAAGGGACAGATGGAGAGGAGGAGGGAAATGATCACTCTTGCCATCGCGAATGCGAATGCGGGGGAACAAATGCAATGGGGTGTGTGTTGGCACGTGACCATCGTGAATTCGCCCATTTCGCGTTAACGGTGATCGTGGTCCGCCCGAACGGATGCATTATGCGCCTGCCCACTTGGAAGGCATTCCCACTGGACCGAAAAAGGAGTGGTGATCAAGACGCCGGCGAAATGGCGATATACCGAAGCATTCTTCAATATATACACCGACGACAATCTATACGGTTTTAAAACGTAGATGGTATGCATGACTGATGGATGATGGACACGTCATGGATCACGAACTGTTAGCAAATTGGAATGCGCACTGCGAGGTGCACCGACATGGCTATGAAGCAAACGAGCTGATCTAGTATCCAATTGCCTATTCGGTTGTCCGGGTCTGAATTTCCGAACACAAGGTTTCAAAAAAGGTTTTGTGGTGGCGGCTATATGGCAGGGCCTAGGGCCGATAGACGATCTGTTCTTGTACCCGACTTGCCTCTCGCCTGCGGCTTCACGTTGTCGCAGATCAAAAGCTGTCCCTGCGATGCTGTTACATATCAAGTTTTATTCCGTGTAAGAGTGCATTGCATCCTAACTGACGTCGAGGACAGCACGATGGATGCAGGCGAGTACAGCATGTCAGCCCCACGGGCCCACCTTTTCTCTACATGGCCGCACGCAAGCATCGCAAAGCAGGATGTACAGTTGTTCTGGCCTGCCGTCGCCGGCCAGCCAGCCAGTTATTATGCATTGCATTCCGGCTGGGATAGCATGCACGAATTGGGGAGTTTTGATTTTTGTCTCTCTTATGCATGTTTGTTATCGATAGTTGCTGCGAGCCATGTTCTGAGCCCCCCCTGCACAAAAACCCGGGTGGAGTTAGTTAACGGGATTACATACAGCAATAGCGAATCGAATTACTCGAGACCGTGGCTTGATACGCTAGCCGGGGCCCATCGCTCGAAGCAGAGAGCTCGTTTGGAGTGTCCCGTTTGGAGAGAGGTGAGCTGCAGGCGGCCTGGGCAATCCTAGCGGCTCGTCGTCGAATGGCGCTGAGGACTGGTACCGTTACCTGGTAGCTTGATGGGGGGCAACGGCGGGATGCTATGCATGTCAGAGGAAAGAGGGGACGGGCTTCAGTCGATACTTCTGATGGAATTGCCAATGGGATGATGTCCCTCATCAGCGAGTGCAGCAGCAGCAGCAGCAGCCGGGCTGGAGCGGACATCCTGTCGTTGTGCATCTGAGGGCTGTATGGTCGATTGACGAGTTCAGTCGACCCCACGTCGAAGCCGGTCGTTCTGGACGCAATGCCAGGATGGTGTCGTAGTCATCATAGTCGTCGTGGGCAATCAAGCTGCGTAATGGGATCACAGCTGTCAGACGAGGGTGGGAGAATGGATACCTAATAGCTAGGTAGACCCTGGGCTGAAAAGGCAGAGGATCGTTGTGGATGTGGTGGATGCCGTGGTGGTGAATGTGGTGGTGGTGGTTGTGGAGGTGGTTTTAAACATACTTAACCTGACTTAGATTCTTATTTATTATTATATCCCGGCCACCCTCCATCTCCACACTTTCGATCCCCTTCTAGTCTCCCTCGCCTGGTGTTCACACGCTGCGTGTGCGTCGGTGATACATACACAGCAGACAGCCCTGTCGTAGCCCTCCCGCTTTTTTATTATATGCTTATACACTATATTCTTCGCTTCTATATATCTCTGGGCTTTATCCTCCGGCCCCGACGGAATAAAAGGGTCTAATATAAACTGTCAGGTAAGCGCTTCAGCCCGGTCGACGACAGCTCCGCGCTCTAAAGTGGGATGCAGGCTGGTTCGGGAAGCAAGGCTAAGACCAAAAGGCATTGCATCTCCACCTTTTCTGTTCGGTTTTATTTATTTTAAACCACTGCTTTTCTCCGCCACACTCTTATTTTACGACACCTTCGACTACTCACGACGGAACATTAATTACTCCCGGTGTACACCGCTACCTTTCGACGAGAAAGGCTACCGACGTCGACCTTGCTTGAGCTTCCGGTAAGCTTAAGCTGAAACAGAAAGAGAGAGAGAGAGGGAGGGAGAGGAGCTTGCTGGTCGAGGCTCGTCGCATTGCCCTTTCATTTGATCGCTTCGTTTAACTCCAGGATCCCGCGACCTGTAATGTAGCCTCTCGATCGATGGTGTCGAGGAACGATCTAAAGTCCGAGGCCTCACGTCCCAAATCGATCACGATACCCGATATGATTCTGATTCTGGCATTCGGCTTTGTTTAGAGTGTGATACTGTCACCTATCCAGTCGTTCTGTTTCACGAACCGTCGACAATTTTCTACAGTTTGGTGCTATAATTTGCGTGCCGCCTTTCTCTTTCAGCACAGTACCACCCACATTCAAAACATATATTGTACTCTCTTGTTGCGCCTATTCCCACAGAAACAACCTTACCACCACCGCTACGCACATATAATATACCACTCCCGACCCTCTTTCTCCAGATCTTGTGCTCCTCCGGACCGTTTGCCTCTTCGACCTCAAGCTCGCGTTTGCTTCACATACAGCCTTTGAGTTATTGGTTCGCAACCGAGGAGGACTAGCCAACCAGATCTGTCGCCTTCATACTCCTGTCACGGCACCCTGACCTCTGTCAAATCAGATTTTTGGACATTACAAACCCTTGGTATTACCTTTTTGCCCACGATCCTACCGCTTCGTGTGTCTTTGTTCTCCGGCCGCCTCATGCTTGACAACGTTGTTCGATGTTCGCGGATTTTCTCGTGTTAGGGCTTAGCTGTTGATCGCTGACTAAATCGTATTATAAAACCAAACTTAGTTCCTTCCCTCGATACACCTTCTTTCCATGTCATCTCACTCTCCCGACGAACAGCCACGGACATCATAAAACGGTGCCTATACGCGCATCTCGTCGTCGCGACTTCTAGTTAATTCGAACCCGGTCCTGTCTCGAAGCGAAAGTGGGAGAGTCTTCACCATGGATTTCCCCACTCGGCCGATCCCGAGCACCTCGTCTCTCTTCGCTGGCCCTGCCGCTGTCAAACCTTCGACTAGCTCTGCTGCTGCTGCCGCCGTTGCTACTTCCATTGGCCAACCATCCATACAGCCCCAGTCTGCGGCTTCAGCTTCAGCTTCTACAAGTCTAAAACGAGCGTCCACAGAACCTGCCGATATCTTAAGCGCGTCAAATGGCAGTATAATACCGGCCCTAAGATCTAGATCCAACAAAGTCGCAAAAAATACACAAAACAGTGGTGATCAGGCCGGTCTGGCAAATCAACTTCAAAATGGAGATGTCAAGGCCACAAATGCTGTCCCACTGTTTGATCCAAGAGACGACGTATGTACCAGCCTTATCCGCTTACGTTATCGGACTCATGCCATTTTGGACGCCGCAGCCTTCTACACGTGCTGATAGTCTTCGTGAATATGATAATAGCAAATCAAGGATCTACAATCCGACATGGCGAAGCTCCAGAAATTGGTCACCTGCGTCGTTTGCCAGGACTTACTGTTTGAGCCTTACTCACTTGGCTGCGGCCATGTGTTCTGCTACTCGGTATGCGGCCGTTACGTTTTCTTTTGTCTAATAGAGGGAGACGCTTATATCTCAATAGTGCTTGAAGGACTGGTTTCGTCAGAAGAAGACGTGCCCAGAATGCCGTGCTCGCGTGAGGACGCAACCAGCTCCTGCATATCTGGTACGCTGTCTAATATTCCGCTCGCAACTCACAGGGTACTGACTTTTAGTTAGATCCGAAGCATGATTGACACGTTTGTGGTTCGAGCCGAGTTACAGTCACCGCATGATGAAGGACAGACGTTGAGACAACAACAGACGGAAGCTCTGAAATTGGTTGAAGCCGATAAGAGTGATCAGAAAGGTCTCTTCGGGGGCATGTTTAGCAAAAAAGCTGCAAACGCAATCTACGACCCTGAAGATGGCATCGCACGGTGTCCAGACTGCAATTGGGAGATCGAAGATCGCCGCTGCGCTAGTTGCGGTCGACAGTTTCACCCATCTGAATTGCCTGGCGGTGGTGACAGCGACGCTAGCGATGCTAGCGACTTTTCAGACGAAGAATCTGATCTTGATGAAGATGATGATGGCGATAGCCTCTCAATGTCGGATAGATCAGATGCGGACGACGAAGACGCGCACATGGATGCCTATGGCGAAAGTGACAATGGCCCCTGGGAGGTTGATTACGACGAAGACCATCGGCTGGCCTTGGCTCTCCAAGACGAGTATCACCAGGAGTTTATGAGACGTCTGGGAGTTGCTCCTAATTGGGTAGAGGAGCATTTTGGTGCTGATAGGGCAGAAGCTGCCCGAGAAGCTGCCCGAGACTATCTGCAAAGATCTATCAGCCGTGGCCTTTCAAGTCCGGGTAGATCTCTACGACATAGCTCACCGTACAGCAGAGATTCGGATGAAGACAGCGATGAGAACACGCTTGACGAGGATGACAGCGAGATGGATGATTTTATAGTACATGACACCCCAGAACGCAGACCTCGGCGTCACCAACCTGCACAGAGGACCTTGCGGCGGCATTCACGGAGGAGTGTTGCCGATCTCTCGGATGAAGAGGAAGAGGAAGAGGAAGAGGAGGAAGACGAGCCCGTAGTAGCAAGGAGAAACACAAGGCCGAGCTATTACGAAAGACGCTCCATTATCACTAGCTCTGATAACGAGGACGATGAAGAAGCTGCCGGGCTGATCAACGACGGCTATGCGCAGCTAGAGCATGACACAACAACCGAAAATGATGACGATGACGATAGCTTGGGTGAAAGCGATATTGGCCAGATGCTGAGACCAGCTGGGCCTTTACGAGCGAATACTATGCCAGCAACTACATCCATCAGCGCCCGTCGATCCCTACGAGAACAGGCGACAGCAAGCCAACCACGCAGTGCAACGCCACCAGTAACTAGGAGGCGTCGTCGGACGGTTACCTTCCAAGTACCTGATGATGCGGATGGAGAAAACGATAGCGATGCCCGAGATGAAGATGGGGACTTGGATATGGACAGACATTCGAGAGCAGGTTCCACCTCGTTAGCTTCCACGTCCTCCAACCGAACTGACGCGTCGACTCGTCCAACTCGCAGTGGCGGAAATCATTTTTCGCAAGATACACCTTCAGTTAACGAAGACGAGTCATCGGATGATTCTCTGCCTCGGCAGCGGTCTAACCGGCGACGGATCGGTAACGCTACCTCCTCGCCGAACCTTATTCGGGCTGTAACCGCTCACCCAAACGCCCCAAACAACCGGGTCGCAAGTAGCGTCGATCCCATGGTCCACCGGCTGTTGAGGAACTTCAACGCGCAGAGAAATGAGTCTCAGCTCGAGCAGCTAGGCATGTCAACGGGACAACCAGCCATTAATGATTTACAAGAGTTGAACGAGCCAATCGTCATCAGTAGCAGCCCAGTACATACATTTTTCCCCGGGGGCAACAATATTAGGCAAACTTCTGCTGCTGCTAGCTCTACTAGGGAGGGGAGCGTGTTTTCGACTTTGTCTTCGTCATCGGCATCACGGGATCAGAGTAATATCGTTGCTCCGGATTCGACCCCTACCGCAAGCCCACTTCCAGCTCCTGTACAACAGGTGACGGCATCTATCTCGAATGTCCCTTCGGAACCTAACGCATGGGAGATTGCGGCAGCCCCGGGGAATAGCACTGCCACATCGACCGTCCAAAATGGAGCTACGAACAGAGGAAGTATGCGAACTCGGAGAAGCAACGCTACTCTTCGAGCTCAAGATATACAACGCTCAGGGACCCCAACTACACGACAGACTTCCCGCGCTGTTAGGAACCAAACGCAGACACCAGCAGACAGAGAAGACATTCGACATCGCGCACGAGACCTTGTAGCCAGGCGTCAACGAGACTTGGCGGAGAGGGGTGGTATTGCACAGATTCCGGGGGGTGGCACCAATGTGAGGGCAACGAGAAGCACGCAGGCGGCTGGAGTTACAGCAATGTCGTTACAACAGAGGATAGCAAATCGGGCTGAAACAAATTCAAATGGAAGAGATTCGGCAACGCCGACTCCTGCCACGTCGCAAGCGCAGGAGAATAGAGAAGATAGCGCACCGCCCTCGCGGGGCATTACGAGGACTGACACTGGCGGGTCTACTGGCCGACGAAGGGGGTACCAGATCGGGACGGGGAACAATCCTGGACCATTATTTGTTATTAGCGATGACGATGACCAGTGAATTGCCATCGTCATGGGGTAGACGGTTTATCCGAGCTTCGCGAGACGGAAAAATCTTGAGCATCCTTTTTATCATACGAGTATTTATCTGGGCGCTGCCCAAGCTGGTTTCTTAGTTTTCTTTTCTTTCTTCTCTTTTACCATTCTTGTTTTGTCTTCGTGCTCCATGAGAGGATACGTTTCGGGCGCATATGCTTTCTCTGACTTGTATAATCTCTGTCTTCTCTTGCCTTTTCCGACTTTGTTTCCGCTTTATCAGCATGATTTATGACGACAGACATGAAATGAAGAATGCCACGGCCGGTATCATATGATGACCCTTTTATAAGTTCGCTTTCTCTGTCCGACTAATATGTAGTGAGGCTCATTATGCTTTCTAGTCGTATTTACACCCTATGTTATTTAAAGATGCCAACCTGGGTGATTGATAATTAATGTCTTTTTGGTATCCCGTCGCTGTTTATACTCTTACGCATAGTTGCTCAGTAAGAGGTTTATCTGTCAGGTTCCTCTTTACACGCAATCACAAATAATATCTGGTCGACAGATGCAATTATGGCACATGGATTCAATACGCCCCGCGATATATATTCGTGGTGACCTCGCAGAATGCCTTAATTCTTAAACTTTGGGCTGTAGATATGCCCAAAAGAACGTACACCAAACTAAGAATCTAACCTAATCCTGTTTCAGCGCGCTCATCGCCTCATTGATAACTGAACCCGTCCGGTCATCATCGCCTTCTTCATCTTCGGCTCTCGGCGGGGCACGTGTCACAGTAACCATTTGCAAGCCGTCACCGACCTCAATCTGTCGCTCGACGGCACTGGTAAACGCGTCCTTTACAATCTTTTCGACGGTTTCCTTGGGCATGTCACCTGGTGTTCGCGGCTCTGTGCCGTTGGTGCCTGGGACATACTGGTTTTTCAGGTTTATTTGGTTGTCGAGGAAAGGTGTGATGAGGGCGGCGGCAGAGCCGAAGGCACGGCATTGTTCACGCTCGAAGGAACCCACGTAGTCGTAGCTATAGATTGCACCGACGCCTGGTTCTTATATGTAAGTATATCGTGTGGATTGATCGGTGTATGTGGGTTAGTGGCGGGGTAGGGGGAGGGGGGTTTACGTACCCTTCTCATCAAGGCCACCGAGCATGGGCTGGCAGTAGTACGGGAAGAAGCGTTTCTGGTAGAGAAGTCGAGAGAGCATTACGGCGGCAGCGGAGACCGGGATGTGCTTATCGTGATTGCGTTTGTAGTCCTATGATTTGTTTCGCCTGGTTAGCTGGTGGTGAATCTACGATGGTCTACTATCTAGCTCGTCGAAGTAGGGTCATCCTCATATCGGCTTTGGGCTGGCTCTAGGGGAGGAAATAGATATTGCGGGGCGCCGTGGAGAGAAGGCCAATGTGGATAGATAAGGTAGTATACGGACATCGATCTTGCGGGCGACTTTGCGGGCCAGCTCCTCGCCGTCGGCAGACATGCCGACAACGCCTAGCACAATACCACTGCCGACATCAAAGATCTTACGCGCAGTTCGGGTGTTGATGTTGTAGCCCTCGGAGGAACGCGTGTCGCCGGCGAGGATTACGTAGTCTTGACCTGCGATACCGAGGATTACGCCGCCGTTTTCGGTGTATCTATTGGTAAGAGCTCACGATAGAGGTGAGATTACGGATTGGTTAGCTTGATGAGCCGTACATAGGCTTGAGAAATCGTTCATAGTGATAAGGTAGAGGGTATGCTCACGGGCTCCAGTGGTGTTGTCGGGGTTGTGAGGATGCGGTGGGGTGGGAGTGTGGCGCGTGCTGGGCGTAGGGCAGCAGGTAGGAAGAAGCCATGATGGGCTATTGGTATATCTGGAGTTGGTGGAGGTAATGGTTTCGTGGATTGAAGTACGGAATGGGCGTCGATGGCGGGCGGAAGAGGTCGTTGCGCAGCGGATGGGGAGGTTGAGGTTGAGGTTGAAGTCGAGCTATGAAGCTTGGTTGGAGCACACGCAGCTGGGGGATTGCGCGGACGATTGGGCAACACATTGTTGAGTGAAAATGCAACAGTTGCAAAGCGTTCGACATCTCGCCCCGAGACCCCTCCTTGGTCTCATAACTAGGTGTATACATTTGTGATTACGAGCCTCGTAGTCCATATATTCTATAAATTTACACGCAAGCAAGATGACCTTTCATTTATCCAAGCTAATTTTCTGCTCTCAGAAAGGAGAGCTGATCATTTTGAATCTCCTATCTCAGGACCTTGACGGCCCAGTGTCCAAACACAATGTGACATTAAAAAATAAAGTAAAACCCCCCCAAAGCTTGGGTGTTCATGAAGGCTTTCGAGTGGAGGCTTTACACAGTATCCATTGCTATCCTTTCTCTGGCGCTCTCAACAGCTATCTCTATTAACTCCTTATACGAAAACCCTGCATTCTGAGCAATAACAGGAAGTTGAGAGTGACCCGGAGCTAATCCCGCAATTGGATTGACCTGCAAAAATGAATTAGAAACCCCCTCTAATATATTTTAATAACGCCAGATGCACCAGAAAGAGCAACTTAATACACACCTCTATTACGCATGGTACCGCATCAGAACCAAATCGATCAGATCGTAAATCAATTCTTCCTAAATCCCGACATTTCAGAATTTGCCAGGCTCTAATAGCATTCTCACAGGCTCTTTGTACTTCAGGGTCATTTGGGTCAGGGATTTCTTCTAACCACCCTGGATTCATGGGGTCCCATTCATCCTTGATCTCAAAAGTATAAAAGTCAATACAATTCCCCCCTATATTTGGTAATCTCGTAGTCATTTTATGCCAGCACGTTTCCGAAACGCCAAGTACTCTTGCTTTTGAACCAGTTCCTGCAATCCCCACTGTGAATTCCCGGCCCTTCAAAAAACTCTCAATGAGGAGATCTTGGTTTGGATAATTCTCGTGTAAAATGTCAATGGTCGGTCCCAATTCATCGACATTATGAATTTTGCTAATCGGAATAATACCCTTTGATGCGCCCTCGGAGGAAGGCTTTGCAAAGAGAGGGAACGAATCTAAAATTTGTGATGCATATTTGGATCTTTGGATTTTTGCTAGCGGGGACTCGCTGACGTTATCGCAAGATATTATTGCGAATGGAGCAGTTGGAACACCGTGGAACTCTAGCACCATCTGGCAATTTCCTTAGCATTGACTAAAATATTAAATCGCGAGGGAAACCTACCTTTGTCAATCCTTTGTCTAGGCATGTAGCAAAAGTAGACGCGCCCGAGAATGTGAAAGGTATGTTGTACGCTTCTAGCAATCCCGGCACCTGGGCTTCTCTTGCGCTTCCGAGGAAGCCACTTGTATCGTTAAAGACAAGATCCCATCTACAGTCATCCCCTGCGCCTGCGAGACGGCTGACCAGTGACTTTATGTCTCCAACGCGCTCTACGGTGTGACCTAGAGCTTGCAAGGCGGAAATGATACACAAACTGGATTCTTCAGAGGCAAGGTCGCGACATTCTTCGTGTGAATAGCCATGAGCTTTGTACTCGTCTACACTCTCCGATAAGTAAGCAATTTTCAAAGGTCTCTGATGCACTCTTGACATTTTTGGAGGAGGTGGTGTTGAATTGAATTGGCAAGACAGAAACTAGTGATATTTTACATCGAAGGTCGCAATCGTTTGTCTGCAGGTAGTGTCGTCAAAAGCCGGATCTAGAAGTTCAAAGATATTGTATATGGAGTGCCAGAGGTAGGTTTAATTAAGAGGACGATTGCTAAATTCCACGGGACAAGAGTGCGAGTACTTGAAAAAGCATAGTGGTCGGACCCATGAGACAACCACCCATGCGATTGATTGTCTATTGAAACTTGCTATGCTAATAAATTGAGCTCATGAGGCACACTAGCTTCGAGACCAGGCGCCCGAGGCGCACTTACATGCACGCATATCTTTTTGCATGCGCTGTTAGAGACGGGGGTTAAATACTTATGCACCGGTGTCAGCGAGTAATAATACTGAGCTCTGCCTCGGGGGCGCCTGGCTTCAAGTCTAACGGTATTTCTGCCACGATCGAGTGTATGCAGCCGCCGAATGCGAACTGAATTTATACTCGGTTCGCGGGTTATATACGTATATCTTCAAAGATTTGTATCCTTCTATTAGAATAGGTTATAAACAAAAAAAAAGCTTTATATTGGAATATTAGTGCAAGAGGCGGGATTGGGCTGAATGGTAATTGGGTTCTCGCCTCGCAATTTCGAAATTTCGCCGTTACCCCAAAAACAGTATAACGCGAAAATTGAGGCTTTCTTGACCGCGATCTTTTAGCCGATTGGACCAATAATCAACATTGTATTTTTGGGCAGTGCTTTGGCCTCTCGCTTTCATCCAAAATCCCTTGTCAAGCCACGTCCTAAAATGGGGTACGGCGAAATCATGAAAGCACCTGTAGAACGGCCTGCACCCTTTCACCAGTGAAGCGAGAAATTAATTCCAGAGACACAGTAAAGCTAGCACAGCGCAAGCCGATCAAATGGTGTATATAAAATACCCTATCCAAGGTTAAGAGCATGCCCAATGCAAACTTCAATCAAATTGATATATATTATATATTATTATTGCCTAGGGCTAAAAACTTAGAACGAACCGCAATCGCGCGACGTACCCTTCAATTGTTTTTTAATCTTATTTATCTCTATCCGCATTTATTTAAGAAATAGTGGAAATTCTACCATGGAACTCGGAAAATCACAATCACCAATTAATGGCACGTCTAAGCTTGGAAATGCCCCTCCTGCTCCATTTTGTGACAACGAATGGAGCCCACTCCGTGAAGTTGTTGTTGGGCGCGCTGAGTACTCACACTTCCCTCCGGAACCCCCCCATATGATGAGGGCGGTATGCCCCAGGCAGCATAGCGAAGAGTTCCGAAAGAATAACCCTTTCCCCCAACAAATTGTTGAGAACGCCTCCGCCGAACTCGATAATCTCGCTCGAGTTTTAGAATCATACGGAGTGCGGGTCCACCGCCCAGCTCTCGTCGACTGGGGAGAGGTGGGCGGTTACACAGGAGCAATGGCACGAGATGGCTTCATGGTCGTTGGCAATCACATCATTGAATCGTGCTACGCTTGGAAGTGCCGTCGCAGCGAAATCGAGCTTGCATATGGAACACTGTTGCCACAGCTTGAGGGACGGGGTTATAAGGTGATCCGAGCACCTACGCTGCCTGACCCCGACACGATATATGATGGCAAATGCGGCGAGGGTGCGAAGGGTGATACATCTGAAAATAACTCCCCTTGGGCCATCAATAATTCACGACCCGCCTTCGATGTTGCCGACTTTGTTCGAGTCGGTCATACTGTGTTTGGTCAACTATCTAATGTTACCAACCAGAAAGGATTGGACTATGTAGCAAAAAATCTTCCAGAAGGGTATGGTCTTCGTGTCCTTGATATTAAAAATCCGACGGCAATGCATCTCGATACTACACTTATCGTCCTCCGAAACGGGTTGGCAGTTTACGATCCCCGACTAGTTACAGAATTGGAACTTCGTCGGCACCCGCCTTTTGATTCCCCACGCTGGCAGCTCGTACCATTAGCGTTCAAGCTCGAAGACCGATCTTATCCGCCATTGTATATGACGTCGCCTTGGATAGCAATAAATATGTTGTCACTAGACGAGAAGAGAGTTTTTGTGGGTGCTCAGGATGACGTGGTGGCAAAGTTTCTTGAAGGCCTTGGATTTGAGCCTATCAAGCTACCATTTCAACACGTAAATTGCCTTGGTGGCTCGTTTCACTGTGCTACAATAGATTTGGCTAGAGATAGAGATGTATAGCTAAGTCCTTAAGTACGTATCAAGTTTCCCAGGGAAACTCAAGGGAAGATTTGCAATATTTGTCGTCTGCTTAGGGCAACTTTTGCCTGAGCATGAAGTTGTACGTAGCCCTAAGCTAAGTTAGTGTTAGAGACAGCAATAGATCTAGTAGGGTTAGCTAGATCCCATCCCAAGTATCAAATGTGAGGTTCCTGAGCTGGGCCGGGCTTAGGTACTTATGTAATGGAATGTAAAGCAAACAGGTTGTGCCTCTGGATATGCATGCATTGCATCCGCATTACTTTCCGCGTCCGGGGTCGATCCGCAACCAGCTGGGAAAGACTAATGGTGTATGCATATTTTAAATTCCGCACAACCTGCCGTTGGAACACGTGTACATGTATTGCTGCTATTTTCTCCATTACCCCGGGCGTAACCAAAACCTTACTTTTTTTTTCCCCTTCAGCCGTATATCATTCATAGGTCGTGGAATTCGAAAGTTTGGTTGCGAGGCTGAATTTAAAATGATTGTTCTGAAAACCGATTCTGGACTTATTGCCCCTGACCAGAAACACACATGACTGCTCAGCGGGTGCGGCATATATAGATCCTTAGAATCTTCTAAGGTGGATGGTGTAACATATAGCGGAACCTCTATAAGCTAGAGCACACATAAGAATATTATTGTCACTTATTCAAATATACTCATTTCAATTTCCTGTTCGCCGAGGCCGAGGCCCTGGCTGGTATAGCACGTGCACCTACGATTTTATTCTAGGAACGGAACCAGAAGCACGACGCAATGCTAAGCACGTACGCCCTTCGAAGTACGCGCAAGATTATCAGAGTTTCATCGCGGCCCTTTCCTAATATCCAATCATACTTATACGGCCGAAGTTCACTGGCATCATTGGCGGCTACTGGATCTATTGGCCGAGAACCATATTGGCAAAAAATAGGCCAATGGAAAGACATAAATGAAGCGCAATTTTTGGACTATCGGTGGCAAGTAAGCTTATTTTCGCTTGTTCTATTATCCGAATTTATTTCCATAAGAATGCTTCGGGCTCTAAAACAAAGCCTTCGAATCAACTGTAAAGATAACTAAAAAGAATTGTTGCATATGAGCTCAATGGAATGTAATAGGTTGCCAACACAGTGCAAGGTGCACAGAGTCTCTTCAAATTTTTAGAAAGCGCCCTCCCAGAACAGATTCCTCAAGATGGAGCCATCCAAACTCAAGAGCATATCCTTTCGCGCAACGATTTTATTGTCGACGTCATGGATGGAATCAAATTAGCCCCAATGTCAATTCGCTTGACACCACATGTCCTGAGTCGAATTGACTGGATCAACAATCCGCTACGAGATCCGCTACGGAAACAATTCGTACCAATGAAGTCAGCTTTAATACCGGACCATCCAAGTTTGTCCTTAGACTCTCTAAATGAAACCCAAGATTCCCCGGTTCCGGGGTTGGTGCATAGATATCCCCACAAAGCATTATTTCTAGGTATGTATTGTTATATCGCTAGGTGCGAATACTAGAGGTACCGTTTTCAAAAATGAAGCTTCTATTTAGCTGACTATAATATTTAGCGACGTCTGTTTGCCCGATTTATTGTCGATTCTGCACCCGATCTTATTCTGTAGGTGCCGAGACAGAGTCTGTGAAAAAGGCAAGATTTTTACCAACTCGGAAACGCTGGGAGAGGGTATTTGGATACATTGAGGCAACTCCAACGTTAAATGATATTGTCATATCTGGTGGCGATTCGTATTATCTCGAGCCAGAGCATATATGGGAGATTGGCAAGCGAATTTTATCGATTCCTCATATTCGCCGGATACGCTATGCTAGCAGAGGCTTAGCCGTCTGTCCTAGTCGGATACTTGATAATACTGATCCGTGGACTGATGCCCTGATTAAAGTTGCAGCTCTAGCGAGAAGCGAGGATAAGACGGTATCTCTGCACACACATTTTAACCACCCTCATGAGATTTCATGGGTTACTCAACTAGCGGCAAGAAGGTTATTCCAAAATAGCGTCATCGTTAGAAATCAAACGGTTTTGTTGAGAGGGGTTAATGATGATTACTCGACAATGCAAAGATTGATTTCCAGTTTGGCTGATATCAACATTCAGCCCGTAAGCTCTCACTAGATATGGAATCCAATGGCTCGAACGAAAGGCTAATCCGTGAGGCATTATAGTATTACGTATATCAGGGCGACATGGTCCGAGGAATTGAAGATCTTCGGACGCCCCTCTCTACGATCTTAGAGTTGGAACGACAGATAAGAGGCGAAATCGCCGGATTCCTTACGCCGCAATTTATAGTTGATCTGCCGGGGGGCGGAGGGAAGCGGTTGGCATGTTCATACGATAGTTATGATCGGAAAACCGGGATATCAAAATTTAAGGCACCTGCAGTGAAGGGGGAGGACCGTGTCTTTGAATACCACGATCCGTTATGGTCTCTTGAGAAATAGTAAAGCCAGACGCAATTATATAGCTTGTCTATATTGAGGGAGAGAGGAGTACTCATAAGCAGATCCGTCTCTTAATTTGATATCCAATGCAATAATCTTCCCTAATCTTGCAGTAAGCTTAAGCATGTACCTCGTGAGCGGTGTATCTCTTTCCCTGGTCGCCGTTAACTGATAGGCATTTGCACCATACCAGAATAAAATATGAGGGCGATTAGCGAGATTCCCGTCTAACCCCCCCGAGACGCCATGAATTGCCATGAGCCGCGATTACACTGTACCGGTTTTAGCAGTTTCAAGATAAACGTTTATCCGTCTATGCCTAAGTACCTAGGTACTTAAGTAGTGTTGTAATTTTTGCGTTGTCCATATGCTTGGCTGCCTCAGCTAGTCCGAACTCGAACAAAGTCGAACTCTGTGTCCCTGCTCCATCACGACAAAGGACCCCAAACTAAAGCTATACGACATGTTGGGACTCGTACAATACGGTAGCGACGATGAGGAAGACGAGCAACAGGTCGAGCAGCAACCTGCTCCAGCAGCAGCGCCAAAAGATAAGGTATGCTAGCGATTCCTTCAATTTACAGCATAGGATGCCATTTGGTTACTGACGTGCTAGATCGCGTAGGTCCCACTGTCGGCCACGGGTACTCCAGCCCCCAGTATTCAAATCAAGCAAGGCATGCGTGACAAACTTCGAAGCTTCTTCTCAGTAGCGTTTGGGAACGGTTCTAGCTAACACTCTCAGACAAACCTAGTGACGCGACGACCCCCGTCGCGGAATCTACAGCGACAGCGACCCTCCCCGTTCTATCGCCTCCACCTATTCAAGGCCCTCCGTCTGCAGCATCTGCCCAGGATGAGCCACCGAACACTTTTGGCCCAATGCGCCCGCCCTCCGCCGGAGAGGTGAGCTACCCACCTTCAGACGACGGCAATGTCTCCGAAACCGTTGAGCCTCCGCTCTCGCCATACTCGCGTGCCCGCTCATTGCTCCGCTCATATACGATCCCTAGCCTCGCGCCGGACTTCTCCATTCCAGACTCTCCACCGGGTTCGCCGCCACCAGGCACAGCGAAGCAATTCGCATCCTTCCTAGCTTTGAAGAAGAAGAATGTGCACTTTAACCAGAAGCTAGCACAGACGACCGCGCTACGGAATCCGAACTTGCTAGAGAACTTAATGAAGCACGTAGGCATGGATGCCGCAGGCCAGTACGCGAGCAATTGGAATAAAAGTTCGTGGGATCCGGATCCCGAAAAGCTGGCTACGGGGATCGAGAAGCGACGTGGAGAGACCGCGATGCAGGCGCTAGCGAGATTACAGAAGGAAGGGTTCGAGCGAAGGCAGGCGGAGCGAACAGCGGTGGAATTTGTTGGGAGCAGCAGTAGTAGCGGCAATGTGGGACAACAGGGAGAAAGGGCAACACATGGAGGTGGGAAGTCAGCACAAGTGGTACCTATGAGCGCGGCGGAAAGGGTCATGTCCGGTCTTGATCGTGAGAGGAAGAGCTCACCTGCGGTACCAAGGAGAGATGGTCAGGGATCTAGTAGGAGGGACGATGATAGAGACAGGGATAGAGACCGAAATCGCTATCGGGATGACGGACGGAGAGATCGGTATAGGGACGAGCCTGAAAGATATAAACGACAGAGATCGCGATCGCGAGACCGCTCAAGAGATCGGCAGAAATACCGAGAGAGAGATTATGGACGGAGATAAGACTCTTGTGGGGCCTAATACCTAGGTTTGGTGTATTTGGGGAGGCTTGTACGATATGCTTAGCGACTTGGATTTTGGGTTAATACCTACTATACACTATCTTTCAAGCGAATTCTATATACACGCATACTTTAGAACGTACAAAAGATTGATAAATTTTTAACCACTAGCAATGACCTTAGTACTCTCGAGAATGGTCTTCCTCTTGAACCCAAGCATTCTAAGCCGAGAATACAGCGTCTCAAGATAGCATGTTCCCTTCCAGTTCGGTGTCCGGGTGATCAAGAGCATAACCATATTCTTTCATGATTTCAACAACAAGGTCTCCGTCATGAAGCTCATCTGAACTTTTGCTTAGGTGCCTCATTATGATGCCGTAGTTCAGAGGCTTAGACTTAAACTTTGCCTTAAGTTTCGTGATTGTTTGGTCCAACAATGCACGTGTTTCTTCGGGAGATGCAGTAATCATATCCTTCGTATATCCCGTTATAATGTCTATTCGAGCTTGTTCCTTTTTCACTAAATCTGGCCGTTGTGCGATCTCATAGTGCCGAATGGCAATTTTACACCTGGAGCGTATTGTCTGGAAAATATTAAGCATGTGCATGCCTGTCTTAGGCCCTTTCTGCCTATCCATGAATTTTTTGACAGCCTGTATGAAAAACAGGATATTGTTATTATTATTATTACCCATTTGAAAAAGTGCGAGATTGGTAGCCTAGCAGTCAACTGAGGCGGACAGGTAGATGCACTATTCACTAGTTCCTTACTTCGATGACAGATTGCCTATATACGTATAAGAGTCTATGAGAAACCCGCGAACACATATATGGATAATAAATGCAGCTACCTTGGGATATCACTTTGCTCCTGCGCTATTTTATAATCTTGGCTGAAGTTGGTAGGTGGGTCAGCTTTTTTGGGATACCAATGATGAGTCGGCTACCAAGTAGTTGCAATATAGGATAATTACTCCAGTTTAGCAAGCGTCGCCTGTAGAAGTGGCTCCTCTTGGGTCGATTCAGCCTCTTTTTTTGCTGTATTCTTATATGTCCTGGCGAGTCGCTGGGTGGCAAATTGCGGTGGCACCAATTGGCACGGCAGCGCGCGCGAGGTGAGGAATCTGCGACTGGCCAACATTGAAGTCGTGCGATAATTGGTGTTTCTGTGGGTTGAGTTTAAGACTCGAAGTTGGACGTCTGCTCGGCTAAATATGCCACTGCCGTTCGCAGGTCGCCAAGCCCTGCGGCTCGAGTTGCCCAGGCAGACACAACGCTGTCTCGCGACTTCATTTGAAGCTTCGTTAGCTATAGCAGGGACTTGCTAAGCTCCTTCTGCTGCAACAAGCCATAGCTGGTCGTGTAATTGCGTCTTCCTCCACCATGGCACTGCCCCACCAGCATCTCACCCCGCAAGAAGTCGCCTTCATCTGCGAGAGCGAGCTGATAACCATCGTCCCACGTCAGAGACTCGGTGCCCTCAATCTAATTTCGGTAAGACCTTCGCTACTCCAATCGTTAAATCCTGCGTACCTCACGCCAATCTCTCACTAACCCTCTTTAAAGATCGACACACGTCCGCTCGTTCCGCCGCAGAGGTCAGATGTACCGCTGTGGTTGGCAGTTTTCCTGCGAAAGCAGAAACGGTGCAACGTCGTACCGCCAGACTGGCTGACAGTGGACAACCTGGAGCGACTAGTGAGAGAGGAGTCAGAGAGCGCGGCGTTCTCACAGATGCCGTGGCGATGGATGGAGGTGGCGGAGATTCTGTTAGATACGTAAGTTTATAGTTATATATCAATCTTTATATCTTATATTAATATATACTTAATTATATCTATATACAACTTTGCGAGCATGGCTAATTGTACTGCAGATGTCCAGACGACCTCATTTCCCCATCCGATATCGCCCTACATATCCGCTCACTGCGCGAGTTACGCCAGGCAAAAATACGCGCTGGCTTGGAAGACCAAATCAACAGCTCCTACATTAAGATCAACAACCTAGGATTGATGGAAGTTTGCGAGATCAGACCTTGGGTGGGAAAGGTCGTCGATGGACTGCGGAAGATCGAGGGCGAGACCGGCTCAGCAGCTGCCCGGAAGAGACGAGAGGAAGTTGATGAGGACGAAGACATGTATGATGATGAATAGCGAATGGGGTATGATTAGCTGAGGCTCCAAAATCTCCACGATCATCCTCGTGGGTCACCTCGATCGATTGCCACACGTTAGCGAACGTGCACTATTTGGCAGCTGTTTAATCTCTATTTATGAAACCGTTAAGTGATCAGCGGGAACTAGCCATGGTAAGTACCGCAAACTCTGTCTTAATCTTTTTAGTTTTTATATTGATGAGAATTGCAGCGGTCGTTTGCTAATGCTTTAAGTTTCTAGGCCTCAGGGCTCGGGGAGAAACACCGTTCGACGAGGATATATATTAGAACAGGTTGCTTTTTCTTCTCTCAGGAACTCCCCCTCGAGCCTCTCCTTACCCACCGTTCTTGCTTCGGCTGCTTGTCCACTCGTGTATATCGACACAATATCCTACCTACTGCTGTCGCCTTATCGCATACCGCTTTGGTAGCCTTGAAAGTATTTCTTTAATATCGCATCGAATATTTATTATACCATAATGTCTAGGGACGGGAATTTCTCACCCCACAGGCGCTTTGGTCAGTCTCAACCCTCGCAACCAAAATCTGCTCATGAACAGTCTGGCGCCGGACTCGTGTCGAGTTTGCATCCATCTATCTTGGCGCAGGCCCGGAAAATGACACGCGAAAGGCCACTGGAGTCAACCCGAAAGGTTTCCGGAGAGCTGTTAGACCCAAGGAACCCCTCTGATCTAGATGATCCTAAGCTGGGCGACTCTGAACTAGATTGCATCGACCTCGGTAACCCTGATATTGAAGACACTTCAGTGGCATACCAGCGTATCAAAGCCGAACCTGAGGATGAAAAGGCGTACTCATTCTCCAGGAAAGGTGTCCGTGATACTAAAAATGGTTTCTTCACTCAACCTACGAATGGTCCTCCCAGTGGACAAATTAGCCCACCTATCACTGCGACACCTGGGCGTTCTAGCACGTCTAGTAGTGGTATAGTCAAACGTCTTTCGAGCTCGCCCAACAAGAGAATCCAGAAAAGATACCCTACACCTAAGAGCATGACGCCCAGACATCGTGTCTCGCCATTTGACGGTGTGACACCCCGCAATTTCTGTTCCCCTTGAATAGAATATCTTTGACAATATATGAACGCAGCTGATGACATGAAAGCTGGGCAATTAGACACCCCTATCAGGAAACGACCGAATAGGCAGCACTCTGACATAGCAATGGATCGTGAGCAGCCCTCTCGCGCGTCTGCAAATGAGATGGTGAACGGGTCGCTCCATCGAAATACACAGCCTACCAAATCTACAGTCACTACAGGCCCTTCTGATGCCCTGCAGATGGGCTCACTAATGGAACTATATTTCGATCCTGAACCTGCCGATGAGCAAATGGCTTACTATACTTATGCCTCAGTGACCAACGAACTAACAACGGGGCATTCCCACACCCCTACTGGTGGGTATTCTCAGGATCCCATAACAAATGAACATCCCCAGGTTTCTACCATAAACGGAAATTCCAACGCTTCCAATCAGTATGCCCAAAATCCTTTAGTAAGTGGACAGTCCCATAATCTCGGGGCGAATGGGCATAACAACATTATGAGCGGACAGCATCACAATTCCGCCATGAATGGGCATCCGCAGAGCTCTACAATGAACGTGCAGTCTCATGTTCCTTTTCCGAATGGATATCTTCACGCGCCTGCTATGAACGGCCAGTACCAAGTACCTGTCAATGGCGTGGTTAACGGCGGAGTTCTGCCAGTTATTAATAGCTCTAATTGGCACCCAGTCTTGCCCCCCCTTTATATACGAGAATTGGAGAGATTAAAGGCTCAGTATGAGCTTCTGGGGTCGTGGGAAAATCCTTATAGTCAAGGGCGGGACAATGGTAATTTACTTCTTCTGGAGCTTTGTGACGATAGTTACATTATTTACATCAAAAGAACAAATGGTTACAATCGGAGAGAAAAGGCACAGATGCTTAGAGACTGGTTGGATGCTAACCCCCGCGCTCGACGGATGAAAGAGCTAAAAAAATGGCATAGAGCATTCAGGATTGGATATGTCTGCCAAGGAAACTCTACTAGCTGTACTTATGGATTACCGACACAGATTCATCGAGGTGCCGCCACCGGGGTTTGGGTATTTTTATCTCTACGGGGCTAAAATCCTAGAAGACCCACTTCCTCAAAGCGAGTGGAACACCTTCCTAAAGGACCTTCGTCAATATGACCTTCCAGAACACCTATGGGTTGAGACGGTGGGTTCTTCACTTTGAAACCTACAACATTGAGAGCTGCAATTCTGACCAGTTTACTTCGTCGGTACCACAGGTGGATAGCTCAGGCGGTTTAGTTGCACTTCGCGAAAATGACTAAAGGAAAAGGGAACTACCAAGGAGCTGGGTCTGTTGCTGTGCTATGGCTGACTCCGCTTCTAGAGTCGAAATAATTGATTGGATGGCCGAGTTCTTGCCTGCATGTCTCCAGGCGGTATGGTATTATGACGAGCTGTGGTATCCTATTCCTGAATAAACTTTCCTATTGCTGTTATCCTATTCATTCTTTTACCCTTCTCCCCGTCCACCTATTTTTCATCTTCTTTCCTTCTTTCCTTCTTTCTTTCTTACTTCTTTTTGTCAACGGAGGGGCCGAGACCCGCCATTTCCAAAATCATGACGATGTTGCACGCGAAATGACCCTTGCAGGCTAGTCATTGGTAGTATTTGTTAATGCTCGTGGCCTCGTTTGGCCTCGTTGCCCGTATTGCTTATTAGACACCTTCAGTATAATAATACTTAATATCGAATATGCATTTCCATCTTACGATAGTTGTTTTTTGCTGTCATAAGCCTGTCTTGGGGAGTTGTTTGTGGTGTTGGAATTCGTCTGGTGTGCTTGCTCGATAGTCTCGGCTTTCTCGATTGGTTTTGTGCGACGCGAAGAGCAACTACACCATCTCATCCACAACCACCACCAATTGATCCGGCAGAGCTCATCCTCGGATCCACGCAATCGACGCGACCATGGCTACCGCCAATAACGATCCACTACAGCTGCTACGACTGTCCATCCAAGCCTCAAATCCTCCGAAGCTCTCGGACGGACCGACGCCATCATCCGGCCCGGAGCCCCCCATCTCATCTGCCACACATATCGTCTTCACGCACCCTGCCACCGTTAGCTTCACACTCAACACGCCAACAAGATTTCACACGCGCGCCGGCGAGGCATTCGACATCCGATCAGTGCTTTTCGCATGGCAAAGGCGCGATGACGGTATTCCCGCGTACGTTGCCGCGTGCCAGGCAACGGGCAATGGCAAGCTAGTTAAGAATCTAGGGTTTCTGGAGCGGACGGACTTGATCACGTGGCTAGAAGGGGCGACGGATGAGAGCGAGTTTTTGACGCGGCTGGAAGGCACAGCGACAGAAAAGACTGATGATAAGGGCACCACTGGTGCTGGTGCTACTGCTACTGCTGCGGCAGGGGGTGCTGTTACTGGAGTCGGAGTTGGTGCTGTGGGTGGTGGGCTTGGGGCAGTTGCGAAATCGCGGTACACGTCGAATCTGAGGCTGGCGGAGATTTATTCGCGGGAGAGGGTGGTGACGGACCGGAATACAGTGTTGAGGGGGGTGAAGCCGACGGTGAGTTTGGGTTACCTTGAATTTAGCGGGCAGGAGGAGGGATAAGATGACAATGTGTAGGGGATTGCATTTACAGATTCGTGAACTGACGATATGTATGGAACGATCTGTAGGACTTCTCGCACGTACGTAAGATCAGCGAGGCGTATATGAAGAACGCACGAGCAGCACAGCAGGCCGCCGCGGTACCGAAGACGGGAGAAGCAGCGTTACCACCACGTCCAGGCTCGACAGCTGTATCTACAAAACCAGGGCAAGGACAGCACGGCAAGCCGCCGGTGAGCTCGAAACCGCGGCCTCGGCATCCAATTATTATTCTGTCGCCATCCACATCCGCGCTACTACGCATGTCGAACATTAAGCAGTTCTTGGAGGAAGGCGAGTTTGCGCCGCCGTCCATGTCAGCGTCAGACAGCGAGAACATGATGTATATTAGGCGGCGACTGCCGGCGATTGATCCGGCGCATGACACACGATTTGTGATTGTGGACTCACCAGATCACTTCGCGCCAGATGAGTGGTCACGTGTCGTGGCGGTCTTTACTACAGGGCAGCTCTGGCAGTTCAAGAGTTACAAGTGGAGTACTCCACAAGATCTTTTCGCGAATGTGAAGGGATTCTATGTCGGATGGAATGGAGAGACGCCTCCGGGGACGGTGGCAAGTTGGGGAAATGTCCAGATGGTGAATATCGAGAAGAACAGGCGATTTAAGGACCGGGAGGTCATGGAGGGGCTATGGGACGGAATTGAGACATGGATGGTGAAGAAAGGATGGGGTCCAAGGCGGTAGGCTATGGATAGGCTACGATTGCACCTTCTACCCTTTTTTTGCTATGGCATAGTATTGTCCTCTGTTATGCTCTTCTCTTGCTTACTCTTGGGGTGTATTACAAGCTGGGCATTGGATTGATTGCATTGTGCGTGCTCGCGGAAACATCACCGTGGGCGTACACCCTGCCTATGTGTATACGTGCGATATAGCGACGGCGTTAGGGCGGGACATGTCACCCATAATAGACCAATATGCATACAAAAAATAATATATGTACCACTAGTATAATTTACGTATTGGTCGTGTGAAACAGGTCTTTCTTTGTCCTCCTTCGGATTACCCGAACGGGATGGTTTAACGGCGCACAGAAATTTTCCAACAGCAAAAAGGTTTTGTTCAACAAACCGCCATCGAAAGGCAACCACCCCGCCGTCCAACTTGTCTCCCGCTCACGACGACGACCACTACCATCACAACCATCCCATCATTACCCTCGAGTCACCCAGAACCTTGGTCGCCAGCTCGCGGACCACCGGTTACCCAGTTCTCTCTTTCTCCAGCTTCTTCACCGCCTTTTTCTTCCCTCTCTCACAATGTCGAGTGGCAACCCCGCCAAGTTGGGAACGACGGATATGTCGCCATCCGAAATCCATTACTTTCAGAGGTAGCCTTTACACCCACGCCGAAGAAGTGACTAGAAGCTGGAATGTAACGACAGCTAGTTTGGCTGGGTTGATGCTTGGTGGAATACGCGGCGCTAACTACCATTCTCTCTCACCCGCGTGTGAATATAGTTACAACCACCATGGTACGGACAAACCTTGACTATGAAACGAAAAAAAGTTCACATAGATGCCACATACGTATCATTACGCGCGGCGAGAACTCGTTTCCTCGAGATGAAGCTTAGGATGAAGAGGATAGGGTGATGCTGATAGTGTTTGTTTGTTCTTTCGTGCAGGAATCCATGAGGAGATGCTAGTATGTGATTAACCATTCCTCCCTGTCCTTCGCCGGAAATGCCGTTTGTGGCAAGAACTTTGCATGCTGATTTCATCGCCAATATTCTATAGAAAGATGAAGTTCGGACGAATTCCTACAAGAACGCGATATACCAAAACCGCCATCTATTCAAGGACAAAACTGTGCTCGATGTTGGCTGCGGGACATCGATTTTAAGCATGTATGACAGCACCTTCCTCCCTACTTCCCAGAGCAAGCTGCGAGAAGATTTTTTTCACAACCTATGACTTGCTAACAAAATTGGCCTTCAGGTTCGCTGTCAAAGCTGGTGCTAAGCATGTCTACGCCGTCGACATGTCCACAATCATT
Organism: Drechslerella coelobrocha; assembly: GCA_036971555.1. Lineage (NCBI taxonomy): Eukaryota > Fungi > Ascomycota > Orbiliomycetes > Orbiliales > Orbiliaceae > Drechslerella > Drechslerella coelobrocha. The sequence goes on from JAJTUH010000008.1 coordinate 1,100,052, forward strand.
GAGAAGGCGCGCGAGATCGTCGAGACTAATGGCATGTCCGACCGGATTACGCTAATACAAGGGAAGATGGAAGAGATCGAACTGCCAGTAGACAAAGTGGATATTATCATCTCGGAGTGGATGGGGTACTTTTTACTCTACGAATCCATGCTGGATACGGTGCTGCTTGCGCGGGACAAGTACCTTGCGCCTGGTGGCTTGATTTTCCCAGATAAGGCAAGCATATACATGGCCGCCATTGAAGATGGAGACTACAAGGAGGAGAAGATTGGGTGTAAGTCGCGCCTTGATTTGCGAAAGCTATCTCGCAGAGTACTAATTTTCTGTTTCCCGCCGTTCAGTCTGGAATAATGTGTACGGATTCGACTTTTCGCCACTACAGGCCACTGCTCTTGCTGAGCCCCTGGTGGACACAGTCGACCTTAAAGCAGTGGTCACAGATCCCTGCCTAGTGCTCTCCCTAGATCTGTACTCCGTGCAGCCGTCCGATCTTGCCTTCACAGCGCCTTTCAGCCTGAACATTCGGCGGAACGACTTTATCCACGCACTCATCGCGTGGTTCGATATTGACTTTGGGGCGTGCCACAAGCCGATCAAATTTTCGACGGGCCCGCATGCCAAGTACACTCACTGGAAGCAAACTGTGTTTTACCTGCACGATGTATTAACCGTAAAGGAAGGCGAACAGCTGAAGGGTATATTAAGCAGCAAGCCGACGGAGAAGAACAGGCGAGATTTGGACGTGAAGATCGAATTCATGTTTGATGCAGAGGAGCCTGACCGGTCTATAAATGGGGTTTGTCTGTATAAGATGTGAGATTCTCTCCCTTAATTCTCTTCCTTTCCCATACTTATTGTTCCCCTTGCCGAACTGCCTTGGGGGGTGAATGAATGTTTCCTACTGCCTGCCCAACAACATGATATCGCTTCCATTGACGTATTTTTTACTGACTTTGACTTGAATAGGTGTTGATTGTATGTGTATCCACATGCATCGTAGGTTCAGTGGGGCTGAAGAGGAGGGAAACAGACGGCATTGGCGGACGGTTTGGTGTCTACAGGGCAGATGCGTGTGGTTGGCGGGTGACCATCAGATTAAAATCTAGCTACTTGTCAGAACGCCCGTCAACTCGATTTGTGCGGCCTGAGCTACGGGCATTCTACTTTTGCATAACTGGGAGTCTCATGTGGCGGCTTAGGTGTATAGAAGTCCCAGCTTGCATGCATGGGTGGTGGTATTTCATCAGGATAGAGATTATTTTACCGGGCCAGCTTTATTTTAGCTGAACCGTAAATATAAATGCACGCGCATAGACACAATACATTGTCGTATCGCTCGTAGATTTTGATTAACTCGCTGAAATGAGATCTAACGCTCGTCGTCTGTGCCGCGTAGACAGAGCTCCAACATGCAACAGCTAGTAGCAGATTTTGCGTTGCACAGACCGCCCAGCACGCAAACGAGGCTGTCCAGCAAGCAAGCTACTGTGAACGTCTAATTATAAACTGCCTTCGATGAACCCAACCAACATCTTCGCGCTCGCACGTACGCCCCCTCAGAACTATCGATTGCCATTGATACTGCTCAGTTATTAATATCACCATCATCAGCTCGAGATCTCGCTTCTGTTAGCTTTAAATACTGGTCTCAAGCGCTATCGATACGTATACCGTTATCGATACCAGCCTCGCGGCGTCCCGCGATCACATACATATCTCGATATAGAGCACTCCGATCTGCAACTAGCATGGCTGCACCGCGTGGCTTCGCTCCGCTGAGCCCAAATAAAGCAGCGTCTGCAGCTACCCTTGTGCAGCCGAAGCTGCAGGCCGTCGTATTTGACGTTGACGGCACGTTGTGCTTGCCGCAATCATGGATGTTCGCGGAAATGCGCCGGCAGCTTGGGATCACGAAAGGTACGGATATCCTGGACCACATCCTCGGGTTACCAGATGATGTGCCGGTCTCCGAAGAGGGATCAGAAGGCGGAAATACAGCGACCAAATCGCAGCAGGAAGTTGCGTTTGAGAAGATCCGAGCGGTGGAGAGGCAGGCGATGAACCAGATGCAGCCTCAAGAAGGATTGGTTCAGTTGATGGATTATCTTGATGAGCGAGGAGTGCGAAAGGCAATATGCACGCGGAACTTTGAGTAAGCTTGTTCGCACCCCTTTCTGATGGGATTACAGGGTTTTTTTTTTTTTGTAAAATGGCAGATCGTAGGGCGGTAGGGAATATGTGAACCGATTTGGCTGATATAATAATGTTGGGGCATAGTGCGCCTGTAGAACATTTGATCACGAACTTTATCACGGGGCATAAGTTCCATCCGATCATTACGAGGGACTTTAAGCCGCCGAAGCCTAGCCCTGCGGGAATACTGCATATCGCAAAGAAGCTAGAGATTAGCGATGGTGGAAAGAGCTTAATTGTAAGCCGAATTGTCTATTTGACGACCCGGTTCTTTCGTTATTATACACCTGAGAGGAATTGTGGAGCTTGAAATAGTTCATTCTATAATAAAATGGACTTAAGAAAACAACTATGGGGAAAGAGAGAGCATACTAACAGTTGTGTGCGCAGATGGTGGGCGACAGCCTCGACGATATGGCCGCGGGACGCAAGGCTGGTGCGGTTACGGTGCTATTAGCCAATAGCGAGAATGGGGCGCTGAAGGAACATGAATACACGGACTTAAGCATTGATAAGTGAGTGCACCTACAAAAAATGAATATCTTATTATGGGCGTAGCTCTTGAAGACTGACAGAACGGATGACAGACTGTCGGACCTGATAGCGCTTCTCGAGGAGGGTATTGTTGCCAGGGAGCAGTAGCCTGATCTATAATATTGCATTGCTGGCAGAGTATGGGAGATGCCAATTGTAATGCAGGGCCGATTGAACTAGCGTTCTTCGGGGAGCAGGAGCCAGGCGCCCACGTTTTCGATTGGAAGAAGCCGATATTTTTGGCCGTATGTGAATAGCCTCGGATAGACTTTTTATACATTTCATCTCTTTTTGCATACTTCGCTGCGGGTTCTCTGCTTTATATGCGCTGTCTTGTTCTTCAACACCATAAATTCTTCTCTGTCGATGGCCAGCCACGCCCCCTCTTCCAGTCTCCCTTACTACGACCTCGGCAGCTTCCACCGTCCCATCACCACCACCAGCTCTGAGTGTCAGGCCTGGTTCGACCGCGGTCTCGTCTGGGCCTACGCTTTCAACCACGACGAGGCCGTCCTCTGCTTCCGTAACGCTATCGCCCACGATGCATGCTGCCCTATGGCCCATTGGGGCCTCGCCTACGCTCTTGGGCCCAACTACAATAAGCCCTGGAGCCTCTTCGATCCCGTCGACCTCTCCGTGAGCCTAGCGGACGCGTACGATGCCGCCCGAGCGGCTAAATCACACATCTCACAGGCTAGTTCTGTCGAGCAGGCTCTCATCAGAGCTATCCAGCTACGATACCAGGCCGGCGTCCCTCCACCACCGATAACCAGCGATGAAACCAATACCGCCAGCAGCAGCAGCAGCAGCAGTGGCCTTGCCAACTGGAACGAAGCTTATGCGGATGCCATGAAGACCGTATACGCATCCTTCCACGATGATCTCGACGTCGTTACACTCTACGCGGAATCCCTCATAAACCTCACCCCCTGGCAGCTATGGGACCTCAAAACCGGCACTCCCTCTCCGAAAGCACGCACCCTCGAAGCCAAACACGCGCTCGACACCGCCTTCTTCTGCTCGGCCTCCTCCCGACACCCGGGCATACTCCACATGTACATCCACCTGATGGAAATGTCCCCGACCCCGGAATCCGCAATCACCGCTGCAGACCACCTACGCGATCTGATCCCCGACGCAGGCCACCTCCGCCACATGCCGTCACACATCGACATCCTCGTCGGCGACTACCGCCGTGCAATCGCAGCTAATGCCGCCGCCATCATCGCCGACGAGAAATGCCTGACGGCCGCTGGCCTCCAAAACTTCTACACGCTCTACCGCTCGCATGACTACCACTCGCTCATCTACGCCGCCATGCTCGCTGGGCAAATGGCCGTCGCAATGCACACCCTCGAGCAGATGGAGGCCTCCATACCTGAATCCCTACTCCGCGTGCGCTCCCCTCCCATGGCAGACTGGCTGGAGTCGTTCCTATCTGTGCGCGCGCACGTCTTGATCCGGTTTGGCCGATGGATGGACATCGCAGCACTAGAATTACCCCGCGATCAGAAGTTATATTGCGTGACGACGGCAACGATACACTATGCGAAGGCAGTAGCGGCGGCGGCGCGCGGCAGGATACTCGAGGCGGAGACGGAGCAGCGGTTATTTGTAGAGGCAGTGAAGAGGGTGTCGCCGCGAAGATTGACGGCGACGAATAGGAGCGTGGCGGTGTTTGCTGTCGCGGAGGCGATGCTGGCGGGGGAGTTGGAGTACCGCCGTGGAGAGGACATGCAGCTTGCGTTTGCAAACTTGGAGAAGGCGGTGCGGCTGGATGATGAGCTGATATATGGTGAGCCGTGGGGGTGGATGGTGCCTACGAGACATGCATATGCAGCGTTGCTGTTGGAGCAAGGGCGGGTGGAGGAGGCGGCGGGGTTGTATCGTGCGGATTTGGGACTGGATGCTAGCGTACCGAGGGCGAGACAGCATTTGGGGAACGTGTGGGCTTTGCATGGGTATCATGAGTGCCTGAAGCGGCTGGGGAGGAATGCGGAGGCGGATTTGGTGGAGGTGCAGCTGCGGGTGGCGTTAGCGGTTGCAGATGTAGAGATCAAATCGTCGTGTTTCTGCAGGGTTGGGTGTCCGCGGAAGGGGAAGGAGGCGGGGGAGGACGGGACGTCGACGAAGTGTGTGAAGAGTGTGCTTTAGATGTAGATCTGTAGACCTTTCTGGTGCATGCATGCGTGGGCAAGGGGTTCATAGATATCATATCCTGGGGTTAAGTCTGTTCTGGCAGCATTGTACCAGTTTTGGTGTACATACATATATACCGAGCGAGCGAGCGAGCGAACGAGTGTCTATACGGATCTAGCATGGAGCATTCATTATTATAAACATGTTGAAATTGTCGTTCAGTTACGAATCAAAGTGCAAGCCTATGAATTTTGTCGCGCAACGAGAAATATACAAAAACCCCACCAACCGGACCATATACAAGAATTACATCACTCCCTGCCCCCCCTTTTTTCCCCCCAATTATACGTCGTACGAGACGTGTGCTATGCTTGTGGCATATTTGCATACGCTCGACTAAATACTAATCGATAGATACATGCATGTATGCATAGATCATATCATGCCCACTTGCCTAGCAGCGCCATCAAACCCGCCCCGAGAAACGTACATCCCAGCATGAACGACAATCGCCCAAGATCCCTCGTCCGCTTTGGATCGAACAGGAAATCCCGCGCCAGCAGCTCCACTAGACCGGTGTACATCAATATACCAGCCGACAGGGAGTCAAGCACGCCGGAGACAACATTAGCGGTGAATGAACCAGGGTCGTAGGTGTCGCGCAGGCCCAAGCCGATGGCGATGGCGATGGGCGTGGAAAGACCGTAGGCTAGACAGAGGAGGTAAGGGAGACGGCTGCTGGATTTGAATGGGAGGGCAGACATGCGGGCGCCTATGCCGAGGCCCTCGAAGGATTGATGGAAGACGAGGACTATATGATACAGTAGACTTGGTTAGTATGATATTATACTATAGCATGTTTTATGGGAGGGTGCGTGTATGCGTGCGTGTGGTCAATTGATGGATGGTTGGGAGTTGGAATCTACTTACCTGGGAAGAGAGTGTTGAATTCCTCACCGGCGACGCCGAGAGAGAGGCCGATGATGACAGAGTGGAAGATGACGCCGAATTCGAGGATAAGGAAGGCGGAGAACTGCGAGTAGAACTCGCGGCGGGTGTAGACGCTATCTCCGTCGTAGGGTTCATCGCCGGCTTCGACATTTTTAGGAACGCCTGATGTGCTTTGGTGTTCCTTTGGTGGATGCGCTGCATTCCCAGAGTGTAGAATTAGTACTCACGTACCCACAAGATGATATATAGATAAAAGCGAAAGGCTAACAATCACTCACCAAACCCAGCCATGCTGGTAACTCGACTACTCGTCGCCTCGCCTGCAACCTCTGCTTCACTCCGTACCCCTGCTTCACCGCCCGCCGATGCAGGCGAATCCCCACCGAATCGCATCTCGGCATACCGCTCAGCGACAACATCAACTAGGAATATCATCATGATGCTCACGAGCGCTAGCGCAGGAGGCCAAGTGTATTCTGCCCACGCGCCAGTCATGCCGACGCAGGTTGCGGGACCGATGGCATCGTACGCGGGTGCGAGGAGGTGGATGAACGCCGTGGCCACGATGACGCCGGCGCCAAAGTAGCGGGCGAAGAGATAGACGCTTGTGGGGATTTTGAGACGCGGAGTGCGCCGGGCGACGACGGGGAATAAGGTGCAGACTGTGGAGGTTATGAGAATGGTGAATAGGGCGGCAATGCGGATGCCTGTATATATCAGATAGGATTGATTAGATCTAGATTCCCTTGAATTGAAGGCATGCTTATACACAAGGACTAACAGGGTTAAACATACCTATTCTGCCATTGTATTCATTGCCGCCGGCGCTGAGGAAACAGATGATCTGCGCCGGGTCGGCGATGGTGAGATTGACCCGTTCAGGGTCGAAGGGCTCGTCCATTCTGCTGCGAGGATGATGTTGATATATGAAGCCGACGCGGAACGAAAGGGCGAAGAATTGTTCAAGGTAAATGTTGTATTTTGTGCGTTGTCGGCTTGGCGACTTGGATTTTTTATCGTGCTTGTGCGACAGCGCAAAGGATGAGAACAGGAAGGCAGACAATTGACAAGAAGACAGAAAATTCCGAACTTCAGGCCGACGGAGCCTCTTCCGAATATAAATACCGCCCGCCCGAGAAACAGAAGAAAATGTCTCCGTGCGCATGCAATCAGATTACTATCTATTGCACCATTGCATCAGCCGGCAGGCGCCCTAGTAAGTGAGTGGAGTTTATCCATCCATCCTTCCATCCCTCCTCCTCCTCCTCCTCCCCGGCCTTCCAGCTTCCCTCTTCCCTCCCTCCCTCTCACCGCGGTACCGGACCAGCAGGAAGCCCCGGCCTGGCGCAAGCTTTCGTTCGGGGGAGCTTGTCTCGCCTTGGTCTTTCTTCTTTTGGGACTAAATCTCGCAGTCCGGAACTTAGCTCGGTCAGCAGAACGAAAAGCAAAACAGAAAAATGTCTGCGCTAGTCAGATGCTGCAGGGTGGGGTTCGCAGTTCGGACACCCTACCCAGCACAATTAAGTCATCTGCCGTTCGGTTGGGAAGGAACAGGATGATTAAGGATTACGGATGTTGTGGCATCAAGATAGTTGATTGGCTTCATGAAAGACATGTCTGCATCTGGGCATGTGAGCTATGATATCTCTCGTTTTGGCACTGTGTGGGTAATATAATGACAAAGCCGCAAGGTGTCTGCATTTCCTCGACGGTGCTGGCCGCCGTGCGATAACGTTATACCTCGCCTGATGAATTGGTTTATAACAAATCTAGATCTTAACATCATATCATAATGCCTTTTGGTCCCTCTTGGGAAATGGATGGTCTGTCACGCCATTATTCTTGCTCCTCATTCGCTCTCCTATGAGCAATGCATGCGCAGTCGCCCGACCCCTCTTTCTGGTGTCCAAGCGTGGGGATCGAGAAAGAACCATGCAGGGCCATCCTCCCCAAAATTCAGACAAGCGAAGGCACAAAGGTCCCTGAAGTCAGACATCGCACTCCGGAACTCAAATCGCCCAGCTTGCCTATCCAAGAGAGTCTGCCCCCTCAGCCGCACACCAAAGCACAACTCCTTCGCATTCCTGCCGCAAGCTGACCAGAAGGATGCAGGCATGCTTGTCCTGTTTCCTGCAGTTGAGGCAGTTTCTCGCCTTCGCATTGGCCAGCTCGCGAGAGGGGTCGCATGCATGGACCCACGCATGTTTTTTCCAGATGATATGACCAAGTTCCGTTGCAACCTTTTCCGACCTCAGTTGGAAATATTAAGTTTACCCTATCGCTCATTCGGTCATACCACATTATATCATATCATATCATGCCATGTCATGTCATGCCTCTTCTTTTCGTGTCTTCAAATATGTTTCTTTCTATTTTTATTTCTTTTCTTTTTGTTTCTTTGCCTGGCACCGGCACAATTCTCCGCCGTTCGGACTTACACAGTGGGGCCGGGGGCACAATGGAATCTCGTATTCGATTCTGTAAAGTAAGTAAGAGACGAGACAAAAGATGCGGAGGTGATGTTATAACTTGATCCGCCCATTTTCACACCCATGCCAATGTCAATGCATTTCCAATCCATGCTCCAAGTTGGCCCGGTTGATTCCGCGCAGCAATATCGTACGTACGTGCTACATCACACTCCATGTGCATGTATGTATGTATGTATGTATGTATGTATGTATGTATGCCTGTAACGTCACCCTAGTTGATATTATATCGAGCCAAGTGACCAAATGATTTGGAATTGAACATCAATGCATACATGCATACATGCATGCACGCATCTAGACGCCGAGGAAACCCAGATGGCCGACATACTATCGTGCTCGTAGACCCAGCTAGCGCTGGTGGGCCCCCCCTCGGCCGGGATTGAGATATACGAGATCTAAGATAGTAAGCAAAAAAAAGGCTCGCTAGCCAAGCCAACGGCCGGCCGAACTCGCGAAATGCAATGCCTTCTTCCCGCGGATCTTTTAAATTTTATCCAGTACCAATGAAAACTTGAATTCCGAAGTGCTGTCATAAGTTTTGTCGTAAGCTAGATTAATTAAACGCATAAGACCCGCACGTGGTTCTATGGCTCCTGATATTTAAATATAGACAGTAGCTTCTAGTTTCTAGCTTCACTGTGCATATCTGTATTTCTATGTATGTAATATGCCCAGAAACAAGACTAAAAAAAAAGAAATGAAAGTCTATCTATCTATGCACCACCTTGTCACGCCCCCTCGGATTGAAACGGTCAACCGGTTCCCCGTCTCTCGCTTTTCAGTCGTCCCCCTCACTCGAACTCTTTCGAACCAGCTGTGATATGCCATAATTGGGGTAGATACATTGGAGAATAACATGTAATGATAATACATGGAGGTAGACAGCATTTGTGCTTTGGGGGAAATCGTAGAAGAACAGGAAGAAAAAGAAAAATGGTGATTAGTCGTGAATAATGAACGCCGTCCCCATCGATTATTTATAAAAGAGGAAAAAAGGATGATGTCGGTGCGACCGGTCATATGTATTCCGGAGCCACGGGAAACAAGAACAAAGGGAATAGGAAATGAGAAGAGGGAAAGAAATCATTGTCAACAGCAGGAATCAACGAAAAGAGGAAATGAAGGAAATGTCGTAGAAAGATCATCCATCACCGTCGTCAATACGGCATGGCCGAGCGCCTCCACCTCATCTCTCAAGATCAACCATAATAGTTGCCATTTTCAACCCGGCCTCCTCGATAGTTGTGTCCAACATCTCGATCAAATTGTTCCCCAAGCTCTTGAGGTCAAATTCCTTCTCCGCCAAGCTCTCATCCCCAGCCTTCTGCGCCTGCTCCGGTAGCAGATCCGCCTTAACATACTCAAAGATCCTTTCAACTGTATCCCCCAGCGCGAACCGACGCACCACCCGCGATCCGTCCGGCAGTCGGAACTGCACCCTCGTAACTGCAGCTGCAGCCGCTGGTGGCTCCGAGTGGTGCTTATTCTTCGCTATCGATGCAAACACCGACACAGGTTCCGCTGCGGCAGCGCCAGCACTACCCGTATCTTTCGCAGGAGCCTCATCACTCAGATCGATCAAATCCTCATCCTCCTGGTCCACTGCCTTGCGCTTCCCCTGTGACTTTGTCAACATATCCGGATCGTTCACATCATCCTGTGCCGGTGTCCCACCTCCACCTCCACTCCCACCAGCAACTCCTAGACTTTCTTGCAACGCCAACTGCATCATCTCATCCTCCGTCATATGCTCCACCCCGCGTGCTCGCTCCTTCGGTTTCTGCTGCACCGGCATCTTCACCGTCGGATCCAGCGAATACCGCTCCAAAAACTCATGCAGCTGCATCAAAAACTCATTCTTATCCGGCACCCTCGTCCACGACTTCAACAACTCTCCGGTCCGCGGATCAATGATCCCTATATGCGGGAAATCCGGCGGCGGGTACCGATTTCCAAGGTATAAATTGATATAATGTGTCCCTTCCGGCGAGTCGTTCGCATACTGTAGGAAGATAAAGTTCTCCCGGATCGTAGCTTTAATCGCAGGATCCTTCCACACATCCCGGTTGAGCACCTGTGAGTCAAATACTGACGCATCTTGGATGTTCACCATCAGCCATTTGAGTCGTTCTTTGCCGATGTCGCGTGCAGAATCAAAGTCGCTGCGGGTCATAATGTCGAATGGGGGCGTGTACATCTCCGCCAGGCGTGAAGCGCGGCTGGAGACCTCGGAGGCACCATTGGTAGCCTGTGCGAGCTGGCGGCGGCGGCGCGATTGTGAGTCGCCGTCGCTATCCCCAAAGGCGAGGGGATCATCTGGCACACGTTGGTTGAAGATTCCGACTGGTCCGCGGGCTGCAGTGGAGATCGACCAAGAAGTCAGTTCGTTAGTGTTATGATAACCAGATGGCTACAATTCAATCAGAAAGTAAAATGTAATCCTAGATATGCGAAGGCCTTTAAATGGGTAAGGCGTTTCTTCCATTGCCAGCTAGGAGAAAGGAAGGAAGAGGATGTAGAAGAAGGGAAGCTTAAAAGAACCTACCATTCGGCACGTTACTTCTCGTCGGTCTGTTCGCTGCACCAACCATCCGTCTGAAAACATCCTCATCGGGCCCCACGAGAGTCTCTGTAGTCCTCGCCATCGGAGCTCTCACATCGTCAAGGCCACTACCACCACCCCACCGTCCAGCAGCATTCCCGCCAGACCCAGACTCAGAGTACAGCTCCTCCTGTAATCTCCTAGCCATAGCCTCGTCATCCTCAAAGATATCTACATGCCCCGCGCTGCCACTGGTAGGAGCAGGAGCAGGAGCAGGATTCGATGTAGGCACAACATCGACATCGTCGTCATCATCTAGGGATATCGCATCACTACTGCTTCGTCCCTGGTGAGGGGGTCGCGACAATTGTGCGGATGCAGCTGAGGGATCGGTGGCTCCGGTGTTGGAGGCTGCAGGGGCGGGTGGCGCCTGGGCGGTGGATGATGATGAGGTGGCAGTGGCTGCGGTATCGGTGGGACCCAAGTCAACACCGCTGAAGAAGAGCTCGATGGCCTGTTCGAGGTTCCAGTCGGTGATCCTGAGGTATTGCTCGGCTTTGGCGACGGAGGCGTCGGTGATACCGGTGAAGTGCGCGAGCTGTTCCTCGCGCACGTCGTCCATGGTGGTGAGCGAGTGAGTAAGTGAGGGGTTGAAAGAAGGAAGGGGTAGAAGATGGGTAACGTTGGCGTGTCCGCTAGAGTAGGTATGCTATGTGATAGCGACGGTGGTAGATTGTAGTTGGAATGTTATTAACGTAGGGCGGAAGTGATAGATCCGCCGATGGGCGTTCGATGGAGGCGATGAGAATTGGAGGTGGTTGGAAGACCAAGCTGAGGTGAGGGTTTGAGGTTGAGGTTGAGGTTGAGGCCCAAGCTAGTGGCGGGGGTTGTTTGGAGGCAATTCGAGCGAACACGACAGCCGACGGCCGACGTCCAACGTCCACGCAACACCACGCCGAAATGAGCGAGACTACACAGCTGGCGAGTATCTAAAGTGTCGAGATGCAGGAAGTTCGCACTGGAACTGGGCGCATTTAGGATCCGGCTAGAGATATATCCTCAAGGATGCGTACACGACGCCATAGATCATTCACGAAGGATCCGTGCTGCTTAGCAAGCACCTGTTGACTCAGCTCTGCCTTCTTCTTTCACGAGGCTCCCTTGAGTGGAGACCAGCAGTCCGCTCTGACTCGAGATAGCATCCGAGATTCAATATGCCAAATAAATACACAGAGATTCCCTACAAGTGCAGAAAGCGCATGACATGCATGAATGGACTCCAGAAGTTAACAGAAATGTTAGCCTCGAGACCACATGCTACAGAAATGTAAAAATTCACAGGCGAAAAAAATATACCATATCCAAGATGCAGAATAATACGCTACCCGCTAGCTGTCTTTTTGTGAACACAAGTTGTGAATGTAACCCTTCTATGCGTAAATAAGAGAAAGCCAAAAACTAAAAAAAAAATAGAACAAGATGCTCCGGTCCTCCCAAGTTAAAAATCGTACATGCATGCGCTATCGTAACCCAGGTAAGAGAAGAAAAAGAAAAAGGAAAGAAAAAAAAAGGAAATGAGAAAATAAGCCCATTGGTAAACAATATTAACCACTGCCGCTACTCAAACAATACCCTATCGGTGGGTAACGGAATGCCTGGCTCCCCTCGCTTTTGTGATCAATCTACCCACTCCCACAGACCCCGCTTACTTTACCGGCATTGACTGCGGGAACTCCTCCGACGGCGTCGAAAACTCCATCGTCGTTGATGAATCCATCCTGCCAAACGACAGCGGCGGCAAGAGCTGGGGTGCCTGTTGCTGCTGCTTCGCTCGCTCCTTCTCCCCAATCTCCACCGTATCTGGCACCGGTGGATCCACCCCTATACTCGACACCGAGCTCCTCGAAAACCGCTTCGATCCCCTATGCGACGATATGCTATTCGCAATCTCCCTTCTTGCTTCCTCTAGGCTTTCGATCCTGAACGTCATCGTCCCTGCCGCATCGCTGTCCGAGGGCGTATAGTCTAGCCCGGATATCCGCTCGATCTTGTACCCACCTTCCCACTGGAAATCGCCGTCGTCCTTAATCGGCGGGCTGCTCACAATATCCGTTGCCGGGCTCTCGGGGACATGTGATGAAGGCGGCCCGCGTGGAGGGCTGCTGGGTAAGCAGAAGTCTTCTGCATCTGGTGGGAGGAGATGGTCATGATGTTGGTGGTGGTGATGATGGTGGTGATGGTGGTTGGCCCCCCGGTCGCTCGGATAACCCGGCGACTCCGGCGCGAAGCCGTTGAGGCGGCCGTTCATATTCTCAAACGGCCGCGCAATGGGCGTCATGACTGCAGGGCTCTCTACAAAGTTTGATCTCGACGGACTCAGCTCCGATAGCAAAGGTTGCCGAACTCCGTTTTTCGGATTTATCCTCAGCGATGTCGGTGACCCTTTACTCGAACTTGGCGAGATGTGCACCACATGTCCATCCCCGACGATAACATCGATCGGCGGATGCGGGGGTAATGGCGACGCCGACCGATCCAGATCCAGCTCCGGGAACCGATGCAACAGCTCTTTCGCCGAGGGCCGGTCTCTCGGCGAATCGCTCAGACACGCCATAACGATCCGCTTGAAATACTCTGGTACTTCAGGCGGTGCGGCATCCATATCCAACGGCTTCGCCGCTGCCTCGGGCTCATCTACTTGATACACCAACCCCCACAGCACCATTCCCAGCTGATACACATCGCTCTTGACCCCGATAAACATGCCGATCCGCTGCTGACTTTCGATGAGGCCCTTAATCTCCGGCGGCTCCCACCCAATAGGGCAGCCCCGCCGGTTTATATCAATAATCTTAACTTCATTGTGCTCATCGAGCACCATGTTTGACATGGTGAAATCGCCTTGCACAAACCCTTCTTCGTGTATCTCTGACAATCCAGTAACAATTTGTCTTGCCCATCGCTCTCGTCGCTTCCACGGCAGCCTCCCACGCTCGTTGAACACCACATCAATGAGCGACCCGTTCGGTGCATACGAAATCAGCAGACCCTTGACGTGCTTGCGTCGCTCATCGATCACTAGTCCACCAAATTTGATCACGCTGGTCGAGTGTCGCAGCGCGTGCAGCGCGTTGACCTCGTACAGAAACTCATCGATCGTATCGGGGCCGGGTATCTCCTTCTTTATGAAAACCTGGTCCCCGCTGCGTACCTTGTATACAAATCCGGAAAGATGGCAGTCGAAGTCCAGCTCGGATTCCTGGTACAGGTCGCAGCGCAGGTGCCGGACAAGATCGACGCGGGGATAGTGGACAATTTCGTTGATATCTTCGTTCACGTGGACGTGCAGTCTTCCGTCCTTGGTCTCGAGCTTGAGGTTTGTGATGGTGGGGTAGAACTGGATGTCGAATAGAGAATCCCGGACGGCCTCGTAGATGCGCGCAGATTTTTCCCGCTGGTATGGTATGTGTTTGAGCTCTTCCTCCAGACTGCCCGGCTCTGCATTCCGGTAGTCGCATGATACAGTGACGCGATGCCGTACGTTCGGCGCCTCGGCGTAGGTGACAAAGAACTTTTCTCGATCGGCCCGCTCCCGAAAATGCATGGACAGGTTGAGGATCCAGCGCCACTCCAGCTCCTCCTCTATCATCTCTTGATACTGCTCATCTTCCTCGTAGAGCCAGTCTTTTTCGTTCGGGGAGTTGGAGTGGACGTCGGTTACGGGAGATAGTGGCGGGTCGACGATTCGGCCGGTGGATGAGCGGGGGTCGAGGATGGAAGTAACGGTCGCTCGTGGGCTCCGTAGGGAGGCACTTGTTCCCCGGGGCCCGATATCGAGAGCGCTGTTTCTGGGGCTAGCGAGAGAAGTAGAAGTGTGTCTGTAGTCGAAATTCTGACCGGATAGCCTGTTTATGCGTTTGGGGTCGGTAGATAGCGCCCGCTGTTCCTGTCGCGTAGGACGGATCTCCTGCATGTTCTCCCGCTTTTCGCTGTCTATCCTGCCGACCGGTTTTATTCCGTCGGCCGGAGCCGTTGCAGGGGCCGGGGCCGATGCTGGAGTTTTCCTTTGCGACGAGGTCCTCTGCAGAGCCCCGGAGGGCACAGAGGCTGTTGTGGGACTCGAATGCGGGACGTCGGTAACTCTGCGAGTATTTTCGGCTTTGTGCAGCGGCTCTATCGCATTGCCGTCGCTCCTCCCAGCGGTTCCGCCGCCGCCACTAGCGACCTGGCCGGCGTAGCTCCCATTTTCGTGATTGTGATTGGCGTTCGTACCGTGATTGTAGTGCTGATGTTCGTTCGGCGGCGGGACGTTTTCCCGATCGGCTTTGGCGTTCTTGTCCTGCTTGCTGCTCTTATTCTTCTTGAAGCGACTGAAAAAGCTAGAACGGCTGGAGCTGGGGCCGGCTTCGTGCGAAGCGGCCGGAAGGCTACCTGTCGACTTGGAGGGGAATGCCATGCAGGAACAGGACCGTTTCATTAAACGGCGAAAGCCGAGGTTTGTGATGGATGTCAGGTGGTGAACGCGAGCGCGAATGCGAATGCAAACGCGAGATAGTTCGCTCTCCCTTGGCGACGATGGCGGGAGAGCGGTCAGAAGGCGGGAATAGTAGCGGCGATGACGATGCGGGAGAGAAGAGAGAGGTGGAGGGAGAGGAAGGAGAGGAGGAGGAGGAGTTGGCGGCCGGGGATTGGAGCAATGTCATGGGGGCTCGGTTGGAATCAGCCAAAACGCTGGCCGGCAGCTTGGTTGACAGACGGCCCAGCGCTAGCGATGTGATTGGCTGGGAGAGGCAATATCGACGGTTTGCTATACAACCAGGTTTTCTTGTCGAAGCAGCAGCGGTAGGCGACGGGTAGATTGAAGCAATTGAGATGGAGATGGAGATGGGAGAAGGAGGAGTCGAGGGTAGAGAAAGGGAGAGCAGTAGTAGGAGTAGTAGGAGTAGCAGCAGGAGCAGCAGCAGCAGCAGCAGCAGCATATAAGTTAGAGCACATATATTTATTTATTGGCCGTGTGGCAGCGCTGCGGTGTGCCGTGTGCTGCAGACAGCCAGTCAGACAGCCTGCAGAATCCAGAACACCAACCGCAATTGCATCTCAACTTCACTTTCGCTATCCCTCTGCAATTGAGCACCCGCAGCTCATCTCGCATCTCATCCGGAGTCCGTTCTGGCTGATGCCGCGAGATCTCTCCGTCGACCCTCCGCAAACAGGCATCCGCCTTCGCCAGCAGCCGAACCGTCGACCTAGCCTGCAAGCCGCAAACGACACTTCCCCAGCATATTTCGGCCTCGAGAACGAGAACGGCATTCTCTCGCTCACCTTCCCTGCAAGCTATGAATTACCCCAACTATCTAACTGGCTAACTAACTAAATCCTTAGCTAGCTAACAGACAGCCTGTTCTTACGATTGGCTCTGTTCCAATGCTTTCCAACTAGCTGGACGTCGACGTTAGCGAAAGAACAGCACATGTTTCTGCCGCTGTCTACGCGCCTGCTGCATATGTTATATTATATCCGCACCAGCACATGCAATATACCACACATGTGCGGATTACCCCCCCAAATCTTCCAACGGGCGAGAGAAAAGCAAGCAGGCAGGCAAAGCAGGCAGCAGGCAGGCAGATAGACATGGTACCACGCATGCCGATGCGGGATAGTAGATGCAACACCCAAAAGTCAACCGTCGACCCGCTCATCTAGCGAAGGTACTTCCCTAACTAGTTGCTGAAATGTACCATGCAGCAGCCATGCTCTGATCATGTGCACCCCACGGGTTCTTTTTTTCTCATGCATGGCGCCATCGAAATCGCACCCCTTCTAAAAGTCTTTCGTCCCGCGAGCGGGCAGGTGCGTTCACCGTCATCGGAGAGATAGTTGGGAGTTGATAGTTGGTAGTTGGCAGTTAGTCCTTCTCGATTGATGTTTGACCGGCTGCCACAGAGACACTGTTGCCCACCCGCAGATACCAATAGCAACTTGTACAGCTCTTGTAACTGTACCAGTGCCAACATTTCGAGCAACTGAAAGACGGAATGTCTCGATCACAGCCACCAACCTTGTTTTTTTTGCGCCGGTAGCTCGGATCCTGTTGAGCTGGCCCGTCCGATCCGGTGTTCACTAGCCAGCTAGCCAGCAGCTGTCAGTGCAGCGGCTGATCTGAGCTGCCCTGGTGGGTGAAATATCCTAGACAGATGACGCCTGAACGTCAGTATCTGGTCACTGCGGGCCGCTTCCAGTATGCGCAACCTTTCTATCAAAGGTGGACACATCCACATCGGTATATGCTGCCGGCTAGTCAAATATCCTTCCACAGCTCATCGACAGAGTTCAATGCCTTGCAAACAGCCCTCATCCACCGTGCAGACGGGCAGAGAGGCTTGCAACAGCAACGGCGGGGTTATTGCATACTCCCCTTGGCGAAAAAACAGCCACGGACCAGAGAAAAAAGCACCCTTTGCAGTAGCATCATGCATCTGCAGCTAGCCAAACTACCCATGGCGGGCCCCCAAAGAACTCATGTATACATCAAAGTCATATAACCTCACTCCATGTCCAACCGTCCCACACATGCACGCCCACCACCAGCCGAGCCAATCGCCCGCCTTCGCATCCTCCCTGCCACCTGCAGACTCGTGTGTAAACCTGGTTGGCCAGCCCGACGCCTTGTTTTTTTGTAGCAAAAAAGTTACACTCCTCTCAAAAATATGCACTCCTTACTTCCTACATGTACCCACCTGCTAGGCTTTTAGCCCTTCCTCATCCCTCTTCCCCTTACCCAAGCACATGAAGAGCGAACAGACAAAAAAAAAAAAAAAAAAGGTTCGGAGAAAAGATGCGTTGGCACCTCTCGACGTCCTTGCAGCTAAATGCAGGGCAAATAAGCTAAATTCATTCATCCCCAAAGCACGGCCAAAGCCCAATGGCCGACGGCTTGCTTCCCTTCTTCCCACTCAGGCAGACGAGTACAGACATCACTGTACAACCTGCCAGGATCTAAATCACAAATTCAGAATCGCATTGCTGACCGTTCGAAAAGTGGGAGAAAGAGAGGGAGGGATCGTATCAATCAAAGATGCTGTCGCAGCCTATCGATAAGCCTGCTGACGCCCCTTGTGCTGTGCATCCGAATATTCATCATCCCACCATTGCGTTACACACGCTTACCACCCACCTGCAATGCACGATATATTAATATACATGTCATCTTCCGCTATTACAAACGTCTTTTGCCTAGCCTTCATCCTTCCACAAGCCGGTGGGACAAGTACCCTAAGTATTATAAGCAAGCACAAAGTACCAACCTAGGCAAAGCAACCATCGGTGGATTCACACATATTAAGGTTAACGGCTGTGCGACATGTTAACAACACCAACACCAACAAGAACGTCAGCACCATCCCGGCCGCTAACACTAACCTCACTCAGGTATGGTATAGTGGTGATCCAGAACAGCTGTTGCCCCAATTGTTCGTCCATTCGTTTCATAGATATATGTAGACAAGACTTTGTAGAGCCAGTTCAGTAATCGCATAGGGCCCGTGTCAGGTCAAACTCAGTGAAGCTCTTACCGAGGCCCTATCCTATTTTACCCGTCAGAGTAAAATGCTCCGACTGATGCGAGGAGATCTAGACTGATTCCTACAGTCACCGCCATCCATCCGTCCTATAACTTCTTACCCGCCTCCGCTGCAAGATGATACAACAAACTGTAATACGCATCGGCCGCATTCCCACATGCTGCAGAGCGAAGAATAACCCTTCCGGGGCCCTTTGAAAAATCCCCATCACAACAACATATGCAAGCAACCCAAACATCACCTCCAAGCTCATTTAACTTTCTCGAAATCATAATCGATATCCAATTCCTGGGAGCGTCATACACGAAACACGCATTATCTACCACTCCAAATATCAGTTTTATCTCTTTAAACCCTTCGGCTCCTTAGCTTTGCACCAATACCTTGTATCTGCGCACGCATTGTGCCAATCGAAAAACCCCCGGGATAGTTCGCAGAAGACATCTTTTTACAAATGCCCTACCAGAAAATCTTTCCACAAATTCTCTTTGCTTCCACCACAAGTGATGGCGCCTTTCCTTAACTCTGATTGATATAACCGATTGTTATCCGTGTCATTAATCTTAACCCGTTACCGTAAAGATGCCGTGACCAGAACCGCCGCCTGAACGTACCAAAGAGCTTTGCAAATAATCCTCGGAAGTGCCAGTTTTGGTCCTACGTGACCAATGCCCCACAGATAGCTTGTTTGATAAAAGTTCCAGTTGTTGCAGCTTCGAGAAGAGAAAGCCTGTTATTAGACACTGAAGAAATCCGTTCTTTTATATCGTAAAATAACTTGACAAACGAGGGAAAAGCCGCATCACATGTTCACAGTCGCGTCACTTCCAACGCCCATAGAACCTGTAACACGAACTTCGTGAGGAGGACCTCAAGCTAATTACATATATATATATTCGCCGATAATTTTTCTCGGACGCCAGCCTCACTTCTGATCCTAAGCTGGAAGTTGAGCCCGCCTCAGTGCCGAGAAGAAGAGGTTAGTACTAGTACTTTGATCTATACTCAAATCCAAAGCATCAAGTGGCTGGTTCCACATATCTTGAGAAAAGTTACACCAAGCACGCACCATGTTATCACATATGACAGAAAATGGTTCCCACTTTTGCTGTAAAATATATTGGGTCCAGTGCACCGTGGACCCGAGCTAGCTGTTCTAACCAGCCCTTAAAATATATACAAAGCTACCTTGCTTAGTTCGACAAGCCATGCTGAAAACACCTCTTTTGTTAAAAATTCAGCTTGCATGTCTGGTAACGGTTCCCGTGCCCTCAATTAGTCGAAAGGTACTCAAAGGGCCCCCCTCTTCGTCTCTTAGTCTGTAATACCAAGCAGGATTACAGGTTCCACTCGCGATTCTTCTCTCTTACTCCTCACACACCCAAGATGCAACGGATATCCACATGCACGCAATATGCATGCGCAAATGTAGATTAGACGTCCCACACCTCGCCTACGCAATCATCGTCCCCGCCATCGCCGCCAGGAACGCATTCATAAACACCTGCAAGCTCCATAGCCCCACCGCACGCATCCGCCGCCGCTTGATATCCGCGTCCGCAATGTCCTTCACAAACGCGTCGTAGACCTAACCCCCCAAATATCTCCAATTAGCACCCCGCTCCACCCAAACCATGTTCAATGCAAGATATCTATGGTCGCAGAAGTATATATATATATATATATCGATCGACCTTGGAAAGAAAGAAAAGGAACGGTACTGATCTCACCTCAGCGCTCAAATCCTCCATCAACCCACTATCAAACAGCGTCCAGCTCCCATCAAACTCCTTCACCCGCTTCACCAATCGACAATGTATCGGAATGATCGTCCGCCTGGAATTAATGTATGCCACTATCGGCCGCATCAGGGCGTTGTTCTTGTACGACAAATCCTGCGTAAACAACGGTATCGCTGCGCGCGTGTCGTTCATCTGCAGCCGCAGATCCATCATCATAAACTTGCTTGCATCCGCCATACCACTACTATTACTATTACTACTACTATCCGCCCCCGCCGCCGTAGTGGTATAGCTAGCATTTCCGCCGATATCCGTAACAGACTCTTCAAACGTACGCAGGTGGTCCTCCTCGTCTAATATGGCAGTAGTGTATCCGCCCTCTCCATTCATCGCAATGCTGTTCGTCGTCGCGCCCTCATCTTCCGTCAGCCCGACAGCGGCACCGATCAACCCCGTGATATTCTCGTACGACAGGTCCGGGGCGCCAGACATCATGCCCGTCAGTTTCTCGCGGCGCGCAGCTATCGACGTCTCCATCTTCTCCATCATGTCGTGCATGAATTTACTGATCCCCTCCGCCGAGTCCTCGGGGAAGTAGATGTCCGCAACGATGTCCAGATTGCCGGAGACGATCCAGCTTAGGGGGCCTTCGTATCCACGGTTGAGATGGTCGAAGCGGAGACCGTCAATGCGGAACCGGCTGGTCTTCTTCCAGGAGAATACCGACGCCTCTGGGGAGTCTGCTGTATTAGCAGTAGCAGCAGTTGCTGCAATATTACTACTAGGCGGCAGAGCCGTTAGGCCGTGCGTCTGGCGTGGGTGGAGTGTGAATAGTGAATCGTCGTAGGAGCCTGACACGTGGTTGGCGGAGAGGAAGTCGTAGAAGAGCCATCGCTTGCGCAGCTGTGGGAGATCGCAGCTAAAGATGCTGACGTGGAATGGTCGGAACCCATCCGGTTGGTAAACTGTTACCAGCAGATCTTCGAGTTTAAAATGGTCTAGTTCGAAGTCTCCGACATTGTGCTTGTGCCGGTAAGTGCGCGGGTCGACGTCAGGGTCAAAACGTAGATGTGTTCTGTCTACTACCCCGCGAACGCCCTTCATATCAACATCGACTAGTAGGCCTCGGCCGTTCATCCACCGCGCGAGTGAAATTGAGACGTAGACCGTATCGATAGTAAGGTCGAATTGTGTGTAGTTCCCATCATCCTCTTCATCAGGAGTACCCGCGTGGCCTTCGGAGAAAGCGGCTGCTGCTGCTGCTGCGGCTGCTACGGACGAAGAGCCCTTCTCGACGTTCCGGCCCTTCAGTATCCCCGGCCGGCGGGATACAAACACCTTCTTGAAGGATATACATCCATCCTTCCATCGTGGTACGATGGCGGACTCAAACACAACTTTCATGCCCATTTCCTGCGTCAAATAGTTCCCCACCACCTTTGCAAGATATTCCTGCGCGAAGACAGTGTTAACCAGCCATATTGTTATCGAGAAGAATGTTGTCGTGCCGAGAATAATCCACGCCAGATTACCCAGAATAATCCACGAGAAGAAGGCAGATATCTCGTCCATGGTGAACGGTCGTATCTGCCTGATTGTCAGCCATTTGAAACGTATACGCAGCCGGTCCCATGCACTACTAGCTGCGGCTAGGAGCTCTTCCTTGCTAGGTCGATGTATCTGGGGCAATCGTTCCATGAAACCATGGTCCCGAGCTGCACGTCTGGCGATAGCCGCTGCTGCTCCCGCCAGCGATGACTTTTGCTTTCCATCCTTCGCTTCAATATCTACTTCGGTTTCGGCTTCGGCTTCGATGCCTTCTTTCCGTTTGCCCTCAGCGGGTCCGGTGGCATCAATGCCCTTTCGATCGCCCTTCTCATACTCCTGCTTTCCTATTTGTTGGCCCGACCGTCCGTTCCTCGAGTAGTCTTTATCTCCGTTCTTATCTCTCCTGCTCGGCCGTCCGTTGCTGCCGTTGGGCTTCCCGTTCTTGCCATTGGTCTTCGAACTCGCGCTGCGCCGCGACATCCGTAATATACCGTCTTTCCTGCAGTCCGTGCATACCCCGCGCCGCCATATCGTCTTTGCAAGCGGGTATAGTAGGAGACTGCTCTGATGCGTTCTATCCCGCAATTTGCGGCCGTTGACGTTGCCAATGCGGTCGACGGTCGACGTGCTCGAACAAGAAGTGACGACTGCAGCGGTTGTTTCGGATGCCTTGGACGGCAAGCTGCTCCATGCGAAGAGGCCCGATGCGAAACCGCGAGAGAGGACATAGCGAGGAGAGGTCCGGTTGAATCTGGAGAAAAAGAAGAACGAGTGGAAGGTGTGGTGTTGGGGCGGCGGGGGGAAAGGTGGGGGAGGGGTTGTCGCGTGCCACAGTCGCCTGGCGGCCTGCCAGAACTGCCTGGCTGTCGCTGTCGTCGTCGTCGTCGTCATTGAGGGGGTTGTGAGAGTAGGTTAGGGCGTCTACGGGCGGTCATTGCAGGCACTGACTGAGGAGAGTAATATTGTAGCGTACATGGGCATTGAAGCTATCGTGAAGCGAGTGACGCTGGAGTATTTTATTGCCAGGAAAGAGTGATTGGGCGGTGGAGGAGCATCGTCGACGAATTGAGTGGGTTGTGTGTGCCATTTCAGGTTTTTTATCTTGCTTGCTATCGCTGCCGCCCGCCCCGACAAGCGAGTCTCCACTCCACCAACCGGGAAGCTGGGCTCCCGTCGACGACGACGACACATCGACATCATTTCAACCACCATCACCGCATGCTACCACCACCACCACCTTCACCGCCGATGTCGACTCACCCATCCTCCTTTCTATAGCGGGTTGATATCAGGGGTGATGTAGCACGATGGGTAAGGTTTGCATCGAGTGCAAGTACCCCGTTCCCGTCCTCTACACCACGTCCCAGGCCGCCTACGACCGCAAGTCCGGCAGCCCCGTGCGCCTGACCCAGTGCCCGCGCTGCAAGAACTTTGCCGACAAATATGTCGAGCACGACTTTGTCGTCCTCTTCATCGACCTAGTCCTCATCAAGCCGCAGGTCTATCGGCATCTACTGTTCAACCGCTTGCAAGTTGCTGAGGACGACAAGCCCGATGTACTTCCACCCATCCAGCCCTACACACAAATCTATCCATAACAGGCTAACATACGGCGCAGAGATCAATCGTCAGACTTGGTGTCCTCCTCCTCCTCTTCGACGTCTATCTAACCTGGGCGCGTATCGAAAAGCAAGCCCCGACCCCATCCTCCACATCCACGCTCGGCATCCTGAACCAGCAGCCCATCGTCATCCAATACCTCTTCTTCCTACTGCTCTGCCTTACCGAAACCATCATCTTTCACGCTACCATCCGCTGCTTCTCATTCTACTATTATGGTTTCCGCAAACCCAACTCCGTCAGCACCGCCCTGCTCGTCAGCAGTTGCACCAAGTTGTTTCCGATCCTCATGGTAATTTGGAATTACGATGTGCCAGCGGCGGCCAAGAGCGTTGGGTGGGCGGTTGTCGTGAATAACGTTGAGGCGTTGAGGAGTATGCCATTTTTTTTTTCCTGGCATTTGCTCATGGGTTATATTGTGGCTAACCAAGTGCAAACAGTCCTACTAGATGTTTCGTATCCCAAGGCAGCGTTGCTGGCGTTCTCAGGCGCGCTTGTGAGATCCATCTCGACCAACTTGATATTACACTGGACCGGGCTGCCGACGTCTGGGTGGGGATTCGAAGGATGGGTGTAGACGCGTTGCTATACCGAGTTGCAAGGTTACGAGCACTTAAAGATGGACTAGATAGAGCGAGAAGTTGGAGCGCAAATCCAATAAAATATGTGCAAGGTAAAGCTTATAATGCGCATTCCAAAACTACAAACTGCAAAATGCAAAACTGCAAAAAGTACGCCTGCAAATGTGACATCACCGCGACGCTACCGAGAAGCACATTGCCGTATTATATCCGACAGGCACACACGCGTGCAGGCTTCCTTTCTCCCTCTCCTCACGAAACCCGTATATCCGGAATTATGGATATAAAATCCGCTTTGTGCCCGACCCTACCCAAAATGCATATACCCAACCAAGAATTCCCAAATAGCCAAGGGGAAAGCGCTCTAATCGAAAACGAAGCCAATGAGGAATAGATGAATCTAGTAATACATGTCCGCTTCTGTTGGCGGATCGCACCAGAGAAAGGAGTCTATTCGATGTACTGCTTCCGAAAGTCCGACGCCGACGGTTTTATAAGCGGGTTTAGTTGTGCGAGGAATGTTAGGACTGCCGTGGAGAATCGGATTAGCCAGCCATCTCGAAAAGAAAAGCAACCCAGCGAAGACACAACACTCACGCCACATCAAGTATGTGCATGCCACCGTTAAGATGATTGAACTTCTCCAGACACTATGCAAAATCGAAAATCAGTCTCTGTCACGCTGGCCGAAGATGGGTTGTCTGTCGTTTGTGTCGTTTCCACCCCCGAAGACTCCGCGATGCATCATCCACCGAGGGAGCGAGGCTATCGGAAATCGGGAGATACGGGCGTGGGGATGTAAGAAACGTACGTTAGGTTCTCTCCCTTGGGCGCGAGGAAGTACCCAGCCGTCGCGATGGCGACACAGATGGCCAGGCCGATGAATACGCTGTATCTGTATTATCCGATGAAGTACGTCAGCAGCGTGCCAGGACAGCAAATATCTGAGATAATCCTCTGTTTCCTACCCGTTCGCCATAGTGTCGGTTGGTTCGTGGTGGTTTGAAGGAGGGATGAAGAAAGTAAGACCGCGGATGGATCGGAGGTCGTCTGACGATGATGATGCAGTGAACAGGGGCCTCCGCGAACGAGTGAAAGCGTGCAAGCGTGCACGTTGAATCACGTGATCGGGTAAATTTCGCCTGCAACACGGTTTTTTCAAGGTTGGGTTTTCTCGCCTGGATTTTGTGCCTCGGGATGAGATGCGAAGATGGAATTCTGCCCCCACATACCGCTAGGCCTACCTAACCTCCCTCGGTGACCCCGACTTTATATAACCCATCCCTTTCTTCCTTCCCTGGTCATGCAACCACTTAGGCGTCTCTTCTTCTCTCGCCCGGTGACAGCGCTTCGCTGCATCAACATCCCCTCCTCCACTTCCTCATCCAATCACTCAAGACGACGGCTGCTGCACAGCACATCGACAGCTCGACGACCACGGATTGCCAGCTCGCGGATAGCATCGCAGCTACATACTTCCTTACGATCTTCATTCGCCGTCACTCAGACTAGAACAATGTCAGACGCAACCAAGGGACAGGGCGAGTACGACAAGGAGCTTCTGGACAAGCTCATCAATACACCGTTCCGCAAGCCTGAGTCGCTAAAGTCACCAGACGAACCCGGCGGCACGGTTACATCTGTATGGCAGTCTCTTCATTTGAAATCGTTTTTTTTTTTTCGGAGAAGCCTTGCTCTAACAATCCTCGTATTATAACAGTGGGGTAATCTCATCTATTCGAATCTCACCCCGGTCCACGCAGCCCTCTATCCACAACCCTCGGCGACCTACACTCTCTTTATTGACCAGCGATATGCAAACCTTTCGAACAACCTGCACGGCGGCGCGGCCGCCACCATATTCGACATCGCAACAACCATGACGCTAGCATTGGTACAAACCGATGAAATGTGGAAGTACTGGGGTGTTACGCGCACGCTGAGCTGCACTTACCTGCGGCCCGTACATATCAACCGGAATATCACGATCCACACTGAAATTGTGGCGTATGGGAAGCGGCTAGTGCATATTAAGGGCACGATTAAGGATAAGACTGGGAAGATTCTGGTTACCTGCGAACACGATAAAGTCAACGTCGACCCCCCGATGCCAAAGTTGTAGAGCTGATTCGACAGGCTGCATGGAGCTACGGACTGCGTCTCTCCGGAAATGGTGGATATATCCTGTATAATGTGTATATATATTTAGAGCGGTGATTGCGATACGCGTATGGTGCTCAGGAGGTCCTCTGGGAGTAAATTTCTATGAATAGATAGGTTGAGTACGTAGTGCTTGATGTACTACATAATGATAGAGTCGCATTCTGCTACGCAAGCTAGTCGTTGACCTTCCTCGCTCTTCCTGTCCTTCGCACATTGAGCGCTCAAAACACTTCAATTGGAAGGAACATAATTCCTGACTAGTGGACCTTTCGTAATCAGCTCGCCTCAAAGAGTTAAGGGCTGACGAAAGCATCCCGCACGCCAAGCCCCAAGCTTTATCCGGCAACGCATCTTTGGACATACTTCCAACAGTGCAGGCTGTCATAAAAGCCACCGTGCACCACCACCTCCATCTTATCTCTTAAGTTGGCCACACTTCTGAAGCCGCAGTCGGTCAGACCATACGACACCGGTACTATACTAACTGCCTACAGCACTAGAATTACCCCATTTGCCTGGTGCAGTGCCATCTATCCGCCCTCTACCCCACCCTACAACTATATTTCGACAGTATATATCGGCTAAGCCACTACGATGCACCCACTGCTATCCGCGGCTCTTATCTTTTACGCCTCCTACCGGGCGTATTCGCACAAGTCGCTAACACCCGCCGGGGTCCTCGTTGCGCTGGTCACAGGGGTGGTACATGCCGTGCACCCTTTCTCGACGTTGACGATATGTCTGCTGTTCGGATTTTACTTTGTTGGGAATTGTGCGTAACTCCTCTTCTCTTTACTATTTGTGTCTTTCGTTACTCAATATCATATCTGTATTGTCTCTTTGTTCAGTCATACGACTACATGCGCACTTTGTAGATTTATAGATACCCCCTCGGGGAGTAAATATTTATAAGATATCGTTTTGAGTGCTTCACGGTTTATTTGCTACGGTTAGCACTTGCGATGGGTAGCAGCTTTGCTAACACGATCAATTTATCTATTATCCAGCGGCGACAAAGCACAAGCTAGCGATAAAGGAAACTCTGACTGTTTCTGCCTCGGGTTCTAGCACTATGACGACGCGAACACACGTACAGGTCCTAGCAAACTCTGTATGCGCTAGCGTGTTAATTCTCGCGCACTACGCTCTAGTATACGACGATGTTCAGGCTGGGCGGGAATTAAAATTTTCGCTGGGACGGGGAGAGTGGAAGGATGCTTTAATCGTAGGAGTTATGACGTACGGTTTTATTGCCCCTCTCTCCTTTTCTTCTTTTGTTCGTTTATACAGGTTATACATGCTGGCTATGATGCTAGCATGGAGACGTGCACATATGCAACATGTATTGGATATATATATATGCTAATTATCTATTGAATTGCACAGACAATACGCGGCAGTCCTTTCTGATACGCTTTCCTCTGAACTCGGCATTCTCTCCCCCTCCCGCCCGCGATTGATCTATAACCCAGCAAAGGTCGTCCCACCTGGCACCAATGGAGGTGTAACGCCCACCGGCCTGTTCGCTGGATTTGCAGGTAGCGTGTGGATAGCTATTATATCCATTCTCGCCACACCATTCTCGCCAACGCTCGACGTGGCGTTTAAAATCAAGTTAGCAGCGGTGGTGGTGTCTGCCGGTGTGGCGGGTACGCTTTTAGACTCGCTTCTGGGTGCGACGCTGCAGGCCAGCGTGGTGGATGTGAAAGTCGGGAAGATAGTGGAGAGTCCAGGAGGGGAGAAAGTATTGGTTAAAGGCGCTGTCAGGCGAGGTTCTGGGATTGATCAGAAGGCCGTGGCGAAGACGAAGGGCCTAGTTGGCGGTGAGGGAGAAGAGAAAGGGAGTGGAAGTAGGAAAGTGCTGGTGGGATCGGATTTTATGGATAACAATGCAGTCAATCTGACGATGGCGGGGTTGATGGCGGCAGCCGGAGTTGCGTGGGGATGGTGGTATACGCAGTGAGGAGTATATGATAACCAAGTAAGAGGAATACGGGTGGTCTGTATGTATACAGATCCGAAGAAGGGATTGCGGGTAAGGGCTTATAGTTTTATCGTGACGTTGAATTGAAACTGCGTGAATGAAAGCGATGGATTAGTGCACAACCAGCTTACCCGATAGTAGCGACCATAATACTAATATAATTGATTTCGCATAACCGTTTTGCAGTACATTAATGTCAAATATCAACAAGTGAAGTGGATTATCACCGTTCTCCAAATCGAGATTAGAGTCGCAGAATTCGCTTCTGCTGTCGGCCGTTACGGCGCCAAGGGCCTTGAGTTTTATAATGACGTTCGGGAAGGTTCGATTACAGCCGGTGTTAGTAATCGGCCAATCGCATCGGACGACATCTCTCCCACCGATGGCTGCCGATGCACCGCGGCGCGAAAAAAATACAATTGTACTTGGGCAGATAGATCGTTTTACTACGGTACTATCTTTCATCAACCTCTCGTCGACGGTTGCTCTTGGAACGCAGAAAACTCTTCTTGGGATACTTCGTGGAGTCCATGCGCACACACCTCGCTACTGACGCACCGGCCTCACAAACCACAACCGTCTCTTCGCCACGCCATCCACCCAGTCGAGTATCACCATGCTCAACGGACGAGTCGCGAGCCGAGCGCTGCGGTCTACCTCCCGCTGTCATCCGCCGCCATCATCGCTAGGCACTCGACCGTTCTCGCGTCCATACAGCCGCCTGTCCTCGACCGCCTATCGACAGCCTTCCTTATCAAGCCTATCGCGGCGGGACGCACAAGCTGATATCCTACGCAACTCGAACGATAGCTCCCAGACACAGACATGGTCACTCTACGCACCTCCCTTCCGGTTAGCCTCCCGACCGTTCACTTCCTCCGCGATACGGTTAGAGGAAAAGGCTCCCAAAGAACCCGCGATAGAACCACAGGACGAAACCTCGCGGGATGAGCAGGAGAAGCAGGCAGCCAAGAAATCCGGGTCAGACTCGAAGAATGCATCGTCCAGTGGCACAAAGGGAGCAGCGGGGAGCAGCGGCGGCAGCGGCGCAGCTTCTTCTTCAGGCTCACCACCGCCCTCCAGCAATGGGAACAACAATAGCAACTCGAGTGCGTCCAAGAAGCCAAACCTTCTGACCAAGCCGCAGGTCCCCGAGATATATCCGCAGGTCATGGCCATCCCTATTGCGAAACGTCCGCTCTTCCCGGGCTTCTACAAGGCCGTCACGATACGAGATGCCTCGGTTACTGCTGCCATCCACGAGATGTTGAAGCGGGGACAGCCGTACGTCGGCGTGTTCCTGTTCAAGGACGAAAACATGGATGCCGACACCATCTCATCGGCGGAGGAAGTGCACGACGTAGGTGTCTTTGCACAGATCACGAGTGTCTTCCCGGTATCCGGCGAGGAGCACAGTTTGACTGCTGTGCTGTACCCACACCGAAGGATCAAGTTATCCAAGCTGCTGCCACCGAAGGATAAATCCGGGGCTACTACCACGACCACTACTTCAACTACTACAATCACCGAGGTTGAATCTAAAACTACATCTACCAGTGGAATAGAGGAGGATGCCGCATCATCCCAAATCGTCACGCCACCAAAGCGTTCGGACGATGACAGCGGCTCCACAGAACCAAAGGGCGATGTCGTCGCCTCCTTTGAAGAAACCACGGTGGAAGCCGAGCCGCCCAAACCGGCCACAGCGGTACCTTCGCATCCCTCTTACGCCACGGCCTTCCTGCAGAAATTTAATGTTTCGCTGGTTGATGTTGAGAACCTCACCGAGCTCCCCCATGACCGCAAGAGTCCGATAATCAAAGCCGTTACATCTGAGATTGTCAGCGTGTTCAAGGACATTGCAAACATGAACCCCCTCTTCCGCGACCAAATTTCCACCTTCCAAATGTCCCACTCTGCAGGTAACGTCATAGAAGAGCCTGCAAAACTCGCGGATTTCGCAGCTGCGGTTGCCTCTGCCGAGGTCAAAGAATTACAAGAGGTGTTGGAAACTTTGGATGTGGAAGAGCGACTACATAAGGCGCTTGTGGTGCTGAAGAAAGAGCTTATGAACGCCGAGCTGCAGAGTAAAATTGCTAAGGACGTAGAAGCAAAGATACAGAAGCGGCAGCGCGAGTACTGGCTCATGGAGCAAATGAAGGGGATCCGACGGGAGCTTGGCATCGAAAGCGATGGCAAGGACAAGCTAATCGAGAAGTTCAAGGAAAAAGCGAGCAAGCTGGCAATGCCAGAGGCGGTCAAGAAAGTCTTCGATGAGGAGCTTAACAAACTTTCTCATCTTGAGGCTGTGGCGTCTGAATTCAACGTTACGCGGAACTACTTGGATTGGCTGACGCAGATACCCTGGGGCCAGCAGTCGGCGGAGAACTACTCTATCAAGAACGCGATGAATGTTCTGGACGAGGACCATCACGGACTGAAAGACGTAAAGGATCGGATCCTGGAATTTATCGCCGTGGGCAAGCTCCGGGGTGGTGTGGAAGGCAAGATTCTGTGTTTTGTGGGTCCGCCGGGTGTCGGCAAAACTTCTATTGGAAAGTCTATCGCAAGAGCAGTGCAGAGGGAGTTTTACCGCTTCAGCGTCGGTGGGCTCACTGATGTAGCTGAGATAAAAGGCCATAGACGGACTTACGTCGGAGCGTTACCAGGCAGGATCATCCAGGCGCTGAAGAAATGTCAGACGGAAAACCCACTTATCTTGATCGATGAGGTGGATAAGATTGGGCGTGGACACCAGGGCGATCCTGCGTCTGCTCTGTTAGAACTGCTGGACCCGGAACAAAACAATGCGTTTTTGGACCATTATATGGATGTCCCCGTAGATTTGAGCAAGGTTCTGTTTGTGTGCACTGCCAATATGTCAGATACGATACCCAGGCCGCTGCTGGATCGTATGGAGATGATTGAGCTCAGTGGATACGTTGCGGACGAGAAGATGGCGATAGCGGAGAGGTATCTTGCTCCGCAGGCAAAGACGTTAAGCGGACTAGATAAGGTGGATGTCGACTTGACGAAGGACGCTATGGAGGAGCTGATTAAGAGCTACTGTCGCGAGAGCGGGGTGCGCAATCTCAAGAAGCAAGTAAGTATATCTCACGCGCGGGAGGATTGAAATTATATTATACATAATGGATACAGGCTAACGGTTATAATAGATTGAGAAGGTGTACCGGAAGGCAGCTCTCAAGATAGTGCAGGACATTGGCGAAGAGACACTCTCAGAGGATAAGGCACTGACGGAGGAAGGTAAAGAAGCGCAAAAGGAAACCGAAGAGAAGGCACAGGAGATCGCAGATCCCACGTCTGAGGCCAAACCAGCCACTACTGAAGTTCCCCGATTGCCACTCGAGGTACCGGATACCGTGCAAATCACTATCAACAAGGATAACCTGAAGGACTACGTCGGCCCTCCGATCTACACTAGCGACAGGCTCTACGAAGTAACACCCGCCGGTGTCACCATGGGCCTTGCATGGACGCAGTTAGGCGGCTCTGCGTTGTACGTCGAAAGTATCCTCGAGTCGGCACTGGACTCCGAGTCACGCCCTGGGTTAGAGCGCACGGGTAATCTCCAGAACGTGATGAAGGAGTCTACTGCGATTGCCTACTCTTTCTCTAAGAGCTTTATGGTGAAGAAATTCCCAGAGAATAAGTTTTTGGAGAAGGCGAGGGTACATCTACACTGTCCAGAGGGGGCGGTGCCAAAGGATGGGCCGTCGGCTGGTATCACTATGGCCACCAGCTTGCTAAGCTTAGCGCTTGATCAACCGGTTAGCCCAACGGTTGCGATGACTGGCGAGCTGACAGTTACGGGTAAGGTGCTCCGGATTGGAGGTTTGCGGGAGAAGACTGTGGCGGCGAAACGAAGCGGTGCTTCGACGGTGATATTCCCGGCAGATAACATGTCTGATTGGTTGGAATTACCGGAGGTATGTGCTTTCCTTTTCTTCTTACGGTCTATGGATATTTTCAATGCTAACGGTTTGTTTTTTTATAATCAGAATATTAAAGAGGGCCTCGAAGGCCGTCCTGTGAGCTGGTACTCAGAGGTATTCGACATCGTCTTCCCAGACATTGACCCGGCAAAGGCCAACAACCTATGGAAAGAGCAACTGAAAAAGAAGCCGCAAGGAATTTCCATGGAGGGGCCGGAGTCTCTAGAGGTCGATATGGACGAAGGCGAGTCCAACGACGGCCGCTAATGCGGCTAGGGATACCGTATAAAAGGCCGGGCCTCCATACCCTAGGTTTGTATAAAAATAAACATAACATCTATATGCTGATATAGTCTTCCTTCGTGTTATTACCCTTCCCTATTTTTTTGTTAAAGAGAAACGGTTCATAAAGAGCATGCATGGCATCCTATAGATGAGGCGTTTAGAGCCAGCTGACGGCACGCGGGTGATTAGAGCATGCTTATCGTATAAACAGCAGACAGCACTGGCATATTGAGTCCGTGTTATCAACAAATATTCTTTTCTTATTAAAATATATTTTTCCCGGCGCTGTTATTATTGTTTTCACATACCTGGCGTTTTGACTCCTCCCAGAAGGGAGAGGAGACTGCTCTACATTTTGTTTCTAGGTGATATTTTTATTATTCTTTTGTCTTTTCGGTGTATATGTATCTCTCCTCTGCATCCACTCCGCCGTCTCTATGTATATACATACTTACCTCAGCCCGCTTTAAAGAAAGTCGTCAAGACATTGTACATACATCCGCAAGCAGCTGCACATGGCGCCCGCCTCACGTACGATATACAGTAATAGCATATACAACTAGGCCTATTGTACTATATCCGATATTATCGTCGTGCCATTTGCTCAGGTCAATTGTCAATGCACCAAATGCACTTGCTCGGCTTGTACGGCATTGGTGCGTTGGCCAGCCTCCCACAGCTGCAGCCCGCTGCCGCATATTAATCCAAACATTATATAAGTCGCCCGCAACCTCACCTTACTTCACCTCACCTCGACTCGTCCGCCCTGGCTTTGACTTGCTAAATTACTTCCTACTGCCCTGTCTTATTAGCTCCAATTTAAAATATACTCCTCCTCTTACTACTTATTATTTACTACCTCCCTTCCTCCCTCCCTCGTTCCTTCGTTCCTTCCTTTACCACCGCACCCTAGCTTCGAATCCCCTTCGTTCATTCATTCACCCATTGTATGTTGCCGCTCCTCAATTGAACCTTGCTTAACTGCCAGATCGAGACTCAATGAGCACGCGACACTCTACGCGCACGTCGCGGCCGACGCTCAAGGCTGCCGAGTCGGCCTCTCCGCCTTCTGCAGCTGCGAAGAGCGGTGGTTCAGGTGGTAGGCTGCAGCGGTCGACGGCGACGCGTTCGGTTCCAGCTGGAAGGGATGATATCGCGGATGAGCTGCCCGTAGCGAAACGGCGGAGAATATCTCCTGAGGACGGGAATGGCGCAACTCCAGGCGCAGCTGTTAGGTCGAGAGCTAAAGCTAAAGCTAAACGCGCCAATGGCCACCGCAAGAAAGACGAGCGGGAAGAAGACGACGACGGCGACGACGACGACGAGCAAGCGGAAGAAGAAGAAGGGGAAGAGGAAGAAGAGGAAACACCCCGAGCTACTCGTCGCCGCGGTGGCGGTGGACGTGGCAAACGGCAGCAATCTGGAGATTCAGCAGACTCGGCGTCAGATGCCAAAGCTGCCCCTAGCAAAAGAGGTGCTGCTGCCGCTGCGAATGCAAAGACGACGAAACAAAAGCCGTCAAAAACTGCAGCCAAAACTATCACCCACCAGAAGATTCAGAACCTCTACGGCGGCCGCAGGAAACACGCGGACCGCGATGACACACCTAGCGTCAGAGACGTTTCGCCTGCCAAACCTTCCACCGCAGCTAGAAAGAAAGCTGCTGCGCAGCACTCACCAACCGAAGAAGAGCAAGATGCTGGTGTGGATAAATTCCGACGGGGAAGACACGGCTCCGCTGCGAAGAAGAAGGCTGCTGGAGCCTCCGCCAAACCTACGATTGTTGTGGACGATGTAGATAAGGATGAGGAACATCTTCAGAGTCAGCAGCAGGGTAAAAACGCGGCTACGCCAACCTCGAAGCGGAAAGGGCGGAGAGCCGTAGCTGAAGATACGGACAAGGAAGGAGATGTGATAATGGGTGATGATAACGATGACAATAATAACGATGATGACAACGATACAGATAGCAATCTTCCAACGCGGAGGAAGAGGGGAGGTGCTACAGCATCGAAACCAACTGTGGGAACGCCGAGAGGTGGCAGAGGTAGCAGAGGCGGTAGGGGCAGTAGGGGCGGCAGAGGCAGCAGAGGCGGAAGGGGGAAGCTTAATGGCGCCTCTAATGGGGGTGGTAGTGGTCGAAGTGTCGCGAAGAAGGACGACGACAGCTCTATATACGACTTCCCGGGCTCGGACGAGGAGGACCCGTTCACGCCACGGATGAAGAAGATCGCAAAGGCCCCATCGAAGCTTACGGCGAGTTTGCGCAGAGCTGCATTGGCAGTAGGTGAAGCCGAAATTTCCAGCTCCAGCCGTGGGAATGAGGCAGGTGATGAGAAGGACGACGAATTAGATATCGAAGAAAAGGATAACGAAGGGAAAGATTCTACCGTCGCCGTGCAAAAACAGCAACAGCAACAGGCTCGAGTACAGCCACGCGCAAAGTTTACAGGAACAGTGACAGACGAGGCGGTTAAGCTGTTGAAGCAGATGGTTATAAAAAAGATCACGGGGCGCGGACTCCCCGAGAAGCTTGTGGGGTTGACGTCAGAATACAACAGCATCCACCAGCTGCTCGAACAGACCATCGTTGCTGGTGAGGGGAACTCAATCCTGCTGATCGGGCCGCACGGCAGCGGCAAGTCACTTGTGGTGGAGAAGGCTATCTCAGAGCTGCAGAAGCATCATGAGAGGGATTTCATTGTGGTTAGATTGAGTGGTAGCCTTCAGGTGGATGAGCGGACAGCCGTCAAGGAGATTTGGCGTCAGCTAGGTAGTAGCATGGAGATGGACGAGTCGAAGGTTTGTTACTATAATGATACATGCTCTCTAGCACCTGTGGATATTTCATAGGCCCAACCATCAAACTTGCTAACGATTTCGCAGTCTATCAACTTTGCAGACACTCTAACCACAATCCTCGCGCTGCTCTCCCACCCGTCAGAGCACGACCCCACTGCCTCGGCAGAGTCCATGACCGAAACGACGAGCATCTCCGTGCTCTTCCTGCTCTCTGAATTTGAGCAGTTTGCCGCACACCCGCGGCAGACGCTGCTCTATAACCTCTTCGACATTGCGCAGGCGCGCAAGGCACCAATCGCAGTCGTCGGTATGACATCCAAGATTAACATCGTGGAAGACCTCGAGAAGCGGGTTAAAAGCAGATTTAGTCATCGCACACTAGGGTTCCAAATCGGCGGGAAGCTTGGGGCACGGTTGGATGGCTGGTGGGAGTTAGTGAAGGCAGGATTGTGCGTGGATATAGATGCGCTGCCCGTAGATGGTGTTGGGAGAGAAGAGTTGAAGTATTATAACGAGTGGAATGCAAGGTTAGATGTACGTTTGCTCCCGTGAGATCTCGGTCCCTTTTCTTGAAGAAGAATATATATATGCAAATTTGGTGATGATGAGGTTGGCAACGGTATTTTGGTCAGGCTTGGCTAACAAATGACTTTTATATATTCCGTATGTTGGGATTTTATAGGATGCGTTTAAAAACGATAGGGCGTTCCGGCGCGCTGTTGAAGGCATATATAGCACCAGCAAGAGCGCACAGGCTCTATTCAATCATTTCATGATGTCAATCTACGATCTTTCGTCTACGTTGCCGTTTTTAGGCAGCGGGGAGGAGTTGCAGAAGAACGCGTTGATAACACCAGATAACAAGCTATACTTGCTTGAAGGTCAGTAGTAGCATTTTCCTATCCGGTTCTGTGTTTTTGTGTTTATGTGACATTTTGAGTTATACATTCTTATATACATAAGTATGTATATAACGATCTTATTATTCCTTTGCTAACTATGTTACGCCATCGCAGATCTCTCAGAGCTCTCCCTATCTTTGCTAATCGCTGCAGCACGGCTGGACCCAATACTGGAAACCGACACGTGTAACTTTACAATGGCGTACGATGAGTACCAGACGCTGGTGAGTAAGGTGAAGATCTACTCGCAGACGACTTGGGGACTTAAGCTCTGGGGCAAGGACGTGGCACTGGCAGCGTGGGAACAACTGGCGGAGTACGAGCTAATCGTGCCGGTTGTCAGCGCGGCCGGGGCAGCAGGAAGCATCGGGGTGACGGCGTCGGCGCTGGTGGGATCGGGAGGTACGGGGGTAGGCAGGAGGGAGAGCAGGATGTTTAGGGTTGATGTGGGGTTGCTGGAGATTAAAAGGCAAGGGAGAGCGTGGGGGATGAGCAGCGTGCTGCAGGGATGGTGCACGATTTGAGCGGGTGGCATTACGAAATGGAGAAGGGGGATAGGTTCGTGGTGAGCATGTCTCGCTCACAGGTTACCATTGGACGTGGATGGGATGCATGGGGCTTCAATGATTCCTTGCTGGTGTGGGTATATGTGAACGCGTGATATGGAGATTAATATTCATTCTATGAGGGTTTACGAGACCTGGTGGGAACCGGCCGGACGGTTTTTGTTGTGGCAGCTAGGGTTTCGGTTCGTGATGCTTCACTCCTGGTGGCGATGATTCGGGCGAAAATACCCACCAGTTGGTCAAGGCGTGGTTGATAGATTCACATTTGACTAAAGTTAAGCATCATGCGAGCAAGGCAGCCTCCCATCTCCACTTTCTCTGCTGCCTCCCCGCTTCGGTCACGGCGCCATTGCCTTTGTTTGGCCGTTAGTGCTCTCTCAAAACTTCCTCTTTTTCGAGATATATATTAAAGAGTGGGTTCTCAACGGCCGGGTTTACTGGGTTACCCTTTCTTTGTTTCCCCCCTTGTCGTGGGATTCGATTCACAGCTAGGCCTGAATTAACCGTCCAGTTTCTCGAGAGCTCTCTTTCTCCGTCTGGTAGAGCGTAGAGCTAGCTAGCTTGGTGACAAATAGTGTCATCTCCTGCGTGTGTGTGTATTTTTCACCGCGTGGAAGCGCCTGGGCTAACGCACGATAATGCGCTATGGGTTGGACACGAGATGATGTGAAGACAGCAACGTGATGCGCGATATATTCTATTTCTATTTCTACCCCATATCGGCATCTTCAGGCTTATCCGCATCTGCGTCTGCGACATGCAGCCTGTTGGAGAGTCGCGAGCCAGGCTTAATCGGCTTGGACGGCTTCGCTTCCCTTCCGTTTTACCCGTTCGATACCGGTGACACGAGGGATTAAACGTCGACGTGCGCTGCATGGATCATATGTATGTCTGTTATAATTTGATCTGTCCGTAAGTGGATATCTCATAGATACGGCATGATGTTATATATAAAAAGTATTTTAGTAATTTTTTTTTTTTTTTGGTTATTTAGACGACCGACCAGGAATGCAGCATGCAGACGGGACATGGCATGGCATGCGCATGGTATAGACAGACACGCAGAAACACGATACGACGCAGCTGCACAGGCCACGGAGAGGGAGCCGCAGGCGGAGTCTAAACTTAAGCCTAAGCCCATGTCCTGCTCTGCTGTCGACACGCGCAATGTAACACCAGTAGATTATAAGTGCTTAAATAGCATAGCACTTGTACATGTCATGTCATGTAGGGATATTGGAAAAAAGGATACGGGGTCTGGGTATAGATATGCATGCATCTATCTGGGTATGCATCTAGGTATGGATATATTGACGAGGCCGGTTGACGGTAACGTTAACGTTCGTCTCTTAACTCCACCTGCACTGGCCGACCCGGAGTAACTTTTGCGAGCCCGATGGTTCGACAGAAACATGGCCGCCCTGCCTGACCTCGGTTATGTATGCACGCAAAACCACGCAGAGCAAGGATGGCCAGCCTCGACTCGAGTCGGCTCTGTGACCTGGTTTCATACCACCTCGACCGAGGCGTAGGTGGTGGTGGTAGGTTCATGTTCGAAGGGTTGTCCTGGGTGTCCCAACTGGCCGGCGGACTGCTACGCTACAGATGCCGTACATGCCATGCGTATCAAAGGGGGCTGTGAGATGAGCGTTTCCGAGCTGGCCCCGTCTGTCCGGCATAATAACTCGGGTTATAACTCGATGGATAGCGGAATTCTGGAGAGGTCGAAGAGAAAGAGCGAAAAAATTACTTCGAATTCACGAATGAATCGGTGGGTGGGTTGGCTCGAGCGTTCGCATTCTGGGATCATGGATCATGGATCAAAAGGTTCGTCGTTCTCGCCAAAAAAAAAAAAAACTGCTGCACAGCGCGCACCACTCTTGCAGCAGAGCGAGTGAGCGAGCAGGCAGGCAGGACCGTATCCACTTCTGTCTTCCGGATCCTTTGTGCTGCAGCTGCAGAGAGGGTTTTTAATTTTTAATTTTTTTTTTTTCTTTTCAAACTAACGTTAACCTTTACCAGAGGGGAAAGGGAGAGGGAAAGAAAAAGCTGAATTATGAGCAAGCGCAAGCTCGATCGAGCGAACGTTGTGAATGGAAGAGCCGATAGCCGGCTTGGAAGTTGGGCCAGACTCAAGTCTGCGTCTCGCCTCTCGTCCGTGCGTCTACAGCGAGATATCGGGATGCATATGCAGGTGCATGCAGCGTCGAGGGGGGGATATATTACAATACACTTCCAACAATGCAGTTTATCATATAACCGTCGATCCGATTGGGCGTCGAAATCGTGTTCCAATCACGACGACGATTGCAACGTGTTTGACGGGACACCGTGCTATGCCGTTATTCGGAATAATCTGTTATACGTACGGATAGCAGAGCCATCTGGACCGTGTCAATGCCGTGTGCTGGGTGTACAGTAGAGTCACTGCGCTGTGGTGGAGGAGGAGGAGGAGGAGGAGGGCATGCGAAACGGCAGCGCCGCCCCTTGGAAATATTCGAGCTCACCGATTCGATTCATTTGGATTTTGCAATTTTGTAAATGTGGTGCTGCAGCTGTTGCCCGTCTGCCCGGCCGCGCCACCGATGTAAGATAGATATTAAATTCTGCCAAGTGTTTTTCTTCCCGCCAGTTGAGAGGTTCGTTTGGGAGAAAGGCTGGCCTGGCCTGGCCGTGCGTATATGCATTCGTGCGTCCGCCATCACCATTGGCTCGAAGGGCCCCAGCGCGTGCACTGGGCCGTCATTGTGAGAATCGTCGATTGGAATAACCTGGTGGACAAGGGAAGCTAATGCATCGATGGCATCAATGTATGCAATAGCAAGTTTAAAATTTTCTTTTGTACTTTCATCTCGCATTTCCCTCCAGACAATAGGAGGAAAATCAAGGTTAAGGTTATCTTGCGATCAGATCTCTCGTCTGATTGTCATAGCGGTTCGGTTCGTGGTGGTGGTGGTGGTGATTTGACTTTCAGCTCAACTTTCAGCTCCAGCTAGCACACGCTCTCTCCATCAAAAAATTTCCCATAGCTTTGTTGAGAAACCCGCATTCGCCCAAGCGCAGGCAGCTGGGAGCAGCTGTCTTTATCGACGCCATGACTCGCGGCCGATCGAGATAGCCCTTAATTTGCCCTTTCTAAATCCAAACTTTTCTGCCCTCAGCCTCAGCTCACAGCTCGCCTCCAAGTCGGAAAAACGAGCAGTGAAAACTCAGGTATACGCCAATAGTTGCAATATTATAGACTGACTGGTCACAATAGAAATCACCTGACCGTTGCATCCAAGCTGAGTAAGAGCTTACCTTCTTGAGGATTAGCAAAGCGAGGTTGAAGAAGAAAGACCAAAACGACGTACGCTAGCGAAAATAAGCATCCCCGCGGACGTTCAAAGAAGCTTATTGTGCACTTGGAATCCCTGCAACTGCAGCGCGCAGAACATCTCAGATGAGATGGATCGCAAGATGCTCCAGCGAAGCGGGCATTGTTGCAAAAAAAAAACATGTTCCCTGACCAGCTGTAGTGAACCTTAACATCTCGGAGTATACCCCCTCAAAGGGCAATGCTGATGACTTTCACTAACTGAAACTGCCACCGGCCAAGTGCGACGCGACTTCACATGAAGAACAAGGCTTCTCAATTGTATGAGGCGTATTACTTGGCGATATACTAGTTTTCGAATAGGATGTCTGAAGCTTTTTCAATTCCACCGCCGAGAGTAAATTTATAAGTAAGTAATTAATAGTAGCAATATAATTCTTCCGTATTGGCAGACTAGACGGAGGGGCCAAGCAGTTTTGTGAAACTAGACCAGGAGCAGAGCACCGCTGCAGTTGGCTAACCCGAACCTGGATCAACCTAGCCTATATTCACTCGTCTCACGAACGAGATCATAATATATGTACACTGGTAATACTAGTTAGGGCAAGCTGGCAGCTGAGTGCCGAGGAAAAAGAAAAAGAAAACAAAAGAAAACCGTCAGCTAGCTTCTCCTCCTAACCAGTACTAAGCAGCAATATTAATATTACCTCCAGAGGAAAGAAAATGAAAGTTGAGGAGCAAAAACGAAGAAAGTTGAGAGAGAGGGACTTTTAATTGGACCTTCCCACGTTTTCGCATGGGCATCTCTCACGTGCCCAATCAGAACCGCGCGCGGCCTCGCATTACATTACATGACATTGCATACGATCCCTTCCCTTGCATACAGAGGACAGACAGACACGCTGAGCTGCGCTTGAGTTATGCAAGATTCGTCACGTTGTTGATCAAGAAAAAAAAAAAAGAAAGAAGAAAAAGGTCTGCCCCGTTCGCCCGTTCGCTCGTATCCAGATCACGTTTCTAGCGTGGCTAATTAACGTGCGTCCAGCATGGCCATGGCATTGGCATTCTTTGCTTTCTCTGAACATGTCATGCATTCCTCCAGGCAGATTTCATTTTGGGAAATTCGACACGAAACCGCCAAAATAAAAATAAAATAAAAATAAATGAATAACAGGAAGACGAGGAAAAAAAAAAAAAAAAACCTTAATACGGAATGAAAAGCATGAAAATAGAAAAATGGGATGGGGCTTCGCGAGTAAGTTCAAAGTTGCGCATTCCTCCGATCGAATCGAGTTTGACGAGTTTGACCCGAACTCCCCTCAAATTTTACCATCTCGGCTCATCACATTCGCTGATACTCTCCCATACAACTGCAACTTACCCTAACTGGCCTTCTCCTCCTCCCTTCATACGATAATAGTAATATATATTTTTATTTCCACATGTGTAAATCACAAGATGAGAGATTTATTATCACAAAACGCTGATGCCTAAAAAGAAATAAAATAAAATAACAATCCTCACGCAACA
The DNA here is from genome assembly GCA_036971555.1 of Drechslerella coelobrocha. Lineage (NCBI taxonomy): Eukaryota > Fungi > Ascomycota > Orbiliomycetes > Orbiliales > Orbiliaceae > Drechslerella > Drechslerella coelobrocha. Next base: position 1,141,478 of record JAJTUH010000008.1, read on the forward strand.
TCTGAAAAGGGCCACCGTGTAAGTTATATTGAAGCATACCGGGATACACCATATCCCCACGGAGCACTCTCCCGAGAAACAACGAAACCGAGAGAGGGAGAAGGGGAAGTATACTGGCAGTACTAGTAAAAATTTTCATTGCTCGTCACAGTTTCCGATAGGATGTTCGGATCTCGGGATATGGTAGAGCATGAGAGCTCGTACTAGGCATCTCGACTCAACAACATCCCCCATCCCTTCCCCCGGCATTTACCGCCACCTCCGTGCAATAGGTAATGCCCACGCACGGACGCTCGGTCTAACAACTATGGCTGCTACCATGTAAACATGATTCACTCCGCGGCCGCAGGTCACGAAAACTCCTAAGTCGTAAGCTGCGTAGTATATCTGTGAATATGCTGAACCCAGAACGTGATGCTATGTTCCATATAAAATTAATAAACACAATGGATTATTATATTCATGCTAATGAAAAAAAAAAAAAAAGTCTTGATTCGTCCGTTGATTGAAGGGTCAAAAAACCGGCAACGGCGCAGCTACACTAGTTGCAGCTATCTTATAATAAACACAGAATTGTGGGAAGCAAGGGATAAGAGACAAAAGAAAGAGGGAAAAAAAAAGGGAAAACTAAATGAGTACCGCGACAAATGCTCGATGCTTGACGAGTTAGGAAAAGTAAAAGTAAAAGTCAAAAGAGCATACCATTCCATGTCAATGAAGCCCTATAAACTCCGTATCAATGTGATTGTGAGGGGTGATGGTAAAAACACAAATACAGTGAAAGCAAAGCAGAATCCGATACACAGGATATAGTATAATTTTTTAAAAGGTTTTTTTGTCTGTTTCGTGTGATTGAGTCCGCTCTAAAAAGGCCTGAGATATCCCCCCAATGCGATGCGCAAAGTCTTTGAAGATTTCCCGTCTACTTCGGTCATTAAGAAGAAAAAAGAGGAAAGAAAGAACATCGAGACAGAGTATAAACTTCAGCGTAGGAAGTGGCAAGAAACGGATAAAAGAGTTAAAACCAAGATAAGGGGAATTCAGTTCATAAGGCCGTTACAGTGATTGCTTCTTTCTTCTTTCTGCGCATTACAAAGAAAATGTCGGTGAACAAAAGAGTAAGAGAGAGTGAAAGAAAAGGAAAAAAATTCTACCGGCCGCTATATACGCTTGCACAGGTATCAATTTAAGAACGGAAACTAGACCAGACAAAAAGAGGGTCTAGATGAAAATTTGTGACCAGCAGTTCGAGCGATTAAAAGTCGTGAATCGGAAAGTTCAGGTGTATGTAAGAATTCGGCAAATCGAGACAGCTTATTCCATGACGCCAAAGATGGTGCAACGGGGCCGTCGAGGCCCATGTAGTTGTGAAAACTCGAGTATCCACATAATTAAGAAGAAAGTAAATCGTGGGTACAGCGATTTCAATCTGTAGTTAGGTGAGAAATGGTGAGCCACCGTCCATCAGGGCGAGTGCAAATCATCAACCTATTTTGCGTGTCGGGTTCGGTCGGGGGGAGGAATACCATTTGCGGATCCATCATCAGAGCCGTGGTCTCCAGACATTTCAATATATCGGGCGGTCCTGGCGAACTTTGGGACAGAGTCCTATTGGCAAAACACACAGCATTAGCCTTAATTCATAAAAGTTCTCGCGTTGTAGAGATGGTGAACGTACGCTAGCCATAAGCTTGAAAACTTGCTCTTGCGCTCTCTCAAACAGAGTTGCGACCTCCTTCAGACTGACTAGCATGTCCTGCTCGTTCTTAGCGACAGCTCTTGTCATCCGGCCTGCAAGGTCTTGTCGCAGAGTATGGTCGATGTTGAGTTCACAGGGAGAACCGGGGGCCAAGAACGCATTGTAGATGCCTATTGGATAACGAGTCAGTACTTATTCCCAATTGCAAAGGCGAGATTATAGATGCGTACCGTATGCTGCCGCTAGAGTTTCACGAATGTGATCCAAGGTCTTCGGATTCAGGGCGCCAAACTGAAGCTGGAAGTCCTGAACGTCAAGCCAGAAGGACAAGTTCTCCTCGCAAAGTGTTTCACGCAAGAATTCTCTGAAGAGTAGTCGTAGAGCAGGATCTGCAAGAATGCAAGACAGACGGGTCGTGTTGGTCTCACGGCTCTCACCTAGTTCGAGTAGAGATGCGTTAGTTTGCATAAACAGAATGAGGCTTTTGACAAGAACGCGATTACGTACCGCCATCTTTGGCACGGCCCGACCTGGAACCTTGCGAGCCCGCCATACCGTTCCTACCCTTGCCGTTCTCGATACTACCCCTCTCCGAGTCGATCCAACCCGCCACCCTCTTGCCACGCTCCGTTACGACATAGATCGCAGACTTGGTCGGTTGGAAGTTCTTCGCTTTGGGTTCTTGCTGGATGTAAATCTTGTCCTCAAGCACACACTGGATAAGACCAAACGTGACAAACAGGGCAGCAATCTCATGCGTCTCGGTAGGCTCGATAGTAGTGCAGCAATCAAGTAACCAATCCACAGCCGCTTTGCCTGTAAACGACTGCTTGACAGTCTTATCGTAGACCTTCCGTGTCTCAGCCAACTTGACGCCAGTCTGACCGTCGCCATACTCCGATAACGAGTCGGAGTCCGAGGCTGTAACTGTTAGTTTTGTGTTGGGTGTGGTGCCGATAAACCGTCTAAAGATAATTTCTGTAGTTGACTTGTCCTGGGAAACCTTATCCGTGACGACGTCTCTCTCGAGGATGACCAGTCGCATTGTGTTGTAGGGAGAGCCGAGAAGGGCCATGACGTGAGGTGAGTTGATGCCATTTCGCTGGCAGAAACGTTCCAGGACGTGTATTCCCTTAGGCGTTAGTTGCCATAATGTGTTCTTGCTGCTGAATGGCGTCCCAGGCTTTTCACCAACGGCTTCCATAAATCTGGCAGCGACGAACTTCTGGCATACTGTCCGAGCCATCTCCTTCGCCATGCTAAATGTTGTCGTTGTCGTTGTTGTAACAATCCGCGAGGGATCCTTTGGATCCGGCATTCTGTTGGACTGAGAGAACTTGAGAGAACCAAGGTTGTTGACAGCTTGATCAGAGGTGAAGGTGAACGGGTAGGTCTTGAACCGTAATCTATGCTGTGTGAGTGGCAAAGAAACCACTAACGTAGAGAACAGGTCTTTGAAGTCCTGCAAGTTGGAGAAAATCATCATGTTAGCAAAGCATTCGTCACGGGAAATTAATAAAGATAGATTTATGGTTCTCGCAGTCGTTGGCCTACCCGTGTGAACGGTCTATCGTCCTGCGTCATGCGCAGTAATCTCGACGATGATTGGTGCATGTTGGGCCGATGATAGACCTTAGCTGGGTCAATAGCAACGGCTTGGGTGTGGTTCCCGGTGGTCTCGAGAACGTCTGCGAGGGTTAACCCAGCGGGGAAGCGTTGATTGAGGCTCTCGGAGCTAGATGATTTCAATAAACTTCCGTCGCTTTTCCTTCGATTCGAAAGCGTTTTCTTTCGAATGAGGGTTTGCGAGGCCGAGGTGTTGTTGGAACCACTGTTCTGAGAGTTTGTTGTCGAAACTGAACCTGAAACTGCCCGTGCAAGATTGGCAAGCGAAGCAAGAGGGTTGACCGACGAGATGCTGATGGAAGCTCGGTTGGACGTATGACCGTTGCTTTCCTTGCTGAACGGCTGCGATGAGGAGGCGGAGGATGATAGACTCTGCTGGTCCGGATGTTTGATGGAGCAGGGGCCTTCGATAACGGTGAATGAAGGTGATGCGGTTGCGTTTGACAGATTCTTGATCTGTCTCTGTGCGAGTGTGCTGTAGTACGAAGTCACCGCTCGACTGTCGACCTCCCTTCTTGTTGTTCCGGTGGACGACGGGGCACCAATTACTGCGCTGATGCTGCCCGGGTTTCTACGGATCACGCTGTTGCTTTTGTTGAGGCCACCGCCGGTTGCTGGCCTGTAATCAAAATCCTCCTGAGCAGGATTTCTAGAAAGTGAGCTTTGGACGAGAAGAGGTCTCGACTTTGGGGATGAAGGCGAGAGAGCCGCTGGTGGTGGTTTTGACGGAATTGGAATGGCGGTGTTTTGGAGAGCCGGGTAGCGGTTCCTGCTCACACCAGAGTTCTCAACAATACCTCCCTGTTTTACTTGTCCAGGTCGATTGATATCACCGTCGGAGCCGGCGTTTTCTCTCAGGTTGGAATGGGAATTCTCCGCTGTGGTTGTAGGAACGATGCGGATGGTCGATAAACTTGAGCTGGGGGAATTATTTGTTGTAGCGGTGGTACTGGCACCGTCTGTGCTCGGACTCGGACTGTCACAAGATCCAGAAGGAAGAGGCAGGACAGTCGTATCAGGCATGTAAGAGGAACGGGAGGGAGGAGGAATCGCTATTATACTGCAACTGTATATGTATACGCGAGGTACATATACGCAGTTTCAGTACTTCCGGTTAGCCTGGCTGTATACTATGTGCTGTATAAGGACAGAGCTAGAGCCATATGTGTATAAATTTATAAACGGAGGGGCCAAAAATCGAATTGATAGTCGGGAAGAGGTGTATAAATACGGAAGAGGGTCTAGAAACACTCCTCTATCGTCCGCGTCTAGTTTGGAAAAGGGAAAAACGGATAGGCGAGGGCGAAAGGAAAGGGAATAGAAAGACGCCCCCGAGATATATATGATGCTATGATTATATTTTTTCTTTTGAAGAAAAAACATCCATCAAAGCGCAAGTTCAGGGCAAGACAGCAGAGGAAGAGACAAAACCCAACGGACAGACGGTACTTTGGTTTTGGTTTAATAGGAAAGAAGAAGCGTTCAAAAAGGAAAGAAGGGAAGGTCCCAGGTTTGGAATGGCGTCCAAACTACGTGCTTTTGCTTTTGGCTCACACACACTCTCTCGCCTTTTGCTTTTGCCGCTTGTGCTTATTGCTTTTTAAATGGGTACACAGGGCTCCCTTCATTCGATATTGCTTTCTTCTTCCTGACTTCAATGCCTAGCGAGCTAGCGTTGTGCTTGAAATTTGCCCATCAGAAGTTCCCTGGCAAAAAAGCCCGTGGAGATGGGAAAAGAAAGATGCTCGATGGACACACTTCTGGATCCAGCAGCCTCGAAGGCAATGGTCCTGCTTCTTGCTGATGTCGCCGCTTCTGCTGCTGCTGCTTCTTGTTCTTCTTCTTCCCCTCGGTTCAACAAGTGCGATTAGGGCAAGGCGGGCGAAAGCGCGCGAGAGAGAAAAGGGAAAACACCGAGAAATTCTGATACCGAAAACAGAAAAAGAAACGTCAAACAAGGCCATGGCCAAAGGGAAAGAAAAGGACGAGAAGAGGGCAGACGCAGACGAACAGAACAGACCAAAAAAAAAGAAAAAGGTAAGAAAAAGGAAACCCGCATACTGAAAATGAACAGAAAAGTAGCGTGGCAGCGGTAAATGGTGTAGGCAGCCGGGGTCTGCCACGCTACTGCTGCGCAGCCAGGGAGGGTTTAAGGTGGAGAGGGGTGGAAGGGGGGGGGTCTGTTCGAGCGTGGGTGTGTGGAGAAAGAGAAGGGAGCGAAAGGGCCGGGCTAAATGTAGCTCATGCGATGCAGCAGGGCCATGCCATGCCATGCCTTGCCTTGCCATGCTCTGCCATGCCCATGGGCACTAACTCGCTCCCCCAGGCAGAGCTAAGAAAAGAAAAGAGAGAGAGAGAGCCTGACTTCTCAGAAGAAGACCTCGTCTCGTCCGGGGGCCTTGCCTGGGGCCCGTTGACAATCTCAACAGCACAGGCAAGCAGGCATGGAAACAATGGCGGGCAAGCAGCCGCGATATTAACCCCCGTTAGGGTTTGCCAGAACGTGAATAAATTGAAATTCTGAGCACGAGGGGAAGCGAGAACGGCCAGTATAACCACTCTACCTGCCGACGACGGACGACGACGGGTCCCCGGTCGACGCGCCTTTGCCAAGATGCGGGATATTCGACCAAACGGTGGGTATAATGGACGCAAGTCCGGATGGAAAGGGCGGCGAAAGCAAGCAAGCAAACGTCCGATCGCAACGTGGGCTTTGTACTACCTTGCATGCAGTCAAGAGTCGCAGTTTCTTGTACACCGACGCCGTCTGTCTGTCTGTCTGTCTGTCTGCCCGTCTGTCAGTGCCGCACCGCAGGCTCGCTAGCTGACCGGCCAGCAGTCCGCACGTCCCTCAAACACGCGGGTGTGCAGATTTGTGCAAGCCCAACCAGCCAGCCAACCTTGGCGAGACTTCTGTCCGGCTGTTGTCTGTACCGAAGTTGCGCGTGTGTGATATGGAGGAATGTGTGAGTGTGGATGTGTGTGTGGTATGTGTGTGTGTGTGGTGTGATAAAAATAACCAGATAAAAATAATTTAAAATGAGGTTGTGATGCAAATTCGGTGGCCGCCAAATTCGCAGGATCAAAAAAACGTGACGCTTAGCGAATAGAACCAGCAGAATCCATCCAATTCGTCCGCACCTCGAGGAAATGAAGGGGGGGTACAACCAGTCCTAGACTCTTCTGATTGCAGTGCTCATCCAGCCCAGCCAGCCATCAAGACAAGACAAGACAAGACAAGCATTCGAATCGCTAGGCAAGCATCGACGCCGGATTGGCCGTTTGGATTGAGAAATTAATCATCCATTCGCATCGCATCGATGGGGCGAAGGGAAAGGAATCTGAAGGAATAAGGTGATGTTCAAAACATGCAATCAGGCTTTGTCATGCATCATCCATCGAACCGTGGACGGACGTTTAACTCAGCAATCCAAAAGCGAAAACCTTAAACGTCAGACATGACAGCGAGAGACAAACCGGCCGCGGATGAGACGAAACGGCATGCATCATCAAATTTCCGATTCCTGTGCTTTCCAATTTTCTGTTGGAAATCCTATTCGCAGTCGTCGTGGTAGGACACCAGTGACCCGGCAGCCTCGTGGAAGCGCCAACGGGACGTACTGCACCGGGCATGCGCATGGGTATAGCGTGAGCATGGCAAGGTAACGTAGCGTCACAATTGTCATCAATATATGGAGGTCCTTGTCGTCCATCCACACACAGAAGATGATACTTCTCATGGAATACGGAAGGGTAGGCGCTCCCCAGAGCTCAGGTATGGGTATAATATGAGACAATTGGGCGGCCGAGCGAACGAGAAAGAGAAGGAAAAAAGGAAAAAAAGGAAGCAAGGGAAAAAAAGTTTCATAGAATACGAAATGCATAAAGTATGTAATCATAAGAAAACGGTTAACCTACAGGTGATACTGATCCGGGTGGCGGAAAGAGAACTGGCGGAATTGGCGATAACACGCGAATGATCCAGCGCCAGTTTCATGCGGAGAGAACGTATGCAGTGAGAAGGGGCTCGTTATGCAGCTCAGGCTTTGCGAACAGAAAGTTATAAAGTCTAAATTATATTCTTATCGGGCTAGTTATCGGTCCTTTGTGGCAAATTTTTGATTTGGATATTAGTTTGTGCAGCCCGAGGAAGCCTTCTAGAAACAGGTTGGCAAAAATAGCGGCGGTCGTCGAACACCAAAAAAAGTCAGTTCGCGCTCAGCCGTCCGTGTGTTTTCGCCGAGGGTTCGAGCAAATTAAACTTGGTAGCTCCAGCAGCCAGGCTTGAACGTAACCAGAAGAAAAAAAACAAAAAGATGGCTTGAAAAGGTGCCACGAAGGAGGGTTAACCAAGAATTAGCACACGAGTATAAGAAGCCAAAGCGGGGCCAAGTCCAAGTTGAAGTCGGGTCGAGTCGAGTTGAGGTCGAGGTCGAGTGAGGTTGGAACAAAAAGTGGAGCGCTGGTGGACCACTATTCCTGAGGATTATTATATTACGCCCACGGAACGGCAATGTCGAGGACGATCCTGGCAGAAGAAAATAAATAAATTAAATTGTGGATTCGATCGCAATATCGTACTGAATTAATGCTACGAAATAAAAGTCGGCTTTTTTGTGCTTTGCGAGACGAGACGAGACGAGACAAGAGCAGGAAAAGAGAAGCAAGAGGTAAAATCACAGAAAAGTAACTTTTAACAAAAAGAAGCTATGGGTATCCTTGGAGTGGAGGCTTGCTACATTTAACGGTGGCTCACGAATCTCACCTAGCGGGCGCCTCCGTAATATAGGTGCTTTCACTATACAATGGGGCTTGTTTTATGGCGTGTGAGAGGATGGATAAAAGGCTATAACTGAGCAGAATCCCATGCTCGCATCATCTTGGCTCGCCTTTTCACCCGAAGGGCAAGAACAGGAAAACAGCAGTTTGGGAAGTTTTAGCTGGCGGTAAAGGCAAATTCTTCCTTCGAATAGGCTCTAGGGACTTTCGAACGTGTCAGTGCAGTAGCATGCACAGTAAATGTAGCATGCGCAGCAGCAGCGGCAGCTTCCTTGCAGTGTTCTATTTTTCTTCCCGCTTGAGTGAGCCAGTGCCCTGTCATAGAAGCCGAAGGGAAGGAATTGGGCAATCACGCTTGGGGAGGAATTCTAGTAAGAGTCAGTTGCTACTTCTCCAAGCAGACGCTGTGGCTTCTTATCCCTGGCGAGGGTAAGGGTGCCAAACCCATCTCGAGACCAACATCGACTGGGGCCTGTCCTTCTGCTGTTCGAGTCTTTTTCTCCGCCTCAAGGCCACAGCAGCTTACGAAGAACCGGTTCTCGCCAAGCCCTATCTTGAAACGTCCGAGGACAATAAGCTCTTCACAACGGCCCACTGCTATTAAGAAGTGGAGTTAATATACTTACTTCCTTCATTAATTAATAAAAAGGATGGATCCTCGAGGACAAAGGGCATCGTGACGGAGGCTGTCCAAACAGAGCTAGAAAACGAACAGGCACGATCCCCTAATAGTGTACGACGCCATGAATACTTTTTTTTTGCCCTCTCACACTCGGAGTACAACCCACCGAAGTGGGAACTCCTCAAGATGGAAAAAGAAGAAAAAAGGAAACCATCATGAAAAAAGAAATTCAGGTAATGTATCTGAACTCCACCAACCACGAGCCCGCCAGATGCCCCTCAAAAGTCAAACCACGCAGCACAACAGCGCCTCAACGTGCTTGTGGAACGGGATGTTTGACGATTACAATACCACGTGGCCAGCGTGGCAATAATTACCCAGACATAGCAAGCCATTGGCGACGCATCTTTGCACCTTTGCATTGGCTCCAGAATTTGTTTTTTTTTTCTTTAGCTTTCTCTTTTCTCCTGGTTCGTCCGGTTTCTGACTCGCTCTCAGCCAATCCGAAAGGATCTCAGAGATAGCTCGCATCGCCTCGTATCATTACTATTACTATTATTATTATTGGGAATTACTGTGCATTCCCCTCGCAGATCTGTAACATGTCTGGAGCCAGTAGACATAGACGCACCTTTTCTGAATCACATTGCTTCCCGGCTTTTTGCATGGGCATCAGCATTTCACAATATCCCGACCCGGACAAATCTTTACTAAAATCCAACCAGACGTCCTTCTTACTCGGGTAACGAGGAAATCGGTCCGCCGGTACTGTCACAGGGTGGCTGGGGGCCGACAAAAGGAAGTTCGAGCACGCACGGAACATGTTTCGTCCCTCAGCTGTCACTTTGCTGCAAACCGTTGGGAACCGTCTCTCAGCAGAGACATCCACACACCGACCGACGGCTGCTCTGGTGGAGCATGGTTCAAGGTTCAAGGCCAGGGAAAGGATTCGACGGTTCCCCTCTTCAGTCACGCTATGTGTGCTTGGAGCTTGGATCAACGCCTCTTTTTCAAACCCTCATTTACTCGCGAACCTGATGCGGGCATGATCTCCCATCCGGTGGAACCATTGGCCAGTCGCTCTGCATGCACTGCACTCCGCTTGATTATTTCGTGTAGAGCGTGGTTGCCACGTTCCGGAGTTCATTCATTTCCCCCACGGATTTGTGGATGTTCGTGAAATTTCAATATATCGTCCATGTTGCCTGACACAAGGCCGCCTGTAACAACACTTCAGACGTCTGGGTTTAGGTAACAAAACGGCTGGTCCGCTGCAGATTTGTCGTCATTACGATATCGCCGGCATGTTCTGTTGGACTGAGACTGATCACTAGCCAATAAGCAGTTTGTCCGAAGCGAGACAAAAAGAGTAAGCTGAAAAAGTAGGAAAAAATTTAGAGCGTGAGCGAGCTCGACCATAATTCTGGGGCTGAAAACCGAAAACCCACCGTCCTCGTGCTTCGATTGCTTGCCTACCTGTCTGTCTGCTTACGTTTCCGGGCTGTGAAGAGTTTGCACAACTGCTACTCTGAGCACGAGGCGTCACTTTGTCCCTCGGAAAAAACAAAAGGTTTGCACCTAAAGACACCCTTTGAAGCGAGATTGATGAGGTCGATGAAATTTAGTGGCGTAGAAGGAGAAAAAAAAAAAAAAAAAAAAAAAAAAAAAACCATGGCTTCACGTAATGGATCAAGTCAAAGAAACACGTGGGAAGCGAGCCGCGGCCGACAATGTCACCAGAAGGATACATCCAAATCAAGACATTCCTACATACGGTGACATGTACATGTCCTCCCGACGGCGCCGGCCCAGCCAGCCAGCCAGCCATTCAGTCAGACCACCGGGCCCATCAATGACGCCCCAGCTAGGCTGCATGCACGAAAGACGCCCCTCTTCCTCCTGCATCGAACTTCCTTTTCTTGCGATGCCAATATCACATTCGGTCATGTCCATGATTCAATTTACTTTGCTACCGAATCGCAATGGCGAGATTGCACGGAGATTGACCTGGCATCGGTACCTCGAGCCAGAACTAGCTGCGAAAGGTCGCCGGAAAGGAGAGGCGATCTCCTGGACGTGCATGCGAGCTTCGGCCACCGTCGGCGTTCTCTTTCCAACATTTCAAGGTTCTCCGTATCTCCATTCTCTTGCATTCGTAGTACTATAGTTCTAGCTCGCGCGCTCTCCCTCTCTCTCCTTGCTGAGATTAGCCATGACTGTGATGAGGATTGGTGGCCCACGATATTTCCAAGTGCACCCGCAGCGGCAGTACGAGCAAGCCATACGAGATATCATGTCGTCGATCATGCTGTGGAAGTAACATGAAACCGGGCTAGCCGTCCTGATATTGATCATGGGGGTCGCGTGGGAAATTTCGTGCACCAATCCAACATTGACCAACCAACAGAGGCAGCGAGGAGGACCAGTTAAGCAGCCAACAGGGAAGATCGTGGCGAGCCTGCAGTTGGCATGGGGTAGACGTCCGCTACTTGATGGCGCCTTTCTGCTCCTTCGTCGTTGAGCATAAACGGGTATAACTTGTGGCTGTGGGGAACGATGGGTTGCAAATTAAGTGGAAGCGTGAGAGTGGGTTTGAGCCCAACGTTCTAGAATTAATGCCGAATCTGCTCCCTGGCGCGGACCAACCTCAAACCTCGCTGCTTTTACCTCGTTTAAACCACACCGTCGACAGGTATCAGGCCACATTTTATCATCATGCATAATGCTCACTTAATATTAACGCCGTCGAAAAAGGGTCACCCAGTCGCTCACCACGCCGTCCGTCCGCCCGCCCGTCAAATCTATCCATTCCTAGTATCTGGATTACATTCTATTACGAAAGCGAATGAGAGGAATAACGAAAGTCCCGGGGACGCTGCCCCTCCGAGGAAGTGCCTCACTGGTTACTACCCCCAAACCACACCCGGCTACGTGCGATCGGATTTGATCAGTCATGTCCTCATCCGTGCATCCATGTGCGACCAGAGAGATCGAATAATCCCTGCTGCCACGAGGGCAGAAGAGCAAACAACTAAAAAAAAAAAAAAACTAAAAAAAAAAAAAACTTTGTCAGGATTCACCATCGTCAAAAGAGGCAGTCTGCAGATAATACATCACGCCGAAAGGGATGGTAGAAGCAAGAATAAGCAAAATCGGTACCCTATCACGATTCTAATCGACATGCATGCAAATGCCGGTGCAATAAGTGGGAGGGGGTAACCAACCGGTTGAACCGGCAGTTCTAAATGCAGAAATAGTAACAGATAGAACGCGGTACATCTACGGAAGAATGCAACATGATGTGAGCTGGGTGAACGATAGGGGGGCGAAGCGGAAAGGCCTTGCTGCACTGCGCTGCGCTGCACCGTTCCGCTCCTTCCTCATACAGGTCCGTCCCCCCGGTTCATTCTTGTCGACAGGGCATATTTACACAATAAAGAAAACGTGGATGATTGGAAGTCGCACAGAAAATAAGAAAAGAAAGAAGAAAACAGTAAGAGCGTTTCCCATCGTGTCGGTCCAAAAAAGGCTGAAACGTTGCATAACTCATATCAAATATGCCTCGTCGATATGACAGAAAACCTGAAAAAAAAAAATTTTATATTGCCACAAAACCCAATTTTTTGTTGAAATGGGCAAGGAGAGGCTCGAACTGACCAATGCCGTTAGCCTCCTCTCCTTCTGATCCCACCTTACGTTCGCATGGTGGGTCTCACGCTCGTCTCCATCTCAAATTCCACGTGCGCAAAACATAAACGACGCAACCAGCAGCCAACCCGATCAGAAAGTCAGTTAGACGCCTTTTCTCCCCCTTCCAGCAGCGAAAGCCAATAGCCTTGAGAGCAAGCCAAACCAGCCTAGGCGTGGTGTGCAGCCAATCCTTACTTCGAGGCTTCCCGGGATGTTTCCCCGTGGTGCCGCGGCCGATCAACCTCCCGGATTACCCTTTTCATACATAGGTTTTTCCCTCATCATCTTCAAACGGATAGAGAAGAGCAGCGAATTAGGTGGAAAGAAAGAGGATGTCTCCTTTTGTATAAAAGAGGCTACCTGCATGGTTGATCCTCGTCGACGTTAACGTTCGAAAAGATGCACTGTGATACCTCGGTGAAGCGCGTGATGAGATGACACCAAGCTATCGCTTTTGATGCCCCAGTTGGTCACCTAGCTAATGCACTGTCGGTCGCCTTAGTTTAGTGACAAACTCGATACCGAATTCAATACGGTTGAATCTCAAAGTAGACATCTTGGATCTGTATTCTACATGCGGGGATAACATCAATCTTCCCTTTCCCTCTTTCCCCCCCTTTTCCCCCCTTTGAATCTCTTCCCATCGGCTCAGATGGTTAGTTAGTGCGCAGTGCATGGTATGCGCTGCAACTGTCATGTCATGTCATGTCATCTCGAGAGATCTGCTCATCCGCCTCTGCTGCCTAGAATCGAACCTCCAAATGCAAAACGCCCCTTTCAGGCTTTTGAAGCGCAAGCAAGCCGGGCTCTCCGCCGCAGCCGAGGGGTCGCCGGTCGGCCCTTCTTGGGTTCTTACATCCGTCCCCACGTTTGGCTCAGCCGGCGTATAACTCAGCAGCAGCAGCAGCAGCCTGGATTAATCAGCAGTCTCTCCATCCGGCTAGATCTTATGTCGATCGTGTTTCACCAATACAACAACAACACCTTTGCCGTTTCCAGACTTTCCAATCTCCCACGTCTGAGTCCAAACGTCGACGGGCTGCGGGCGATTGCAATTGCAGTCCGGTCCAAGAAATTTAGAGCCTCTGCGCACTTGCTCGTTCATCTCCGAGACTCTCTCTCGTCGGTGATGCTCGGCCGGTTTCACTTCTCCTCGACACGACTCGAGTGTTTTTTTCCCTTCACGGCGGATGGCTGAATTATATACCTCGACATTGCATTGGCATTTGCGATCAGATCCCCAATCCGCCGCCATGACCATCTAGCATCTCTTCTCCCAAAAGTTCATAGCGTATTTCTCAAAGTTACTATATCCCCAACTCAAATAAACAGCTTCAAGAAAGACAAAAACGAAAAAGTTTAAAAGTGAGATTTCTATCATGGAAAAGAAGACCGTGCAAAGAAAAAAAACCACTTCCAAAGAGAACTCTCTACAATTGCAAGCCCAGCCATTGCGCATCGTACACAAACAAACAAAAAACAACCAACGTCGTATCCCCATAGATATCAAAGGGACCCTAGCATAACAAGTACCATCTATGATCTGTGTACAGGAGATTATTTGACTTTTGAATATATGTAAACGGGGATGCTGCTGTTATACGACCATGCTCTCCGCTTAGACCCTGCATGACTCGGGCGTTCGAGTCGGATCGAGCGAAATCAGACATTGCTGCTGCTTTCTGCTTGTTAGGGCCGTCCGAGCGCCGCTGTAAAAACCTGTCTCAGAAGCTCTAACCAAGGTCGGCTGCATGTCTGCAGACATTTCAAATGTTGATAGTTTACACGGAGATTGCCTTTTAATTTTTCTTTTTCGTTTTTGTTTTCTGTTTCGTTTTTAGCAATTATCAATCAATATATGCAGTATACAAAAAGACACTCCTGTTTCCTAATAAACAACAAATATTCAGCTCAATCGATGCAATACTATAGAAGCCGGAATATATACACGCAGACAATTTGTAAATTTAATAGTAGCCTAATATTATTACATGTCTATTATAGCCAAACGAATATAAAGAAGACTTTTAAGATAAAGTAAAATAGCAATAGCAACAGCATTCGATATTGTACATTTTTGACAGCCGGCGCTAGAACACACTCCCCACTCCACCCACGGGAGGGGCTTCAACTCTATCCTCTAGTAACTTCAAACGTCTACGGGATGGCTGGCCAGCAGTCCCTCAAGCTCAAATACTCTCACCTAACAAACCCGCGTCGAGCTAGCTAGCCAGCTAGCTGGGTCTTAAGTCCGTTCTCGACCGACACACACGTGCACGCATGTACCAACGTTATGGTTGTATAAAATACATTCAATGCGATGCTACATTAGCACCCGGCCTTCGCAACATGATACTCCATATGCAATCGAGAACAGACCGTCGCTGCAGGCATCAACAAAGTTCGCACATGATTGGGGGGGGGGGGATACACCCTAGCCTCGAGACAAGATGGCATCCCACCATATCTTCTGTACTACCGCACGGACGTCGGTCAATAATATCTAGCCTCAAATTGAATCGATTTCTTCCGGATCCTTCCCTTCCGGCATCTTCTCCACGAGTTAATTATCCCACCGTTGTTATCCTCCGTAACTAACCCTCCCTCCCTCTCTCCGGATTCTTCCTTTCCTGGTTGAGCACGGATGTGTATCGACGTATAAATCTCTAGCCAGGTACCAATTGTAGAAAAGCAACCATATAAGCGCCATCTGGGTTGAATGGACGTGCGTCCAAAGTTTAACAGTCTCAAACAGCCAGCAGAACAACAGTGGCGCAGGCTGCATCATAGATATCCAGTGCAGTATCGTACGTGACCCTGCAATTCACCCTTCCAACTATCGCCGAATACATGTATCCAATTGAGGCTCGATCGCGCCTCCAAACTGGTCTAAGACACACAGAGGCTGATCGGCGGACTTGGAGAGACACGCTTCCGTTCGTCTATACATCCTCCCAGGCTAGCTCTCAGACATCGACAAATACAGGCAATTTTTCGACAATCCGAAACCTTCTAGCTTCCCTAGAACAACAAACCCTCTAAGGCCAAGAGACAGACAGCTAGAATAGTGAAAAGTTAGAAAACTAGAAAAGAAGAAAAGGAAAAAGAAATAAAATCGCAATTCAATCCAATCCCCCCGCTTTGCCACAGACACCCTCCCACTTCCCCGGACAGAAAGACCGCCTTTCATCCTTGGCTTCACTAGTACCATCTCCGCCGCTCGTACGAACCTCGTGCAGCGTAGGTACTAGAGACGGCTCATTCAACGAGTGACTTCGCGGCTTATCCTCGCCGTCTTCCGGGGCTATTGACCGCTTTGACGATGACGATGATGGTGATGTCTTGCCTTTATCCTTGTATTTGTCGCCCATGCGCAGCGAACCGGAAAGCTTCCGTAGCCGCGCAAGCGTTGCCGACGAGCGGCGGCTCTTGCTGATATTCTGCGAGTTTATCGACATTCGGTGAACCTCGGGCATCATACTGTCGGAATGAGACCGATCCTCTAAGGCTCCCGTCGTGAAGCCAACGCTTGGCCGCTCAGGAAGTGTCAACGAGGGCGCTCGTGAGATTGACCGTCCAGTTTCATCAAATGAAGGCGTGATCGATGGCTCGGATGCTGGTCCTGTTGTCTCTTTGATCACCCTGCCGTAAAGCATTGCGATTGTCAAGATTTCAGTCTCGTACTCTGTGCGAGTCTTCCTATGGCCCGATCTCGTTGCCTGCGATGGTAAAGATGGCGTATCAAGTGTGTCCGTCCGCTTTAGGTCCGGAGGAGCTGTGATGAAATCTCTCGGCTTCAATTGGTCTATAACCCCAGGTGGTAGGTTTGGTGGACCTTCGATTATATCGTCTGAGCGTTTCCTATGCTTCCTTAAGCCAATGGGTATGCCCAAGGTATGCTGCAATGCTTCCGCATACAACTCTCTAACGTCAGGCACACTATCGCCAGCGTCTGGCATCGATGTCACACCCGGCGAACTGCTCTCCTCAGAGAGCCCAGAAAGTGGAGGTGACCCGATTGTAGATGCAAACCGCCTCCATGATGGTCGCCGGAGTATGTTCACCGGACCCTCTCCTGGCGCTGGAGGCTTATCAGACTCCTCAGTCTGAGAACTATCCAGCGGAGGTTGTAGCATTTCTGAGAAGAGTCGATTCTTCCCAACCAGCATGTCTAGCATCTTAGCTTCTTCCTCTGTAACCTCTGCGCCCCTCCAGTGAACCAGCTTTGTAGAAGAGTTCTTGGAATGTGAAGAGTTTCCGTTACCATCGTTGGATTTCCTCTCACTTGACATCCTCCGTGACACATCTAGCGATGATATGACCTTTGATGCTCTCCTTTCACCCAAAGAACTTCTGCGTGACCCTGAAGACCCTGTTTGCATAGAACCCTCCGTTCTTCGTCTGGAGCCCGAGCCCGAACCCGAGCCAGTCCCAGATCCAGACTTCGAACCATCTGCAACCGGCTTCTCAGAACTGTTGGTTCGAGTTGAGAATCCATCAGGCCTTGTTATAAAGTTCATGTGATCTCGGTACCCAAAGCTAGCACGTCTGCCATCCACCACTCCAGAAGTTGATGAGCGATTTGAATAGCCTTGCCCGGGAGGAAAGCTGCTCCTGCGAGAACCACGTTCTGGTGATACCGATCCGGAGTAGTCCTCTCTCTGAGCAAACGGAGCTGCTCGCGAAAACATTGGCACCTGGACAAAATGCGGAAGCCTGGCCGCCTGTGTTCGCAAGCTGTCACGGCGCTGCCTCTCTGTATCGCTCAATGGCATCAGCGTGAAGCCACGATCGTTTGAAGAAAACGGGCTGGTATTTGAGGTTTCGCGTCGGCGTAGATCAAAGTATGACGGTAGGGGTTTCTTTCCTTTTACATCAAATGTTTTAGGAGAAATTGTTGTTGAGTCTGGAGGGGTCCCTGGAACGCGGGGGCTCTGCAGTGGGGTATGGAAGCGGTGAGCTTCGCCAGCAACGTAGCAATCGCCTTGTTCGTTATCTTTTGCAGTATTTGGACCCGTCATTTTGATTTCAGTCGGAGAAGTATCATTGCTTTTATGCTTCTTGCTTCTCCAAGATCCGATGCCATGTCGGTTAGAGTCTGAATTTGTAGAAGTTTTCGAGAGTTCCGTAGGATTACGGGTCTTGGTTGGAGAATGATGCCGTTGCAATGTAACTCGGTTATTCGGTAGCTCATTTGGAGATGGAACATATGGAGCGGATGCTTTGCGAGATTTCCGAGGCATGCATACGTCCATCCAGCTTTTACCACTTTGCGTGGGAAACGTCAACGGAGATCGAATGAGATTAGAGAGCCTTGAAGTTCTTCTTTGTTTGATTAAAAGATTATCGCCACCACTTCCAGCGCTACCACTAGGCGGAGTGTTTGACTTTTTCTTGGTGGCAGGATGGTCAAGTTCAGAGGATCCATCATGTGGCGGTCTGTAGGAGTGGCCTAGAAGCGTCGATTCCTTTCCAACACCATCTTCTGCATGTTGCTTAGACCGGACATAATCTTGGTCGATGTATCGGTCCAGGCTCTCCGGACGACCGCCTGAGTTCGAGTTTGAATTTCGGTCCCCGTGGACTCTTAAGCTCCCGCCACCATCCAAGAGGGAAATTGAGATTCCTGGACCCTTCACGAACCTGACAGTACCAGTTGAGCTTTCATCTCCATCTATTGGTTGGGGAATAGGGCTGTCCGCATCTGAAGGCAACCAACTGAACTGCTCTTTGTCTTCATCAAGAGGCGTCCGTTGCGGCGTCCGTTGCGGCGAAGTACGAGGAGACGCCTTAGGAGAATGCAGTTGTACGACTTGATGGGTCTGGGGTGATGTGACACGGGACAGCCTACCGGGAGACCGCTTGGGAGAACCTCGGGGTGAAAGGTTTGGAAAGGATTGAAATATTGCATCCTGGCGGAGCGGGAGCGATGAAGGGGAGCACACGGACGGACGTGGAGTTGGGCTGGAGTTTATAGCCACTAGATTTGTCTGAGAGCCGCGAGGGCTGACCAAAGTACCCTCCCGGCGGAGGAGGCTTGGTCTGTATGCGTATTTGAAAGTCAATGACACTTCGTGCTCGTGTCCTCGTCTAGACATCTCGACATTCCTATACGACGCCATCTCTGCGTTAAATCGATGCGAAGGAGGATTGGAGTGTATCTAGCGAGTTCCACTTACCAGATATTTGAAAGAATGTATCGATATTATTTGCTCCCAGAGCGGTAGCAGACCGGGACATCAACCTGCTCAGTCTTGTCTTAACCACTTAATCAACGTTAATGACGACCAGTAGTTGAGCCCGAGAAACCAGCAGGGTATTGCAACGCCAGCCCGTTCTAAGGAGATACGCAAGGAGTGTTATTCTGAAGTCGAGGGAGAAGAAGCGGACGAGGTAAATAATGTCAGAGATAGCTAGTACAAAAGACGGCAACCACAAAAGATTGGCTTCCCAAGTCTAGTACTATCGGACTGGAAATAAACAAGTAGATATGCATGATAATCGATCTAGGAGATCAGCTGCTTTATGCTGGGAATTAAGTAAATGTTGCAATTTTTCAGTTCTATGCGTTGCCTGCCAAACCACGCAGATACTCTCATACCAATGAATCCGTGCTTTTCTGTATTATGCCGTATACGCTGATGAGAAGTTCAGCAAGGGAGTGATGGAGCCAATGAATGATATGCCATCTACTCAGACAAGCTCGGAACAATACGCTCACAGATGTTTATATACTCCGCAAACCTATCCGACTGATCATCCAACAACCCATCCGTCGTCCAGAACATCGTCCAGTACCCGTCAGGAAGCTTATAGGTTCCCTTCGCCCTCTCAAAATACCACTTGTTGACGGGGTTTTTCTGCCGACTTCGCCATATAAGTTCCTTAGGAAACATGCCATTCCCCGTAATCATAGCTTTGAATACTACGTCTGCAACGCCGCCTGTGCCTTGGGCTCTCCTTGCAACCGCAAATTTATCCAGGTATGGCACTTTTCTCCCACCATTCCCTGTTTCCCAGGTTATGATCGCACCACCGTCGTAGTTGCCTGCAATGATGACAGCGGCGATATTACGGTTGATGCGATCGAGGTAATGTTCCACGTCTAGCTTCTTCCCGAAAGAGTCCTCGATCAATTCCACAAGACGCTCTATATCAATCTTGGGATGTGAAGTGAGGGTGTTCCCGTTCTCAAATTCTCCTGGGGGCAGCATCAACAATGGAACACCGTGCTTTACCAGTGTTGTAATGACTCGTGGCATCGATGGGGTGATTGGCAGCGATGGTGAAAAGACCGGTTTGTCAGTCAAGAGGTTATGAATGAGTGGGTTTCGAGACTCTTGTGGCCCTTCATGCGTCATTGCGGCCTGCGGGGTAGTGACGATGGCGGATGTTGTAGAAGGAAGCAGTTTAAGGCACTCTCGGAGACTCTTCAGCGTGGATATATGTGTGCTGGTTGTCAGAGTTTTATTGCTCCGAAGTTCCGATAAGACGCCATTGTATTCTTGTTCTAAGTTTAAGAACACGTGCGCACCAGACGCCCGTTCGTAAGATGGTATTCCACCTAGTGGGTCTATGATGATTAAACGATCGAGAGTCATAGGCTCCTTCGCCGATTCTGACGACCAGGCCGGACCGGCTTGATGCTGAATATCTGCCAACAGACGACAAAGGGCTAACAGAATCGAGTCGGGAGATGTCGGCTTGAGTCTTTGCATGTGGTCGTAAGCAAGAGCCGGTATTACCGGAATTGAACCCCTCGATGCTGGTGCCAGTATCAGCGACGGAAGGAGCACGTGACTGTCCCCATTGTGATCTATGGACAAGGAACCTTGAACTGCCTGTGCATGGCTGCCAGCATTTTCGATCGCAGAGACCACCCTCTCCATTTCCGCTATATGAAGTGACCTTGATTCCCAGTTGGACTCTTCCTCTGGCGTGCCAGGCTTCCCGTCTTCGTTGATATCCACGACTACAACAGATCCAAGCCCAAGCCTACCGAGCTTTTTGAGAGTCCTCCCAATTGCCGCGAGTTCTGTGTTATCAAGATGCTGAGGGCCCCTCAATTTCACGAGCGCGAGATGCAACTGTTGGTCCGACATATCGGGAGCAAAGCAGTCCTCCGAAAACTGCTCGAATGCCTGTGGCCGAGACTTCCGGAGCAAGCTGCGAATGAACTCCCTGTTCTGCATCTTTTGCAGGGAGCCCGGCACCAATTCGCTCGACACAATGGAGGCAAATGGGTTGTCATCTTGCTGTTCGGCGGTGCTGGGAGTGGTTGTCGTTGGTCGAGTTGTGGCGACTGGTTTGAACCGCTGAAGATAGCTTTTTGCTTCTCGCTTCGTAGATGACGCCTGGAGGACCGATAGATACAAATCCTACGACAGGATAACTTGCATGTTAGACGGTGTGGTCGGCGTCAATTGAACGGCATTGGTGGTGCGACGGCGTACCCTTGCCTCCTCCCCTGCTTGGCGATGCCGCTTACTGTTCTTTTGGTGATGTTTGGATGACGTCGTAGAGAAGCCCCGCGGCTTCTGTTGCTGTTGATGCTGCGAAGCATCTCCGATAAAAGGTAGACGGCCCTTCACCCTCCCAAGTAATAGATATACTTTCCGCCCCGATAAGGTTCTATTAAAATATACATAATTAGCGTTTACGTGGCTCCTGAAACGTGGGGAAGGGCGAGTTTGAACATACGTCGGCACGACCAATCCCTTCATCGTGCAAAGGCTCATCATCTCGAGACAGTAACAGTAATCGACGACGGCGGCCTCAGGAGTTTCGGAGCGGAGGGAAGTAGTATCTGCAATTCGCACAGTATTCTCTGGGGAGCATCACGAGCTGTAGCTGTCCGCTTGGTGGTACAATGGCGCACGGGGATATTCTGGCAGGAGCCAGCTAGCTTCTGGTGTTTGCCGAGAGGGAATTAATTGACTAGTCGAGAGTCGCTGTATAGATAAGCTGGCAAGCTTCCGAAGAAGAAGGACTTCGAGGTTGGCTGGGTTGAAGTGTGGCCAGACGATTGAGGGCTACAAGCGGCGCACAGTCATCCAGTCCATTGGCGGGAGAAAATTAGAACGCGGGGCCGGTTAGCCTGCCACTGCACTTAGCTCGCCGAACGTCAACCAGGATTCGTTCGTGCTGGGCTGTTTGAATTTCCGGAGCTCTCGATATTGAATTTTCTGCAAAATATGCATGCATTAGTATACTAAGTAATCATGTGAATCCGAAAGGGTCTTCCGGGGTTATATATATATTTGAATACTGCCAACGTTCGGCTAGACGCCGACACAATGCTGTTATTTACAGCCGCTCTCTTTTCATATTGTAGCTTGAGCTTTGAGTTGTGTCGTTGGACAAAGATTAATTAGCCGACGCTAAAGGCGCAAACATTGAGATTTTTATTCTATCTGCGAGCAATTGCTACTAGCCTTGTAGCCACTAATCTATGTATTCAGGGTAGTAGTACTGATTAGGTGAAGTTCACCTGTGAGAATACCTCGGCGGGCATACTTTGGCAGGTATGGAACAGCGCATAATTATAGACTTCTGTCCCTTTTGGTACGCCGTAAGCTAGAATAATAGCATATATTTCGTGTTCCAATATACAGTATGCAGTATCGTAGGTCTCCAGCTGTTCCCTATAAGATCACAAAAGTATAGACTATTATTTTCATTTACCTGGACAGTTGGCAATACAATCGTGGTGTTGATGCGCACAAAAAATTAAAAATTAAAAAAATAGATAATAAATAATAAATCTACGGTTTTTTTTACTAAAATTCACGATGGTAAATATATTACAGGGGTGGTTACAGGGGTCGGTTTCTGACATGATGTATACTTTTGACCACTTTTGTTCGCCTCATCTTGCCTCTCAAGTTGGAGCAGACTAATATCAGCCTTTCGTCCTAGCCATTAAAGACCCATATATTAACTACTTAAGTAGCTTTGCTTAAACCAGCGTCCAGAAGAGTATGCAAAACAACAGTCTGGTTTACGATTGCAGTACAAATTGATTAGATCAAAGAAACGACAGAGTATACCTACTTAGGTAAGTACGACACTCTCCCTGGCCATAGTCTCGAGACCCGACTGCACTTGACAATTCCGCTGTGTTGCGGTGAAGTTAGCAGCCGTCAGCTGCCCGGCGTCCACCGCACGCACCGCACGCACCGCAGGACCACAATCACGTGACTGGAGGCGTGCTCCCGTCGGGTGCTTAGATAAGCCGACCGGTGCATCTGACACGCGAAGAACATCCCGCCTGTCAGGCTGCCAATGCACGTACGTACGCTGTACACTGCACACTGTACACACTATTAGCACGACACTGCGGGCACTGCGGCCAGCAGCTTTCTTTAGCTTTCCCCGTGCCTCAAAATGGATGGCCAGTAGCACAAGGCTTTAATAAATCCCACGTCGCTCATTGCTTGGCCGTCGAACGTCTATAACTAACTCCACAGCTGCTTTTCCCGTTTGCCTCTTCGCTTCGATGTTTCTAGACTCCTCGATATAAGCCGTGCCGCTTACAAATCGCCATCGCCAGATATCTCCTGGGCTTCCGGCATCTACCGTGCTAAGCCTAAATCTCCTGGAGACGTTGTCGGCACCCGAACTTCACCTTCTTTCAAGTAGTCTTGGCGTCTTTCTTTAGCTGTTTGCCCACTGGTGCTGCCATCTTCAACTTTGCGCATTACTTTCCTGCATATTTTTGATTCCTCTTTGTTTTTTTTTGTAGCGTTTGGCTATAATTGTCTGAATAGCTTTGAGACACCCCTGACTTGACACAGCTGTTCCCCCAACAGCAACGTTATTTTTGAAACCAATAGTTATTTTCAGTCCTTTATAACAACGTCTTTTATTCTCAAGCTCAAGGCGAGCTAGTTTTCCGTTCGGGTAACTCTGTCTAGAGTTAACCTTTCTACATTGAACTTCGTCTCCACTACACAGCATCGACATATATATCAACATGAGTGCTGAGGACTTAAAACAGGCGGGGAACAAGTAAGCGCCTTTATACTTTCATCATGCCCACGTAATGACCTGCTAACCATGAATCCTATTGCAGGTTCTTTCAAAATGGCGACTGGCTATCTGCCGATAAAAAATATAGCCAGGCGATAGCCTTGGACCCAACAAACTACACCATATTCACAAACCGGGCCCTGGTCCGACTAAAACTCTTGAGATATGACGATGTCATCAATGACTGCATGTCCGCAATCAATATCAACCGCGATGCGAGTATGTCTAAACACGGATCTCAAAGAAGAATAGTCCTGTGGCGCTAACAGACACATATAGTGAAGGGTCATTACATGGCTGCCCAGGCCCTCATCCAGCTATCGCGGCCTAGCGAAGCCCTCGGATTTGCCCTGACGGCCTACCAACTCGCCATCCAACAACACTCCAAGTCCGCGACCGACGTTGCAAACCTGGTCCTGGAAGCTAAGAAGCAGCGGTGGAAGAAGCTGGAGCGAAACCGCATCGACAGGGACAACTCCACGCTGAACCAGATGAAGGACCTGATCAAAACAGATACGGAACGCAGGATTGTCGACCTCCGTGAACAGCAATGGGACTCGGCGGACCGCGAACGCGATTTCGAGGCCGAAATGGCGGTGATTCGCGACGATGCTAGGGTGCAGATGGATGAACTGGACAATGTCTTCGCTAGGGCCGATCCGCAGCGCTATAAGCCGCGAGAGGTACCTGACTATCTTATGGATTCAATATCATTTAGGTATGTTCCGCTCTACTAAGTGTGCAGCTGTTTATATGTATGCCCTTATTAACCTTTGATTTGTTATTCTAGCATCATGACAGATCCAGTGGTGACGAAGAACGGCCACTCGTACGATCGCTCGGTCATTATGGATCATCTTCGGCGGAGCAATACGGACCCGTTGACGAGAGAGCCCCTGCGGGTAGAGGACCTGCGGCCCAATCTGGCGTTGAAGCAAGTTTGCGCCGAGTTTTTGGAAGAAAATGCCGGGTGGGCAGTCGACTACTAGGTGGGTCGACGCTGATGTCTGTAAGGGTTCTTTATTTCAACGGTTATCCTTTGTCTCGTGGTTTTTGGTATTCTATTGGGTTGCATCTTTCTTTCAATTTGCATTGTGATATTTTGGTTTTACATGCCTATCATTTCACCTGTCCCTTTCGATCCATTTCGGAGTTTTAAATTTCCTTGTTTCGCTTCAATAAACCCAATACTTTCTTTATATCCCTGGAGCTTATCATGTCCCGAGTGGAAGGGTATCTTGCGCTGGCGTTGTTTTGGAGGCTGGCTATGCTATTTTTGCCTTTTTTCTTTTTCATCTCTGCCGCCTGGCCTCAAGGCCATATCTCTGCATGCTATTTTTATTTATTTAATATGCATGCAATTGCGTGGCGACGGTATCGATCGCGGTCATACCGCTGTGGTATTGTGAGGCGTCCGTACATATATAAGCTCTATGTCTACTAAACGTCAGCTTGAAAACAACAGGTTTTAGAGCCATTTCGTAACGCACTGATGTATTACATTAGCTACTAGCTATTCAAATGTTCGAGTATACTGAGGGCCTTGAGATCTTTCTGCCAGGATCGGTCACGTGTACCCGTATGACTTTTAATCAATCAGCCACCTTGATCACGATAGCGGTGTCACTTTATGCGTATATGGCCCGAATTCCATGGAGAGTACTTAAGTAAGTACTTAAGTAGCTAGCAGGAAAAAAAACCCGTTTGTACCACCTGAGCTCGCGAAAACAGCGTCCAACTACTAGCTACTAGCTCTGCAGCTCTGCCGCATTCACATGTTGATCGACCAGCCCGCCACGATGGAGCTTTGCCTCAAAGCGAACCAACTCGCTATTTAAGTACTTATCTATTCTTTTAGAATTGCCCCAGAGGAATTGGGAATTGTTGTAATTTGCATCTCACGGAGTGCGCCGTGGTGAATGGGGGCAACTTCACGACAGTCAATAGGAGGCGATACCTCGACGAGACCAATCTAGATCACGACCAGCCGAGTCTCGAAGCAACACAATTGCCATCCAGACCTCCAAAAAGCCCCCCACGCACCTCCAAGCCTTCGCAAAAATGTCCAGTACCAATTAATGCATCTACAACCGAGTCCGGAGTACAGAAAACAAGGAATCGTAGGCGTCAACGGCTAACGGCTGCCCAAAAGAAAGCCATGCACATTCTAACCATGCAATCGGCGACCAAGAAACTGTGGACCCATGCATAGCCATGGCCATATCTCCTCTCGTGCCATGAAAAGGTGTAAATTTGGCACATATTTGTCAAAGGAAAATCCTGGTCGATAAGGTCGAACCAAGGCGGAACCGGACCGGGGGGGGTTGAGGTCCGCCTCAATCGGACCAATCCTGAGAAACGTCGCGCTGGGGCTCTATCGTACTTGTCGGGACATCCACACTCCGCAGTTCGGTTCCCTGTCAACTTTAAGAGAACCCACAAGGCTGTTGGATTTCGTCGCGGATTTTTCTCGTCAAGACGGGGAAGAACCCAGTCCCCTGGCCTGTAAATCCGACTAGGTTGGCCCAATTAAGAACACCGACAAAGCTCCCGTTTTTGTCATGAGGCCTTCTGCATGCAGATAGGAAACTAAGTGGACGTTGGAGACAACACTGTACCCCGGCAAAATAGTGGCAGGTATTAATATTGGTGACAGCTTCCGGCAGTCGGGCACACGGATATGCCCACCGGCTTCTGTGCGGTTAGTCGGTCACGTATTGATATCTCCCTCAGCATATATATGCATAGACCGCACAACGAACCAATTGCACGAGGAACGGTCAAGTTCCAACGTTCCGACATCCCTGGTGGAAGAATTCGAATGCTTGTACTTAACGTTATAACTCACGAAAGGTATACCTATAGAAAGGATCACCTATCGTTTAACGAATCATCTCATCCTAGAGCCACACCTCTCTGCACCGTTAGCCAATCCCACGCTGCGGCAAAAGGCATTCGATGCGGGGATCTGCCATGCCTTGCATACTGTCTCTCCAGCTTTTGGTTGATACATGTAAACATATCCCGATAACAAAGATACAGACCTTTGCATATGCGCATTGCGGTGGCCAAAGAAATGGTGACCGATTTCCCCCAATTGTGCATACGTTTTTCCCATTTCCCCATTTCCCCTCAATGGAACAGCCAGCTGCAATTGAAGGGCTGTGGTATTTATATTGGTATATAAATCGTGATTGCCCGCCGCGCCATATGCATTTAGCCCAGTACCGTTGGTATTTTTGTATATATCTGCCGGCAGAGCCTCACCCGTTTAGTCTGTACATCGATATCGGTCGATATAGATCTAGCACACAGAGAAATCTGTGAACTATCTATACAGCCTCCGTCCAGCCCACCGTATCTGTAGGTTGTAGCAATAGTTGCTTGCTCATACCTACTTACCTACCTTCGCTTGCCCTTCATCCACAATGGCCACAATGCCTGAAATCCGGCGCGACAGCGACGACAACATCCATGTCATATACCCAGCGAATACCGACCCCAAGTACCTGGATATCAAGGCGTTCGATGGGTATGTTCCGCCAGCGTATCCTAGTGGACCACACACGGGACCGATGGCGCCTGTTATTCTGGGCGACTATAACCGCGACCAGCGAGTCCTCGGATTGAAGAAACGGACGTTCTGGATACTTTTGATCGTACTGATACTGCTAGTCATCGGTCTGGCAGTTGGGATCAGCGTCGGGGTGGCGACGTCCCTGAGAAACAAAGAGTACGTAGCATCTATCGATGGCCATCCATGGGAAATCAACCACCTACCTATCGTAAAAGCGATTAGCATGCTTCTTCCAACGATCGTATATATACATACGCACAAGTTCGATCGTTGCTATCGTACCTTGGGATAAAAAGAAATAAAAAATAGTAACACCAGCTAACTCTCTTTGTGCCCCGTCCGCTCTGTTTCGTTCTAAAGTAAGCAAAATAGCAATGTAAACGCAAATGCAAATGCAAATGAGAACGGAAATATAACACCGACACCGACACCCCTCAGTCCAAGTCCCAGTCCAAGTCCAAGCACGGAAACATTGATGGTAACTGTTACCGAAACGCCGACACCGACAACCGTTACCCAAACGCCAACTCCGACACCGGTGAACCACTGTCAACAGATATGGAAGGGAACAGCACCTTTCTGCAACGGAAAATGCGATGTTGGCTGGACTGCTGTTAGGGAAGGGAGCAGCGCAGACCAGGTAGGTGCAAGGCTTCTCTTTGAATTTGATACTAACGTGCAGCCATACCATACCCTACATACCAGTTCGATGTATCAATCAATGTATGGCGATATAAGACAAAAGCATAAAAAGACAATACAAAATTATATCGCTCTCGATCATCAAATGAAAGAGTGAGAAAGTAGCCGTGGGTGCATGGACACATGCATCGCGTTTCGTAAACCGAACGCCGGACACGCGCATTTTTCCTCTTTGCGAAATGGTTTAACCCCTCACTGCCTTTTTTCTTTTATTTTGTTATATCCGGAGTCTCGTCCATTGCGACAGACTGAGACTGAGACGACTCGGGACTAATCTAATCTCCAACATCACAGTGCGACCAATCCAATGGCGATACCGTTATCGATAGTAAGTGCCCAATGCATGCATCTCAAAGCCACCCCCTTCCCTCCTTCCTCCCGCTGCCATCACATCACATCACATCCTTAAGTTTCCCACACATGTACACACACACACACACACACACACACACACCCTTGCAATTATGGTTCTATATGTTTCGTTCTGTTCTGTTCTGGGCACTCGGTCACCTGCAAGCCGCATTTCTTGAAGTCGAAACCGGACAGGCGCATCGCCATCATCGTATTCACACTTCGAATATTCGTATCGTGGTACTTATTACAGGACCCTCCGTCCACCCGTTTAATTTTGAGTTCGCAATTATGCGCCGCTTTGCTGCGCTGTGCTGCCTCGCCCGTGTTTCAACCGCACAGCGCAAGCACACAGCGCAGAAACGCCCTAATCAATGCATGCAATAGCACAGCTGCATTATATCCCTCAAGGGTCACGCTACATTACATAATTTTATAATCTTTTCTTCTACAATTCTTCTTGCTTGCTTGCACCTCTCGGTTGCCGGTTGTAACGCAACCGTAACCATCGGGCCCTCCCCTCTCCGCTCCCCCCCCTCCCCAGAATTAAAAAAGACAAACAACACTCGAAACATGATATAATAAAACATATAAAATATATTAATACGCGAAAGAGAGACGGGTGGGGATTCAGAGAGAGAGCGCGCGCTGACGTGACAATCTTAATACGTTTTGTAGGCTGTGCTGGCTTGTCGGGCAATTCGTGCTGGACAGGGCATAAAGTCCTCTGCGAAGAGTGCCAGGTTGTTGACGAGGCCTAGAGACAGGCTAACTAATCAGCTCGTACCTGGGAGTATGAGCGCTTACTGTACCTCTGCCATGGCATGGGACGGACGCCATCGAATGTACCTTTACTTTTTTTTCTGTCTTTCTTTCTTTCTTTCATAATCCTTGTTTTTATGATTTGCGAAATTGGGAGGGACTAGTGAGTGAAATGGTTCTATATCGATACGAGCATTGTCTTGGATTTTCAGCGCGCAGAATTTCTTTACCCAGATGATACCAGAGGAGAAGGCTTGCCTTTCATTTAGTCTTGGCTACAAGGAAGGCGGGTGGACAGGCAGGAATGAAGGAAGGAAGGAACCAAGGAAAGAAAAGGCTGCAGGTTGGTTTTTCATCGACCTATCTCTCAGCTGGAGCAATGCGACATTACACTGCATTGCATGTATAGCTAGCTTGCCCTTTTTGTGATGCGGGTAGGTATCACACGCGTATTTGTTCTCAAGTAGTGTACCTGATAGTATTATAGCTAAATAAATAAGTATATATATATATTTTATATCAGCACTTAATTGCTTCTATTTACTTAAGTGCTTAATTATTATTATTATACCAGCTCGGTAACTCGGTTGATTGCTGGCCTGCCTTGTCTGCCTGCCTAGCCCTTCCGTTCAGCTTTCAGATTAAATAGATTGCCTCCAGGATCAATTGATCAACACGCGTTGGGCTGCATATGGTGTACTATAGGATAAGTTAATATAGTGCACGTCCATTGCATTAAAGAGATATAAAGTACCTAGTATCCACATTAAAAGACAAAAAAAATTCGCTCTAGAGCGGACTGTGGGTACCCTTCACGCCGTATCTAGACTTTCCGTGCGGATTCAGCACAGTACGGTACGGCAGTGGGCACCTATCCGTAAAAAAGTGATGGCATAACAGCACCTGACCTCAGGTGATTGACAGACTCATCAAAGCTACATGCATCCAGCTAGGCCCAAGAAGGAGAAGGAGGACGAAGGGAAAGAAGCAAGGCAGGGAAGTTCTATGGACGGATGGACGGACGTGGGGCTCCTGTTTGATACCTCACACGGCGACGGATCTCGATCTCGCCGCCGGTCAATAAACCTGGTTTATATACAGGTTACAAAAAAAAAAGACCCGTCAACCTGGTTATCAGTATAGGTTAGCTCAATAGTTTAGAGGTCTAATACTGCAATATTCCGCTAAACTAAGCATTTTATTACTACTGCTTGTTGCGGTTATTAGTTCATTGTATGAAGATAACGTAATTTGGTATTCTTTTTTTTTTTGTTGCCTTTCTTTTTGATACTATTAGCATCTATATACTTGATGTCGTTTTTTCTTGCTCTCTGCTGGATTTTGGTGTTTTTGTTGTTTTATCGCATCTCGATCTCGCATACGTACAGGATATCTTGAGGTCTCGCTTTTGCAAACATGCGCAAAATAATAATAATAATAATATAAAATAAAATAAACGAGGCGGTGTAACAAAGAACTTGGAAGGGGGAATCAAGTAAAGGTCGTGTCGAGCAATAAATTAACGTTCGTAACTTAAGAATCCTCTGGTAATGGTGGGTACGGTTGCAGTGCGAGGGGCGAAACCAAAGGAAAAATTGCATACACGCATGATCAGGGAGGCAAAAAAAGCAGGGTAAACCGCGTGATATCACGGGAGGGGGGAAAAAAGTAGGGCGCGCTAGGCTTCTCCATTGACGTGTGTAACTAAAAGTCCATGTGAGAAGCAGAAAATAAACACTGGCGAGAAAAAGACAGCCTTGAAAAAATATCGTAGGAGAGTAGTAAATGGGGGACGGAGAAAGCAGAAGAAATATGAATAATCCAAAAAGATGCACCTCCCCAATCCCGTATCCATTCTATGAAAAGATATACGCTCCCCCAGTCTAAAAGAAACCGATTGAATAAGAACACAGTAGCGTAAATTTAGCATTTGGTGAAAGAAGTCAAGACACACAGCGGAAATGGTAGCAACTGAATAGAAGGCGCGCAGGCCGAAAGGAACGACTGGAATGAAGGAAGGAATGGAAGCGACTACAATTATTCGCATATCATACACCACACGCTATGCTTAAGCACACAAAAATAGGTACACTTGAGATAGTAGGGAAGAAAAAAAGTTGAGAAAAGGAAGAGTAGATACATCCGACTATGGGCCAAAAAATAGGGGTTAAAGGAAGGGAATAGTTCGGAAATCTGCAGGTAAAGTTGGTAAAAAAAATGGCATACTAAAAAGAGGTAACAGGGGAGGTAAAAAAGAAAACCGATCTCTCAAATATTAACTATAGCTACCCGACATGGTAGACTGAATTCAGATATTGATATATGTTTGTTTGCCGAAATAGATTTGCCCAAAGGAACTCGTTGGAAACTGACTGAACCGATTAAAAGGCGCCGAGAAAGCGAACCGAGATGTGCTCATTGTGTTCACGTCACACTTAAACATGGATCCATATGTCCGTATATGCGTAAACCAGAAAAAAATAAAAAAAATAAAACTAAAATTCAAGGTAGATTCATGAGGCACCGATCTGTAGCCATCATGCGTATTAAGGGGAAGAGTTGGTCAAGAAGCCGCCTGTCGTATTTGTGTATCTTCTTGACACTACTGTTCCTTCTTCACAGGGTCCGAGGGAACTTTCGAAAATCCGTGATCCTGGGAATCATGCCTTCTCACGCCGGACTAGAGTCATTACGTCAAGATCCTACATGATTGAGCACCGGAAGGTTTTAGCTTACCTCGGTGGCGTACACCGGACGCGCATTCATCATTGGCATAGGAGCCATGCTTTGCCCATGCCCTCCACCAGTTCCTGACTGTGGGTCGTAAAAATTTGTCTCCGCGTAGTTTTCCTGAGTCGGTTGTAACAGCGATGACCAATCTAACTCATTGGGCTGATGCGCATGGTGCAACGAGGTGTAGATTGTGTCGTGAATTGTTTGCCGACGAGGTTGCTGGTACGGTAGGGTTCTGGGAGAGCTCTGGATTCCCGGCATGTGCGGGTTAGAGTTTTGGCCAAACTGTTGCTGGTGGCCTTGAGGTAGGTGGGAAGAATTGTACTGTTGGCCCATGCCGCCTGGCTGCTGTCCCGAGAAGCTGAACGAGTCCGTGGTGTACTCGTGCGGCGAGGAGAGAGCGGAGTTGTGCGTTGTATTCTGGGGCATGTAATTGTTGAAACGATCTGTGCTGTGATGCAGTCCTCCAGCGGAAACATGAGGCATAACAGCAACCGAATGCCGTTTCATAGTTTTCAGATACGTGCATTCCACATTGCGGGATGTGCACTGCTGGCAGGGCTGGGCATAATCACAACGGGCCTTTATCCTGGTGCACTCGTCACATGACCCCGCTGTGTTCTGACGCGGAAAGTCTGGAAAGGACGGCGCGCTGGCGCTGGTCGTTGGCGCGTACATTCCCGGGCTGATGCTCATGTCCGACGTCGCTGGGGTCTGAGGGTGGGACGGGCTGCGAGGCATGGGGTAGTCATATGCAGTACCCTTTGCGCCCGCCTTTTTCGCACCTGCAGGGGTCTTTCCTGCCGCCAACTGTGCCGCAGCGGCAGCCTCACGAGCAGCATGCGTTTGCGAAAGATGTGTCGCATTTGTCGGGTTCCCTCGTCTTATTGAACATTTCTGGAAATGCCGTTTCAGGATGTCGCTGCGAGAGAAACAATCCTTGCACAACGGGCACTGGTAGGGTCGGTCTCCGGTATCTGCACAAGCAAGGATAAGGATAGAAAAACAATTAGCAAAAGCCCACTTTTCTCTACGAAAGATCCAATTGCATGGATATGATAATGACAAAACAGCGCATGGTGGTGTGGTGAGCAGGCTGCAAACTTACGTCGTAGGAGATGGCGTTTCAAATGCTTCGCATGCAGATATGTTTTCGTGCAATACGGACATGGGAATTTGCCATTCGAATCCTTCACCGGCGGTGCCGCAGGAAACGGCACATTGGTCGCAAATTTCTCGCCGGCTTTGCCTGCAGCTGGCCTTGGCGCAGCTGTCGCAGCGGTTGGTCCACCGAGCGGACTTTGCGTTACGCTGCCACGATGGTTTGCGGGAGCGCCAGTGGTTAATGGAGCCAACGCATTCTGATGCTGGGGCTGTTGTTGCATAGAAGTGGTCGGCATGGGCAGCAGCGGAACCGGCTGCTGTCGGTGCGAGCTGAATGGCGTCGAACTGGAGAGATTCGCCAGGTTTTGTGCGCCTTCATGCTCTGATAGCCCGGCCGGTGCTATTCGCTGGTGTGGCATTGGGGCGGAATATGGCGCCGGCGCGGGGCCGGACGGATAAGATGGCGCGGAACTGAACGCGGTGGAGTTCATACTTCCAAAGGCCGGTCCGCTGACAGGAGGCTGATGAATTGATACCGAGGTTCGAGGATAGAACGACTGCGACTGTTGGTCGTGGAGAATTCGTTCCATATCGGTCATGGAGAATGATGATGGATTAACCCGCGATTCCGATTTCCTCGTAACGATGTCGCTAGAGGAAATATCCCAAGATACCACAATCCTAGATCCCTTCTTGTGATCCCAAAATAATAAATTTCCGATTGGCTATAGTGCGCTGGCCATGCAAAGATCTGGTAATGCTACCGTTCAGAAGGATGGGTAGGGGTGAAGGTACAAAGAAGAACCCCCCCTAGTAGACAGCGTGCAGACAGATAAGAGACAGGGAGGCGATGACTAGGACACGGCCGTGAAATTGTCAGCTGCGATTTGTATTGGATACGTAGACTGAATATTCTGCAAAGGGAATAAATTATAGAGAATATGCATGCACGACAAGCAGAGATGCTCTTTCGCCCCACTCAATCTCAAGATGCTTGTGATCGAGTTCCAATAGGAATCCAAGAGAGAGACGCAAGATTGCAGAGATGCATCTGTCTGACAGCTCGGTTCGACACCAGGGGTAATATAGGTTTCGATGCACGAGGCGTGCTGTCACGACAGAGTGCGATACGACTTGGTCTCGATCTCTTGGGACCTAGGGTGTGAACGATCACTTGTCATTTGTCATGTACACGAACTTACCAGGAAAGGTAGCGAAGCTTTGCTGCGTTCGATGGCGGGAAGCGTAACAAAAAAGTCACGCTACGAGGAATCGCCCAGACTAACTGATACAGATCATCGAAAAGTCGGTAAGGATGCCGAAAAGTTGATAAGGTAGAACGAGATATAGTCCACGGAGTTGAGGAGAGTGTATGGGGATTAATGAATAAGGTAATATGCAGTGGCCGGGAGGGCAGACAGCTTCGAAGAAAGAAAAGGTGCGTGTGGGAACCCGACTGTAAACGGATAATTCGGTTAGATAAAACGCGGGCCTCGCATCGATTGTGACCAGCCCACAAAAAGCCAGGAAGGACCAGTCGGGTTTGTGGGTAATAGTCCTACCGAAAACTGATATTTAGAATGAAGAAAGAAAAAAAAAAAAACGACACTTAAGTGCTTCGTATAAAAGATGAGTGTATACACGCTACTCGAGGTGTGCACACCTTGGGGCAAAGCTAGATTCGGTTCGACACTTGGGTGCTGATAAAACCGTTAACGCTCGACCAAACGCTCGAAGATCCACCGGTCCGGCACTACGCAGCTCGTACTGGTGCTAAAAGGTACGTCGAAGTAACGGTAACGGCAAAGGCAAGTCAACGGGGCCCCTCTAGAATTAAGCGTATGGAGCGACGTTGAGGTGCGAACAATGAAAAAGTGGGAAGCTGACGAAAGAGACCAAAGACCACCTCCCCAAGAAAAAGAATAAAATGTATATAAATATATACGTACGATATATATCTATCGAGAGAGAAAGGAAAAAAAGGAAGAAATAAGGAATAAGAAATTTAAAAAAGAATTAAAAAAAGAAGAAAATATAGACGAACCAAAAAAGAACACTATCCGGAATTAGAAAAAAGTACTTGTTAGGCAGAACGTGGTTTGTGGGTATCCTGTCGTTATATGTCAGTCCTGCTAATCAGCAAGACGGACGTCTGCTGGCTTTTGCTAATTTTACGAGGGAAGCGGTGGTGGTGGAAGGCAAGCCCAGCACCTGGACCTGGACACGAACCGCAATACGTCCCTGGTTCGTACGATAGCGCCAAACAGTAGTGATAAACTTGCGGTGCAAGTCTTAATGTAATGTAAGTTTTTCTTGCTTGCAATGCGTGTAATGTAAAGTGTGGGTATGGGGTCAAGACGTCAACTGGGCCATCGGCCTTATTTCCTTTCCGTTAAAACGCTTTCCCTTTTTTTTCTTTTCTTTTCTTTTCTTTCTTGCCTTCAGGAACCAGAATCTACGCTAGATACCGCGCGGACTGCCCAGCGCACATGAATCGGCTTGGTGCTGGGATGTAGTGCCTGTCTGGGAGTAATAATAATAATGTCTGTCTCTGTAAGAATGTTTTATTTTTGTTTCTTCTCGTTCTCGCTCGTTACCAAGTCCCAGCAAAGGACAGAAAAAGGTGGGTGCCGGTGGGGACTGGTGTCAGTCTCGTCAGACTCTGCGGTTCCGTGTCTTTTGGGGAGAAATTGTCAAGGAAGGGCAGCAAATCGAAGCTATGCTGAATGAAGACGCTAGACGCTCCACAACCATGCGGACAAGCTAAAGTTATCGGCCTGGGATGATGAGGGGAGGGGGAAGGGTGCAGGGAACGCGAAAGTGCGAACGAAAAAGAAAAACGTCGACAGGAAGGAAGAGAGAAAAAAAAAAAGGAAAAAATATAGAGAATCAAAAGGTCGTAAAGATATATTACAAGATGGAAAAACACTAGAAAAACAAAAAATTCAAAAAAATAAAACATGGAAAAAGAAACGAGCAGAAGAAAGAGAGAACGAGAGCAAGCAAGCAGGCAAGCACGATGCACAAGAAAAAGAGCGAGAACGACGCTACTGAGGGGAACCAGCCAGCTGCAGCTACGCCTGACAATTTGCTCGGGTGGACCTTGGACCGGCCGGATAGCCACCAGCGCTGGCTGCACTGGCAGGCTGGTGGACTGGCGGGCTTGCGAATGGGGTCGTGTCAGTGATTGGGAAGGAGGGCAGTGTGGTGACTGGGGAACGGGAGGCTTGGGCACCCGGGTATATGCGAGCCAAGTGCAAGCTGCGACAGTACGTCCAATCTGACGGTGATACATTTAGTCCACGGTATAATTTGCTGTACGGACGTTAGACCGGACACTGCATTATTATTATTACTAAGACAGATAGATAGAGATACAGCGTACGCCGTAAAAAGGAAACCGAGGATGAGACACAAAGCGATCGGAGCCGCTGCCATGCTCTCAAAAAAAATAAAATACAATATACAAAATTCACGGTTGATGCACCAAAGGCGCAAGTCGCAAATAATTCTGGCGGGAAGTGGTTCAGATTGATAATGTCGTTCGGTGTCCCCGTTCCTTTTCTCCATGCACCATGCATATTCAGTGGGGGATAGCTTCGTCTGGCCCCAAACATGCATACAATACTACAGAGACAAGACGTCGCTGTGCAGCAGGTACGTACCAAAATCCCCCCCCTCTCCCGTCCCATCAAGCCAGTCGGTGCCCTAGCAGCAGTGGAATGTCAAGGTTGAGCTATAAGTTTCGCATGCTAATGGTGGGCAGCAATTAATCCAGCAGATTGGCAGGCAGTGTGGAAGAAAAAGTAAAAACAGGTACCCCCCTAAATATCATTTTTATCATCTAACTCTCCGATCCAAGGGCAGGCCACTCCTGGCTCCGGCTGGGGTCAGAATGAAGATTCGCAAACGCCAGCCTTCCTGCGCACGTTACAATGATGCATGCCAGTAACTGTGTGTGTGGTGCGCGCAGGACTTCTTATGCTTCCTGCAGCGCTCGAGAGCTAGAGCGGTTCTGCGCCGTCGTGATGATAGGCTGGCGCATCGCATTTCTTGTGTACCACGGCCGCTGGCCTGGGGTCGCTTGGGACGGATCCTAATCCTGGTTGCCCTTTCACTCAGCAAGTCTTGGTATTTGAAATCGGCGCAGGGAAAAACGCCATCTACAACTGGATGCTCTTCAACTGAAAAGGCTGCCGGCTGCTGGAAATGATGTCGTCGGCTGCCTTCACTCATTCACGGGATCCCGCGAAATCTATTTTTGTGAACATCACTAATGCCAGCTTTTGTTTATCCCTATTCACTGTTCCGGTATTGCAGTGCATGGGGAGTATAAGACAGCATTAGTACCAATATACACATACTATACGAGGCTTGCTTGCGGACATCAAGTCGAGCTTGCTTGGCTCCGCAGAAATAGTGAACCGAACTCAAACCCGAATCCAAGCCACAGCAAAGCTGGTACGGAGTACTTGCACTCAACTTGTCGCTCAACCGGCACAAAGTCATTACCGTCACGTTCCAGCGGCCAACCGCATTTTTAATTAAAGGTCGTCATAAACTTGGCGTAGGCAGACTTAGTAACACCCGCACTGACTTTTATCTGGTGGCGGATATCGTGGAATCCAACTGGATCGGCCTGGTCGCGGTCGGTGCTTGGGAAGCCATGCATGCGGAACCTTTCGGCAGGCAATTTGTATATTACAAACACAGACACAGGATCTATTTCGCCTCCAGCCGGTACGTATTTTCGCCTAGAATAGCATTATAGCCACAGTCAAGCTCAAGTCCCCAGTACCTAAGTTTTCGAGAGCACGGGACTTTGTGCCAATCTTATTATATAGCGACATGGGGAAAAGCCAAAGATTCAATATCGAACCTAGTGTAGGCTATGCCAGAGCATATCAGCAGTGAAACTTAAGTGAACTTAAATTGAGTCTCTGACTTTTTGCGCACGTTCCTTTCGTTCGTTCTTTCGTTCCTTTTCGACTTTGCAACCGCCGTTTGGGCTTCCAGCTGAGGATACTTCCCCCCCTGGTCGTCAATATAAATCCGAAAATCTACCTAACCCCGGAACTCACCCAGGCCCAATCAATTCATATATCTGATGATCTTAACAGCTCCTTGTCGCTAGGCTCAAGAACTCGCACACACTGACAACTGCAGCGAGCTGCAGCCCGCATTGCCTCCTACATCATATTAATGTTACCGCGCATTCTTTCCCCCCCATCGCCAGATGATTGAAACTTTATTCCCAACTTGCAACGAAACAACTATTATATTCCAGAGCTCATGTGCTTGCTCTTTTGATTATGGTCAGAGCGACCGGGCGCAGGGCAAGCTGCTACCCCTCCACATCCTGGAGCTTGGCCGTCGTTCCCGAAACCTTGCAGCTCAACATAATCGAAAAGAAAGTCCCTCCTGCACACCAAATGCATTGTTTGCGCACAATGTTCAGGCACCAGCCGTGCCAGTGAATTCAGACTGAACTTAAAATAAAAAATAAAAAGTACTGCCCGATATTATACGAAGCTTCCCCCCCCCAATGCTGCCAAAGGAGGCGCGTTTGCAAAAAAAAGACCTCGGGACGTGAATAATTGCGCAACCGCTGGAGGCCATGTCACGAGTGAGCCAATGCAGCCATGCCACCACCCATGTTGACATCAAGGGCACGGTTTATAAAAAAGAAAAGAAGAAAAGAAAAAAAAAAAAAAAGAGAGAGAGGAGAGCAATGGGCTCGGCAATTATGCACTGGGTCGCATTTCTGCACGCAAGAAACCAATCGAGACAGACCCCTGGCTAGCGGTGTCCATTTCTTGATAACGACAAACTGCTGTGGCTGCTGGTTTCATATGATCAGGTTTTCGAGGGCTACGTATTCCGGATTCTCTGGGGCAACAGGTTCGCAATAAAGTTCGAACGCTAATATGCATAGATGTCGGGATTCCGAGATGGAAAATACCCAAGAAGCCAACGGACGAAGCTATAAGGCCCAGAAATGGAATAACACTCCCCTCCAATCATGACATGGGGGCCTACATATGCAATCCATGCTCCAGGAGTGAGACCTCTGGTGTTGCAAAGAGCTTTTGGGGACATTTGCCGTTCTCCGATATTGCGGTTCAGGCCGTGTCTCGTAGCTCATTTTCGGATCTCAGCTTCGAGCATCAAGCTAACCTTTGCAGGAGGTGGATTGAGATTCTCACGCATAATGCTGGCTCCTAGATCTACGCTACGCCAGTAGAATCTTCTCATCCTCGAAGGCTGATGGATGCATATTTTTCCGGACAGGCTAACGTCGTCCTTCGGCCGTGGTTTCCCAGTCTATTTTCGGTTAGCAGCTGACCTTCCAGGCCAATTTGTTTTCTAATCGAAATATGTACGAACCTGCGTGTGTTATGTACGAGCATTGAGGACTTATCACTTTGGAAAATGCCAAGAGCCAATAGCCCGTGATATCTGCTCCCAGCTTCGAGAAATGCTGCAGAATCCATTCCCCGATCACACACGGCTTCGTCGGAGCGGTCACGTTTCAAACAACGAACTCGGCTCCGACAGCCCAATCGAGTAAGGCCCTAATCTTTCCCCCTCTTTCGCCGCTGGAAAGGTTTTAGTTTTGCTTTAACCGCGGCATCGACGGAGGATCACTTCTACTTTGTGGAATAACCTGAGGGTTTTCCGAGTGAGCGGATGCAACGAAGCTCCTGTCTCGTTCCAGCTGGTCTACCACGGATCGCGACTCTTGTTCTCTCTGCTCCCAGCCAACCCAGCCCAGCCCATTTTGAACCTCCCTAGTTCCGTCACCTGGGTGCAACCCGATTAGCCGAAACTGGATTTGGGGGGCCTCCATCTGAAAGAAGACTGAGCCTGATTAACGAAGATGGAGCGAAACGGCAAGCCCACAAACAGTACCTTCTCCGGAATCCAGTCGAGCGGTTTGGTATCCTGGCTACCGTCCCGTGTGAACTTGGAAGCAAACTCGCTAACTATCACTTGACCCAGCAGGTTTTCCCGGGTCCCATCGCTCAATTAGGGTATTGTGAGGAAGGTCCTACGGGATCCATCATCCAATGGATTGGATAGGCTGGAAGAAGACGACGATGGCAAGGTCAAACCTTGCATCTTGATATATGCTTGAGCCGGCTTTGCATGTCGACAACCAGCCACAGCCTTCAACTCCATGTTTCGAGAACATCATCGACAATCCGTGCGCTAGGGCATGTGGCCGGAGAATTTCAAGTCGAACACCTCGAATATAATGATCTTTTTTCCCAGTGCAACCAACCCATCTGAATTTCGAAACGTCACGCAACCTCTTGTCTGGGGGGTTGGTCGGCACGGTGGTGTGATGCGCCAAAGAGTACTTGCCAATTACACGACTCAACAATGCACAATTGCTCCTGTGTGATTTCGTCCACCATCATTCTGCTGCCCTCGAACGCTTGACACCCGAAGAGGAAACACACACATCTGAACCTCGTTGCGAGTCATGGCGGTTTGAGCAAGGGCACAGGGGGAAGTTTTTACCTTTTCCGACACGTAAGCATTACAAAGCCATCCATGGCCCTTGGGATGAATGTGCTCTCGGTAGACAGTATCGGCATCTCACTCCCGTCGGAGGTACTGCCAAATTCGGCTATTCTCGCGAATAAAGCTCATGATGGGAGCGTCGGATCTTTCTTGAATTGATCGCTGCGTCGCATGGGAAATATCCAAGTCTAATGGCGATATGTATCATTTTCACGATTATGGTCTTGTCCAATGTCTGATGTGTGTTTGAGAGGAACCCATCTTGTATAGAATATTCCAAGGACCCAAATCCACAGGCCTTTCTCGGGTACCTGCAGTTTCAATCAAATGAAGTGGACCTGACGATACTTTTTCTTCGAAGGGAAAGGACCACCGAACGGCAAAGCCAGGCCGCTTTTCTCCTCTGTTGGGATCCACAGATGGAGTCGCAACTCTGCCTTCTCATCGGTCAGCTGTCTGGTGGCATCCCTGGATTGGTACCCGAAAACCCATCCTGCCCACCTTGAAAGAGAGGGCGCTGGGATGACACCCGCTAAAAGGAGTGGATCCTTCGCATCCAGAAAAACGTGGCAGAAGCACCTCACGTTGCCGCTCGAGCCTCTCATGAGCAACGAGAACACAAACATGTCTGCCCGCTTTCGTGTTTCCAAACTTCCTGTTTCTTCTTTATTTCTTTTTCTTCTCCTCTGGCGACCCCCAGGGTGCCCTTTTTGCATGGATAACCATCCAAACAACGCTGCCCAGTGAGAATTGTTTCTGGAGTTCCGTCGATTTGGTTCCCGTTCAGGCTGAATTCCGGGTCCCATTTTTCTGCCGTGGGTCGGTTTTTACAGATCGATTCGAACACCGGAGCCAGATTGGCCGAGAATTACGGCCTATCTTTCGCTCCGGTGCCCCGAACTTGTCCAGCTGACACTTTTCGAAACTAACGCTTACGAGTTACGGCGGAATGTTCCCAAGAGGGGAACTTTCGATCCACGCATCATTAATTAATTTTCCTTCAACGGCTGCTAGTCGCGAAGTTCCTTCGCAAAAATAGTAAGACGCTTGCGCTTCAATCTCTCGCTATAATATCTTATATAGTCAAAAACTCAGAAATCGTGACTGCCACCACAATATCAGATTAACGTTGATAAGACTTTAGAGTTTGAGGCGTCGCTGAGAGAGCAGGGGCCATGTTCTCTGCATTCGCATTTATGATCTGTGTCATCTAATAAACAGCTTTGACAAGGAGCATTCTGTTAATTCCGTTGGCAAACGCATGTAACAGAGGCATTGATTCTGGGCTATCGGCGAGATGGGCAGCCAATTAATTTTTATTGGCTCGGAAATTGCTAATCACATGGACACGAAGATAAAATACCTTGTTCTTCGGCTGACATACCGAGGCTGCTAAAATATCATGGTGTGATATGGGTAGTTCCTACCTCGTAATCAATACTGTCTCAACTCATCCATGCGCAATGATATGCATCGAAAAGGAAATGTAATCTGGATTCTCGTCTTATATTAGCGCATCTATCTACCTTGCCAGTGAGCCTGACTGTGGCGAACAATGCATTATCGTTTCGAAGGATTTTGATTGTGTCCAGATACGTACTGCTAGATGTTAGCTTTTTCGATCATGCTTTAGTGTGATAGAACTGACAGTATAATGCCCGTGAATCACAGGACATTGCGCTTTTTCTCCGCCTCAAGACGTATCTTCCCCACTACGAGAAAGGATCGATCGTCCTTTAGCTCAGGAGGTAACCGTTACTATCAAAGGCACCGAGCTAGCTGACGTGCTGAACTCCGCGCCGGTTGACTAAATTATTCAATAACCCGGTTCAGCATACGATATGTATCCGCTTGCCGCAGCAGTTCCGTCTGGGTCTGGGTCGAGCGTATTGCGTAGAGTTTGGGTTTTTTTTTTTTTGTTTCTGAGAGGGGCAACTGGTTCTGGTCAGGTGAGGGTGCTGCCAGGCACCATGTTCCTCGTACCTGCGCGCGCGTCTGCGCCTTAATATGTGGTATACCTGTACCTGTTAAATGTACATGTACAGGTGTACCCCTCAGATTTGCAAGATGGGTCCCGCGATAATGAGATGGGGCCAAGCCTTTCCCCACCATGCCACGATCTGGTTATTGTTTGACACTTGGGTCCGCAACAATGTGGAGAGGCCTCGTCTGGGCTGGGCCCTGGTGGATCCGGGTCCCATTCTCCGATTCGCATTGCATTGGCAATCTTAACGGAGCAGAGTTGACATTGACGTTGG
Organism: Drechslerella coelobrocha; assembly: GCA_036971555.1. NCBI lineage: Eukaryota > Fungi > Ascomycota > Orbiliomycetes > Orbiliales > Orbiliaceae > Drechslerella > Drechslerella coelobrocha. Next base: position 1,183,942 of record JAJTUH010000008.1, read on the forward strand.
TGGTGGTGGTGGTGGTGGTGGTGGATGCAGTGGATGATGCAGTAGGTGTCCAGCCAGAGCCCGCAGATGTCTCCGCTGAGGAGCTGGCCGACCGATGCATTGAACGTAGCATTGATGCATCATTACGCCTGTAGATGTTTAAGCTTGAGCTTGAGCTTCCTGTTCGCGTTCATGCCCTCCTGTTCGCGTCCGAGTCGACCAGTTGGACATTTTGTATGTGATTGATCAGATAAGATAAGATATAGATGAGATTAGATTATCGGTCGTCCCTTCGGTCTTTCCATTTTTAGCTAGCGAATCAGGGTGCTTCCAGAACCCGTCCAAGCCCTTCCCTCTCTAATTTTTTTTTTTGAGACGTCTCATCCCATTTAAATTTTTTTTGGCTGCAGAGAAAAGGGTCAGAACAGCTACCAGTTACAGCTACCTAAACGACCTTTCTTTTTGGTACGACATCGCCCTTTCCTGTCCCTATCGCCACAATAAGGCTTCAGCCTGTCCATATATTGCGGAAGAGGTGGCTCGAGCCTCTTCTTTTCGCTCCACCATCGCCACAGGATCTTGCGCGACCCAGTAATGCTCTTTGGAAGCTTCCCTCGCAACAATGCCGCTACTCCCGGAAATTCCGGGATTCTACTACGGTACTGTTCCACAGACTCTCTCCACCCGCGGCCCAGTCTAGCTAACAAGCGTGCCCCTCCATCGCAGATAACGAGAAAAAGAAATACTTCAGAATCACAGCCGCGCATACCAACACCTCCTCCGTATATAATGCCGATCGAGTGAAGCGGGAGAGAGAGGAGGCAAGGGAGGCCGAAGAGCAGGTATGGCAAAATGCGTACCCTGCGTTATCGCCTTTTGCTTGCTCTAGCGTAGGCAAGCAACGGGGCTTCAAAAAAGAAATGCTGACTAACCACCAATCGCATCTTCAGCGCCGGGAGGAGGAAGCCATCCGACCACTGCTTAAGCGCAGCCGCCGTATCAGCGACAGCAGCAATGGCGTGTTTAACTACCGATTGCGTATGCAAATGGGTCTCTTGAAACCTGAGGCACCCCGACGGGATGGGGATCTGTCTATATGGGCGACAGTGCTCTGTGAGGAGCAGGTCATCAGCGCCACCAGAGATAAGAAACTTTCCGGGATGGAGACGGCACCCGGGCTTGGTGGAGTTTTTACGTTTGCTCCAACCCAGGGACTCAGGTTAGATATACCAAAAAATTCGGGCGGGAGGTGTCATATCTTGGGATGTTGAAGGCTAATAGAATCAATCGTTGTAGATGGTACCCTCAGCCTTACGATCACTTTTACGAAGAGAGAAATACCGCTTCGAGATCCGTCAAGCTTCCTGAGATGGTAGGTCTTTGTTCCCAGTGCTAATTGATGCCATTGTGTCTCCTTTGCTAACTTTCCATGTGTTCAGGAGCATCGTATGACATCATCCACCATCATGCCTGAAGGGAAAGGAGTGCTGTAAGTGTTCATTAAACTGGTATATATCTAGAATATATCAATTGGCCTTAACCGCTAACTTGGCCTTTTCTATATAGTGTTGCTTCGGGACAATCGTATGCCACAGTCTCTCTCGGTAAATACGGGCGTCCAAATGTTGATTCAGGTAAGAAGGACAATCCACTGGGCCTACTTCAGTTCCCAACAAAGCTAACATGCCCACCCATTGAACAGTTGTCAAAGTCCCAGAAGCCGGCTCCATCTGGGCTTGTGCGACACATGAGTCTGGCGCCACCGCCATCGGTGGAAGCTATAAATCTGGACGCAAGGGTCTTCTCTCAATTACCTCCGCCGCATTCCCATCTTTGCTGATACGCCCCGAGAGCGACATCCTCGCCCTCTCATACATTGACAAAAATACTCTGCTCGCGGGCTCGCGCAATGGCAAAATCACAATTTACGATAGCCGCCGCAACCTCGAAAAGGATATCACCCACGAGACCGCCCTTGCCTCGCATGTTTCGTCCATCACGCACCTCCGAAAGCTCAACAACGATCACCACATCATCGTCAACGGATTGGGAGGCCACGTTGCGCTGCAGGATCTCCGATACTGCCGCCCGATCCCGAGCCACCAACGTGGAAATACGCCAAGGGGCGCGGTGAGACCAGTTATGACGTACAAAAGTTACAACAAGGCGACTCTCGGGTTGGGATTTGATATCGACCAGGAGCAAGAGATGCTCGCTGTCACCGGGGAAGACCACAAGATCCGGCTGTATTCCATTTCCAGCGGTCAGGTGATCAAGGCGCTCGAAATGCGCGAGGAGGTTTCATCGATCCGGTTTTCGAAGGATGCCGTCGATGGGTGTAGGGATATGTTTGCAACCGCTGGGCAATGGGTTTACAGGTTTCATACAGGATATCCTCAGGACGAGATGGAAGAATGAATAACAAACGACAGCTAGCGAATGCTCTACGACCGGGGGATTGACTCGACGAAAGACTAGCGAGGGGACTGGCTACGATACCACATTCTAGTTCGCATTTTACTTATTATTGTTGTTTTCTTACTTTAGATTCTAGGAGTTGGCTTTGCTAATTTGGGGGTGAGGGATGCTTCTGGCTACTGGCGTGCATTTTAGATTGATATCCACATAGACTATATGCATTACAGAAGGATATTGTGCATAGCAGGGATAAATAGATGCGAGCACAAGTTTAGACTGACCCATACAGAGATAGATAAATAGATAGATAGATAGATACCTAGGTAGATAGATAGACTTTTGTTTTGTTGTTGCAATTTAATCGATTCATTTCGGATCCATCTCGTACCTCGGATTTAGAATTCATTATTGTGTATTGTTACCCGATTGATTTGCCTTACTGCAAGCCTCGAGACCAGGCACTCGAAGCAGAGCCTTACTGCACTGCAAGGATAAGAGGTACTGGGAATATATGACACCAGGATTTAGCAATACTATGTGAGTCCTAGTCTAGAGCTCCGAGGACCTGAAATTGCAGACGCGCGTCTGTGATGTATACGTATGGGTATTCATCTCTTTATGGTTGAATGACAAGGCTCTTGAGCGGAAATATACAGTGTCATTAGAATTAACTATTGAAAAGCCCAAGACCCATATTTAGCCGTAACCTTGTCCATGCATTGAGGAGCTCCACATCGCGTTGGCTAAACCGGCTGTAAGCCGACTGACTGACTGACTGTCTTTCTAATCTAAAATGAAATAAATAAATAGAAAGGTACCCAGGTAGATGCGTATATAATCCACTAGGTTATAAGGGAAAATGTTGGTCGTGAGCGGAGAATCATCATCGCCGTTGTCATCATAAGCATAATGACAAGCAGTGAGAATTATAGTGTAACCAAGGCGGCTAGAAAAGAAAAAGCTATACATGTATATCCATCCCTCCCAAGATCTTGTCGGGAACTTTTTCATCAACATATAGTCTTGAAGAAAGGCATTGGAAAAAAGCACTAGGAAAGGAAATATACTAAAGAACAAAACGAAAAGGAACTCGTGGTGGTGGTGACGCTGTTTTCACAGTTCACATCACATTGTCTCGCCCAGCGCCATATTCTCCATTCCACTCTCCAACGGGCCGAGAAGTCCAGTCGCCCAATGGGCTTTATTCGCAGACCCCAAGAAAACATAATTCGGTCCACCTTGCGTGCTGCTGACAGGCGCCTCTCGGGGTTCCGAAGTCACCCGCCTAGTGTACGGCGGGCCTTTCCCCATCATCGAAGCCTTCTCCCATGCGTGCTCGCACCCCATACCACACCGATTGGCCGTACCCCACCCGGTCATCTTGCTGATGTTGTAAAGATTGTCTAGCAGCCATTCGCGTTGTCCACGGTCTTGGTACTGCACGCCTGCGAACAACATGCAAAATGATAGCTCGATCAGCACGCCTCCAAGTGGAGGGCTGATCTCCGTGGCTGCCAAAGGTGGGAACAGACCGGCCGCGATGCGGCCCATTTCGTGTGCGAGTGCGGCGGTTTTGCGGGCAGCGATTCCGGCAGCGATCCAGCCATTGGAAGGCATCGACGGGTGGCAACGCTCGAGGATTATATGTGCGGTTTTGTAGAGTGATTGCAGACATGAGACGGAGTATGTACGGAAATAGATGGCGGTGCCGAATGGAGAATCTTGGACGGGCATAAGTTCCTCTTCGAGGGGTTGGAATTCGTCACCGAGTGATTCTTGGAAGAGGAGGAGCGCCTTTTTGATCTCAATCCATTCGAGTTCGGCTTCTGCAGTCATCGATTCGAGCTCGGCTTTGGAGTATTTGCTTGCTGGAGGTGGCATCCTTGGACCTGTTGAGCTATGTTAGTTGCGCATTCTTTTCAACCATATCTTGGGGTTGAATTATTTCGTTTTCTCGCCGACTTACCTGCAGTTGCTGACGAAGGAGTAGGAGGAGGGGGCATATCACCGCTTGCCGCACCAGAGCCCATAGGTGGCCCCGTTGGCGGTCCGCCGCTAGGAGGCATCCCACTAGAAGGCATACTAGCAGGTGGGATTCCTGCCTGTGAAGGGCCTGGCATACCAGGTGGTGGGCCACCTTGCCACCCTGGAGGCGGTCCACCCTGCCATCCCGGCGGGGGTCCTCCTTGCCATCCTGGAGGTGGTCCTCCTTGCCATCCTGGAGGTGGTCCTCCTTGCCATCCTGGAGGCGGCCCTCCTTGCCATCCTGGAGGTGGGCCTCCTGGCACCCCTCCCGCTGAGGGTGGAGGACCACCACCACCTCGGCCTGTTGCCATTGGAGGACCACTGGCCTGACCGGGGGGGTTAGGCCTACCTGCACCCATAGACTTCATCATTTCTAAGATGGCGGGAGCAGGCCCATACTTCTCCACCTCTGCCTTCCGCTTCGCATCCCGGGCCTGGAAATCTGCTAGACGTCCGTACAGAAGAAAGAGATAGTCTGAGGAGCCGTACGAAGTACCTAGGGTGCCTATCCTTGGGCGCGGAGGACATAAGTTCCAATGGGCGTAATCCAACCTAACAATAAATCGATCATCAGTACGGGTATCCACTACTGTAACAGCAAAACGTCAAAGCGCACGCTTACACTAGCGCATCACCACTTAGCAAAGCCTGATATGCGTCCTGCTTAGCGAAAAACCAGAACAAATCCCCTTGCATAATAGCAATTCCTTGCTCGCTCGCGCTTGATGCCTTGGCGTTCGACGCGCGGAGCTTCTCAGCTTGTGACACCTTCCGCCTTTCCCGCGACCCAACGATGTATCGCCGTATCGGGTCGTCACCCGATAGCGACCGATCGAGGCCAGAACCCCCTCTGTGTTTCTGCTGCATTTTGCGGTTGCGGATTGGAGCGATACCATCGAAGGCCGGATTGATGCTTTGTTGCTGTAGTGTCAATTCCTCGTCCTCCAGAACTTCCATTCTACGGTTCAAGTTGTCGAAGTCGATTTCTCTCAAGAGATTCTTAGCCCCCTGTAGATGGCTGCTCCACTTCCTCACGTCGGCGGCCATGGTCTCGTAGTAGGCTAGCAGCAGGGTACCGGCCAGTGTGGCAACGGATGCCCGTTCTTGGTCGTCGGATATCGCTTTGCGAAGACGACGCAGCGAAAAATGATAATGTACATAAGACGATGTTATAGGTTCATCGGATAACTTTGCGATATGCAAGCTTGCCACGGCGAGCAGAGCATGCAGTAGTAGAGGACTCGATAGAGACATTGTTGGAATTGTGTAACACCAGAGATTCTGTGGGCCGTTGAGTTTCGTCCCAGGGGTAAACGCTTGGTGTGGATTGGCAGGGTGCCGTTCGAATATCGACAAACTAGGTGCGACCACATACACCCAGTGGCAGAATATCCGTGCCGTAGTCGGGTTAGATAGCGGAGATGATCCCGCAGCTGGTTGGTACCTGATCAAGGTGCCAGCTTCTGGCAGGAAGCTTCGGAAAGTCATGCGGGTGCTTTCGTTGTTTTGTGTGTATGGTGTAATAGCCGTTGCAATTTTGTGCCGTTGGACGACATCGAGATCCATCGGAACTGTGTCGTCGAAGTCATCATAATCGCTTTCTTCGTCGTCGTCGTCTTCGTCTTCTTCGTCGTATTCGTCTTCACCTTGCTCTGTAAATTCAACTTGCTCTGGTGCATTTTCTGTCACCGCTACTACCTCTTTGTCCTGATTTTCAGTAACAGCAAGGGCCTGCTCCTGCCCCTGCTGCTCTTGTCCTGCAGTCGTGAAACCTGATATCACAGTAAGTTCAGTTAAACATTTACATTACCTTGTAACTAAAAGTTCACATAGTACGAAGTTTAAAGTATTGCAAGCGTTGCAATGAATGAATATTTGCAACGCAACACAAGAAACCATAATCGGCCAGCTTCTCTTTTTCTTCTTCCGCGAGAGCACCAAGGATCGTAGGGAAGCCTATGGCTTACCTTGGAATCTGCGATGATCGTATTCTGGCTCTCTGGGGTAATGTGGGCTGGCATAATGGCCTGGGGGTGGGTATCCTGCATGGTGTTCCTCGGCACCATGGTCGTACGGATTGTACGCATAGTGATGGTGATGAGGGTGATGAGGAGAGCCCGGACTTGGACGAGACGGTCCTGCAATAGAATGACGGTGTGCAGTTGGGGATGAGAGAGAATAAGAGGCCGAAGACATGGCAGATGGAGGCGTGGTTTCATGCGGGTAGTGATGCCTTGATGGATAAGCTAAATCAAGGCTTGGGTGAGTCGCTGAGGAGGCTGAAGAAGGCCAATGGGACTCCGTCGCCGACAGCGGAGGGGGGTGTATTGGCGATACCAAAGACGATCTCCTGCGCCCAGAGAGGCCCGTATCAATTGGTGCAACAGGCGACATGGACGATCGAGGGCGTTGGAATGCGTCCAAACTTGGATCATGAGCGTAACCTGGCGGGATGTCGCCAAACCCTTCTCTGTCATGCGGCGAATGGGCCCCGATCGAATCCTGACTTGAGTGCTGTGTATGCGCTCCCAAGTAAGGTTGGAGATGGGGAGGAGGCATCGTATGAAGTTGGTTCTCCGGAAGACCCTCATCGGCAATCCGACGGGAGTATGGTGCCGGTGCAATCCGCTGTAGATTCGGATTTCTACTAGCCGCCTGTTGCAAAGCATATGGCAAAGACGGCTCAGACGTAGACATATTGTAAGGCATTTGTTGCTCTGGGTATCCATAATAACCCATTGGATCGAGCTGGCCTTCTTCGTTGCCGAGGCCTCCCAGCTTAAAGATGACTCGTTGGCTGTATCCCTCGCAAACACGCTTGCTCTTCACGCAGTTGTTGCATGTTGGGCGTTCTTCTCCACATTTTATTCTTCTCTTTCGACATGCTGAGGAGGGCAGAAGCGAAGGGGAGGAGGAGGGCAAGTTAGCCAAAGGGTTCGATTCAAGCTTGGCAGTCGCGGTAGGGAAGGTGAGACAGGGTGAAAGTGATCTCAAGAGAACGGCAGCTTTTTCGATCTCCAGTGATCTGAAGCATGCACGATCGAAGTATACGACGCCGAGTGTCTTACGTGGCAGGAGTGTGTGAGGAGAGGAAGAGATTTCAACTTACTCAAACATCCAGTTTTTGTCCGTTTCTTGGAGATCCGGCCAGGTTTTGACGGGTCACCTCCACCTCCCCCACCTGATTTCTCAGGCAGATCTGGAGGGAGCTGGGCCTCCAGGGCTACTGAATCTGACATCGTCCCTGTCGTATATTATAGGTAGGTTTGGAGTGAGTGCTATTGCGACTTATAAAGTTACCCGGTCCCCCCAGAACGGGAAATGCGGCAGAGGCTGGCCGGATAGCTGCGTTGCTATAGCTATAAAATTTATGATCGATCAGAGTGCGCGGGAACGATGTTTAATGTCGTTTGACGTCTGCAAGGAAGAAGAGGGAAGCTAATAACCCGTCTGAAGACTGGAGAAAATAAAATCAAAATCAAAGGAATAGATTGTGGATAACAGGTTTATATAATAAGAGTAAATGAAAAGGGTGACGACTTAAGCTTGCTTTTTCACCAATGAAAGCTGGTCTGGTCGAAGCCGGCCAGGACGTCAGAGCTAGATCAGATGGGATTTCCTGTTAAAACAAAAAACCCCATGATGAGTTAGGAGCTAATCAAGCAAGACCTTAGTAGGAGATTCAAAGACCTTTTTCTTTTTTATTTTATTTTTTATTTATTTATACTTTTTTGTTTTTTTTCGTCTGTGAAAATGACCTTCACGGAAATACCCTACTAACCACGACCTAGTCAGTCATTCAGGGTCAGTCCGGGCCAGTGGTCAGCCATATCCAGTTGTTTCGGTTCGGGTCAGTTCAGGTACCGATATGCTATGCCTTGCTATACACTGGTACGTGCACAAAGTTAACGAAATGCGCCCTGGGCATTTTGATTGTTTTGTGGCACCCAACTTCAATTCAGGTTTGCGCTGCAGAGTGGTTTGGTGTACCTAATGGTGCCATTACCTTTCTGCCTGAATCAAATCTGACTGGCTAGCTGGGTAGCCTGCAAGCCACCGCCGTTGTCAACCTCCGTCATCTGGTCAATGTGGATCTGAAACTGACCTTTTGAGAACATGCACAATGCCCGTAAGGCAGCGAGAGATGCATGTATGCAATGTATGTACATGTGCGTGTGTGTGTGGAATAAGAGAGTAAAAGAGAGGACCCTTCTTTCCCCCCTTCGAACGGACGAACGAGGAGGACGGACGTGCCGCGAGAACGGTCCAAACTTGATGGACGGCAATAGGATATTGCTTAGCTTACCGCAGGCCCACTGTGTGCAGATATCTGATGCATTACATGCATGCCCTCGTTTCTGGTTTCATAGACGGCCACCATTAGCTGCACATCAGCGTTGCTTTCTTCTGATGGACCGCACAGTCCGCAATATGTAAAATAGTGCCTAGGAAATATTAGGAGCATGTCAGTACACTGTACCGAGAACACCACCACACCTCAAATTCAAAAAGCCTCGGAGGCTCCACCCTCCTGCAGCCAGCGTCCTTTTCGTAAAGGTAGACAGGAGGCAAAAAAAAAAAAACGCCCAGATGAAGACGATTTTGAACGCCGGCCGCCGGTAGACCCTAACCGAGACCGATTTAAGAACGGGAGAATGTGTGAGAAATAGCGCCACGATTGCCTACTGGCCACTAATACTCCCCAAGGTGCAAAACTTAACGACTAGTAAAACATCTAGGGCGCCGCAATATCACCTCGATGTCCGGCCGTCACCGCGAACTTTGGGGAGTCCGATTGAGTCGCCGTGAACCCGGAGATTGCGTGTAGCTTTCTTCCTCGTTTACGATCGAATGAATCGTACCGACGGAGTCGGAGCGTATCTCCTCCAACACTTTTTGTTTTTTTTAAACTCGTCACCGGGAAGCTTGGCTGCCGGTTTGATGTTCAAGCGAGGGGGTACGAGTAGAAAACGATCAACGGATATGCAACCGGGCTTCGTCGAGGGCCCCGTTCGGGCTCGATCATGCTCAGGCCGAGACGTGGGCTGACGCTGGGGGCTTTTCCGGTTCGCCAGCTTCAAGATGATACGATATGTGGTCTGAAAATGTGCGGATTGGAAGGGAATCGAAACTACTTAGTGTGATGCCCTTTCAGACGGCAATTTTAAAAGCTTCTAATCCTTGTCCGAAAGGCTCCTCTGCCCATCAATCCGCACTTGCATGCTCTACCTGCTTGGCGTGGTCGGTCCTTCCTTTGGTCCATTGCATTCCGACGCAAGGCGAGCGGAGGTGATGTATGTACGAGCGGAAAGCTTCAAAGCTACACATATTACTCAGGAAGCTAGGGGTGCATGGACAGGCCGGGATCGTTCTAGTTGAACAAAGAGAACCGGGGTCGGGCACATTTCACTTTTGGCCCTCTCTGCTTCTTCAGCGGATCAGAGCGTTGCAGGTAATTCCTCATACTCCTAATTCGTACACAGAGGCGCTTTGTAGATATCAAAAGGGAAAACTGAAATGTGTCTCATGTAGCTTGAAAGGGCAACTTTTTCAGATCAATGGCCAAATGGAGATATCGAGTGTTTGTTTGTACCGGCCTTTATGTTGTCGCCTTCGCAATATCGCGCTTGCTGAAAAAAGCTTGACGACACCGCAGTCAGCCTCAGGTTTACTTAATCGAGATCTAAAAAAAGGCTCCTCTGAAGGCAGAAAAGCAAAATCCCGACCTTCGGCGACTGATATCCTCCCCGGCCAATTGCGGCACCCGGGCATGAGCAAGTCAGCCACATCTGGCTGGGTGATAGCCATTGGTAGCGACGGGAATGTGAGACATTTGTCCTAGGTCGGCTTAGCTGAGATCGAGAGGGGCAGCCTTTGATTCACTGTTAGTGTGTCGCAAGACTGTTAACGTGATGTCCGGAAGCTTAGGGCACCCTGAGGTCGCCATAATCAATTTGGGCAGCTGACAGAACCCTAGCCAAGTTCTTGGCCGGGAAGCATGGCTCCACGCTCATGTGAACGGGGCGAAGAGGCGGCGTCTGGATCAATCATCTGGGAGCCACGTTTTTCGAGGGAGTAGAAGCCGTCTACCCCATAATACGGCGACATTACCCCTCAGCCGTTGCACCCGCTATACTGAGGAACAACAAATATATGTTGTTGATTGCAGGTATATTCGCATTGTATTTTCTATTAGTGAGCCTATATCCCCAGGCATTTATGTCTTGGAAAAGTCCAATAGATGCCCAAGCTTAACGAAGGCTCCTTTTTAACCGTTTACTGCTGGTCTACCGACCCTTGATCACCGTGCCCGGATCCGAGCTTCCCAGTTTGTTCTGCAGAGCAGCGAAGGAAAGCATGACATAGCTCGTTTCCTTCATGCACGTCTGATAGCTTTTGGGAACATGTAGACAATTGGGAGCTAGAGTAAGCAATGTGCTAGGGGCGAGACGAGTCAAGTCGTGGAAACATTCGGATTTGCCGGCGCGAGAGGCAGTATAATCAACTATCAAAATGTTGGATAGATTTCTTGTTGGAACACCCTTGCCGTATGCGCTCGAGGTCGGACAACCCTTGTCTTTCTCCAGATATTGCCCACTTGAAGTATTTGAAATCAACCTTGTCTGATGCGGTCCGTGGATGCACTCCAACCTCCAATCTCTGGCGATCCAATATTATCCACGGAGCCGGCTCTTGGGAACACGCAAGCTGCATGCCGGGCAGCTTTCATGGACAGATTTAGTTGGGTTCCGCTTGATTTAACTCTTGTCTGAGCGTCAAACGGTTGAGCATGAAGCTAATTTCAGTCCAGTTCAAGGAAGGCGGGTCATATGTCTCGCAGAGGACAGTTATCCGTGATGTATTATCTGTGTAGCGAGCGAGCATATGTCGGTCCATGTCCATGTTCTATCCATAATTTATGCAGGCCCTCACCTCGTTTAGCAATCTCGATCACGCTTGATCGGTTAGTTGATAACGGTTCTCGCGCTCGCCGGCTCTCGAGCTCTCGCGGACTTGGTTAGACACGTGGAATGCCGATGGCACTTCCGAACTGCTTAAAGCCGGCCAATGCCAATGTTTCGTGTGTGTGTGTGTGTGTGAGTGCTTGCCTGGGAATGGCTATTCGGACGTGTCAAGGTAACAAAGATGGATCCCACGTATATGAGATCTCTGCGAGCAACTGCTGCGCACCCAAGGCGCCGGCCTCGCTACGAGCCTAGTCCGATAGGTCAAGGGCCAAGTAAAATTAGCATGCCTTTAATGTCGCACCCCAATATGGGAATTCGTACGATACTTACATATCATGCATGGAAAGACATTCGACGAATCGATATCCCGCGTCTCCACAGGAAAAAGACGGTGATTTCGTGCCAAGGGACGTGGGTTGGAAGCATGTGGCTGATCCAGAGCTGGTTAGCCGAAGTACGCTAGCGGCCCTGATATTTCCACATTTCTTTAAAGGTTTTTTTTTTNCGGAGTCTTTCCCTTTCTGGCTCGCTTCGCGTTGAAATGTCCACCCCGGCAAATTAATCAACGACAACGACATCAACAACAAGAAAAAATTTTGGCGAATTTTTTTTTTTTTCTTTTCTCCTTGTCGCATGTCGTATTATTGCAAAGGATCACACTCGAGAAACAAATGTTTGCAGTCCCCGCGTTCTCTTCCCTTTCCTCCGAATCCCTTAAGTCCAGTTTCAAAAGGCGACCAGGAGGCGGTTTGGATGTACATTCGGACCACGTTGATACAAACATATCGTCTACGCCAAATCATCGGAAGAGAAAACGGACACCTTCCGCTGAAAACAATGCGGCACCAACGGCCGATATATCGCCCGAAGATCTTAGTCACCTGTGGAGCACCATTGTAGAAGGGAGACCCGACCACTCCACGCAACCGTCGGATATCGCCACTTCTCTGAATCCTCAACAGGCTGGTGAGAGGAGGAAACGAAAGGATAAGTTCAGAAAAGAGGGCCAGCCTGATGTAGATAAGAACAAACACGAGGCAGGTGACCGCCCTTCTCCAGGGAAGAACAAGAAGAAGAAGCTCGATCACACAAACAACTCTGCTCAAACGACAGTATCAAATGGCAAATTTAAGTCCGTGAAACATTCCGACAAGCATGTTGATGACTGCAAAGACATTACCATTACTACTACTGCTACTATGACCGTAGCGACGGCATCCGGTCCGGCTCCCGATGCACAATCCAGAGCACCGAGCCTAACGCCGCTGCAAGAGAAAATGCGACAGAAGCTCTCTGGTGCGAGATTCAGACATCTCAACCAACTGCTGTATACCACTCCCTCGCAAGATTCTCTCAACCTCTTTACGAGCCAACCAGAGATGTTTCGAGACTACCATTCCGGATTCAGGCAACAAGTGGAGTCCTGGCCCGAAAATCCTGTTGATATCTATATCAAACGATTGTTTACACGTGGCAGACTTCGTGATTCTGGTCCTCGAGGCGGTGGCAAATCATTCAAGTCCAAACAAGTATCCACTACGGACATGTCCCTCGCTAATGCGACGCCGTTGGGCGCGAACCGGTTTCAAGACGCGTTAGAGTCCCAGCCACTGCCCCGGGCAAGAGATGGCTTTACTACCGCAATTGACCTGGGATGCGGGGAGGCCGCGTTGGCAAAAGCTATTACGAGCGCAAAACCTCGTCCTAAGATTAAAGTTCATTCTTATGACCTTAATTCTCCGAACCCGCTAGTGACTGTCGCGGATATTGCGAATCTGCCCCTGCAGAATAACTCAGTTGATATAGCGATATTCTGTTTGGCATTGATGGGAACTAACTGGCCGAAAATGATTGAGGAAGCCGTCAGGGTTGTGAGGAATGGGGGCGAGGTTTGGATTGCAGAGATCAAGAGTCGGTTTTCCCGCACTAAGCCAGGCCCGAAAGCACAGGGTGGGGAAAAGGATGGTAAGAAAAGTAAAGGGAAGAAGGGGGCTATTACTAAAGGTGGTAAGGATGATACAGACCCTGCTGACGCGTTCGTTGAGGAGCGGGATGGTAATGTGGAACAAAACCGGTGGGCTGCAGGCGAGCAAAGCTTCATCGAGGCACTTGGGAAGCGAGGTCTTAGACTCAAGAATCGGAACGGGTCTAACAAGATGTTTGTCTTGTTGGATTTCGAAAAGGTCGGAGGGAGGAGCGCCCAAACTTTTCAGATACCCCCGAAGCCTGATATGCACGGTCGCGTAAGCAAGAAGTTTCATTCTAATGATGAACCTGAGGTTGATGAGGCCTTGATACTACAGCCGTGTCTGTACAAAATTCGATAGCGATATCTTTACGTTGTTACTGCCACGAATACCCTACTATCCTCTGTATTCAATTGCTTGTATTGTTACCATAGACATTGTATTAGAATCATTATCTGACGTCACATGTATCCCGGTCGGCGAGGTGTCATGAGTTTCACGAGACTGCTTCACGAGGCTCTAATTCCGATATCAATCACTTTTGCTTAGAAAGCGGCGCGTACTGCTCACCGTACTCCCTCATTTGGCCTTTCAGTTTCTCGTCAGGCACCCCGACAATCAAATCTTCAAGTGTGATAATAGCCGTGACAGGCACCTTATACTCGATCCTGCAGTTCTCTACCGCACTGTTCTCCCCATCCGTGGTCCTCTCCTGTCTATCAAGACAAACAACTATGCCAGCTAGAATGCCCCCTTCCGCCTTTATGATCTCAGTCGCCTCTCTCATGGCCGTGCCAGCCGTAATTACGTCGTCAACGATGAGCACCCTCTTCCCTTTCAACTGATACCCGACGATGCCCCCACCTTCGCCATGGTCCTTTTTCTCCTTCCTGTTGAACGCATACCCAGTGTCCAGAAATCGATCGTCGAGAGCGCCGAGGCGTGAGCAGACTAACGTAGCAAGCGGGATACCCTTGTACGCCGGTCCAAAGATCACGTCGAATGCCGGCAGTGATTCAGGTTCGTCCTGCTGCTGATGGATGAGTGTCTGGGCGAAGGCATCGGCGAGACAGGTGAGAGAGCGGGCGGTATTGAAGAGGCCGGCGTTGAAGAAGTAAGGCGAGACGCGGCCGGATTTGAGGGTAAAGGTGCCAAATTTGAGGATTTGAGACTTGATGCAGAGGTCAATGAGCTCGGCCTTGTGGCGGGGAAGCTGGTCTGATGCCATCTTGGCTGTGTAACTTCGCTTGTATTCCTCTGACTTCTCGGTATTGATATTCTAGGCTAATGGCCTATGGTTTAATGTAATTGGTAGACTAGTCTTGGACGGAGGACGTATCCAGAGCTAATGGGGAGGGAGAGAGAGGCAAAAAAAAGAAAAAGTATCGACAGATCAGAAACTTTTGTACTGACTACTACCAATGGCGTTGTAACACGAGAACATTTTTTCTCTCCAACTGAGATACAAACATCATTTGATTTGGTCACACAAGTACATTGACACGATCCCGTATATGAACAACGACACCGGCTACTTTTCTGTTACCGTAGTCAGTACGTCACGGATATTAGACATCGAAAGCCTTCTTGTTTGCTGGATGTGGTAGTTTGGGCAAACCTCGGCAGAAACCTAGCCTGCATACAGCACAATCCCGACAAAAGAGCTATGAGCTGCGCATGCAGGGGAAGCTCACACTTCCGCGTTCTGATTGGCGGCCCCAGATCGATCCGGGGCAAGTAGGTTAGTAGCTCTTTTCATCGACCAACAGCTTGTCGTAATCAGTTCACGGGTTGCTTTAGTTGACAGTTTCTAGGCCGATATAGGGCGCCGGCATTTTCGGAGGTGCAGCGGCCGATATATATAAAAAAAAGCCGAACTTAAAACCGAAAACTCCTCTCCAACCATCGGCCGA
Source organism: Drechslerella coelobrocha (assembly GCA_036971555.1). NCBI lineage: Eukaryota > Fungi > Ascomycota > Orbiliomycetes > Orbiliales > Orbiliaceae > Drechslerella > Drechslerella coelobrocha. The sequence continues at coordinate 1,199,212 of JAJTUH010000008.1, forward strand.
TACATTGTCATTTGCGCTGCACTGCTTCCATACGGACCATACGTATATATCTCGTCGGTTGGAGGCGTCGTCGCGTTTTTCTTTACCCGTCTGTGATTTCCTGTCTGGTGCTTTGGCCTGTTGAGGTACCTCGTACAGTGAAAAGCCGCAAGGAGCCTGTTGGTGTGTTCCTCCGATTCCGGGAAACCCGCAGACCGTTTTGTTTTTGAAGCGAAGAAAAAAAAAAATTAAAAAAATTTAGAAGGGTGAGTTGGAACCATTTCTCTTTTCCTATTCGTTATTCTCAGAGGCTAAATGTCATCATACTCTAGAATGAGCCCTTAAGTTTAGTTGATATAGGTTAAGGGTGCTTGTGCACGTTAGCTTTAGCGGTGTCGGACTAAGTGCTGGATAGTAAAGGGAGCACCCTTCTCATCCTCCTTTAAATCCAACCCACATCTTCCTACTCTTTCTTTCTTTTTCCTCTATAAATTCCGTCTTATCGATTTCTTCCCGCCCACCCGTCTCCACTCCCGAGAGACGACGCCCTCCTTATTACTTTGTCCATCTCCACAGTGTTTCTCTGGCAATTAGAGCCTAGTCCGCGGCAAACGTCCCGGCTACTGTCAAGGGATTGCTAAGCTCCACGATCGCTCCCAAACAACATGCATATCAAGGACAAGCTCGCAGCTTGCGAGAAGACAGGCAAGCCCTGCTTCTCGTTTGAGTACTACGTCCCTAAAACTGCTCAGGTAGGCTAGTAAAACCCATATGTACCACTAGAACCCCCGTTCAATTCTGTGCATATTCGACATCGCTAACCAGGATGGCTTCAATAGGGTGTCCAAAACCTCTACGATCGTATGTTAGACTCTTCGGTCGCGCACACATACACACTTAGAGCTGTCTTTCTCACAAGAAGATCAATTTACTAATTAATTATCGTCTACTTTAGGTATGGAGCGCATGGGCTCATTTGGGCCTCAGTTCATAGATATCACATGGAATGCCGGTGGAAGACTGAGCAACCTCACCACCGAGATGGTCAACGTCGCCCAAACTGTCTATGGGCTTGAAACATGCATGCATCTGACATGTACGGGGATGGAGAAGGAGAAGGTTGATAATGCATTAAAGGAAGCTTATAACGGCGGTTGCACCAACATTCTAGCTGTACGTTTCCCTGATTTCTTGGCGTTGTGGACCTCGAGAAGATATGAGTTTTGTTGACAGGATATTTTTTGGATGCTTGCAGCTTCGAGGGGATCCACCTAGAGAAAATGAGAAGTGGTCCGCTGTCCCTGGAGGATTCAGATACGCCAAGGATCTCGTTAAGCATATCCGGGACCAATACGGCGATTACTTTGACATCGGCGTCGCAGGTTACCCCGAGGGATGCGATGATGAGGAAGATCCGGATGTCCTGTTGGACCACCTGAAGGAGAAGGTTGACGCTGGTGGTACTTTCATCATCACCCAGATGTTCTATGACGTTGATATATTCCTGGACTGGGTTAAGAAGGTTAGAGCAAAGGGAATCACGATTCCAATAATCCCAGGAATCATGCCAATCCACACTTATGCTGCTTTCATCCGAAGAGCTACGTGGACCAAGATCAAAGTCCCAGAGCGATGGATGGCGGCTTTGGAGCCAGTTAAAAACGACGATGTTGCAGCCAGAGACATCGGCCGGGACCTGGTAGTTGAATTATGCCAGAAGCTACTCGAGTCAGGCATCAATCAGCTGCACTTGTAAGCGTGAAATCCTTGTGAAACCCTTCTACCAACTTTTATGCTGACTGTCCGACAACCTAGTTACACGATGAATCTAGCAACAGCTACCCGCATGGTCCTCGAAGGACTCGATTTGATGCCAAGTCTTGAGTCGCCTGAACCACCAGCGTTACCCTTCAAATCATCTCTCGGGCTCGGCCGTAGAGAAGAAAACGTCCGCCCAATCTTCTGGAAGAACCGGCACAAGTCATATGTCGCCCGAACGCAAGAATGGGACGAGTTCCCTAACGGTAGATGGGGTGACTCTCGGTCGCCCGCCTTCGGCGAGCTTGATACGTATGGCATCGCTCTTAAGGGTACAACTGAACAGAACATCAAACTCTGGGGCCACCCCGAGACTGTGGCTGATATCGCCGACCTCTTCGTCCGCTACATGGAAGGGAACTTAGCATCACTGCCTTGGTCTGACAGCCCTATCGATGCTAGTGCCGAATCATTAAAGCCGCGGCTGTCACAACTAAACAGACGTGGTTTTTTCACCACAAATTCACAATGTGCTCTAAATGCTGTCAAGTCGTCCGACCAAATTCATGGATGGGGTCCAAAGAACGGATATGTCTACCAGAAGATGTACCTGGAGCTTTTAGTCTCGCCTGAAGTCCTAAGTGAATTGATCACCCGGATGGACAGGTCCCTAGACTTGACGTACCACGCAGTCAACAAAGCTGGTGTCTTACACCACAACGCTCCGGCTGGAGGGCCAAATGCAGTTACGTGGGGCGTTTTCCCAGGGAAAGAAATCGTTCAACCTACAATTGTGGAGCTTATTAGCTTCCTGGCATGGAAGGACGAGCTCTACCGACTTGGAGAGGACTGGGCTATGTGCTATCCGCAGAGTTCACCGAGCCGGCACATCATTAGCAGCGTGATGGAAAACTGGTATTTGGTCAACATTGGTACGTACTTGCTCCCTAAACCAATAGGTTCACCCAGAACTCAGTGCTGACGCTTCAATTTCGTCACAGTTAATAACAACTTCCTGGACAACGACACGGTTTTTGAGCTCTTCGACGGCCTGAAAATCGAGAATCTTAATGAAAAGATACCAGTAGACGAGTACCTTCAAAACTTGAAGGTGGCCTCAACCAATGGCGTCAACAGCGCCTCTGCCTAACCTTCTTTCCAACGGTGAACAATGCAGCACTGATGATTCAACATTGTTAATACATATATTACGTACATAAGTACAATCAGCCTTCTCACGACCCTGAACGAATTCACTTTTCAACACATGATATGCCATTCAGAATAAAGGAAGGTTTAGAATATAAAATCGGCGTTTCAACAACATAGGGCAGCTCTCTATATTTTTTCTTCGCTTTTTCAACAAAATATTGCAACGGAATTCAACTACATATTACTATTTCTCCAAGCTTCCGGCAGCTGCGCCGCAGCAAAGGGATGGAGATAATAGTCATTTTCAACAATGATATCAACTTCTATAATTTATGTTCGACAGCAGAGCAGCATCTTGAAAACAGGCAACTGATAGTCTGACTTGACGCTTTCTCCTTTCTCCTTAAACTCGACTTCTCTCCATTTCCATTCTTATATTTTTTTCTGGTTCATCCAATTTTCTAGGCGTTTTGCATCAAGCTGTGCATGTTATTGTCATAAGATGGGGATAAAGGCGTCTCAACACGTTTTTAGCGTTTACAACTTTTGCTTTCCTTTGCTATTAAGTATAAAATTTCCATGATAAAAATAGATAATTACGGAGCGTTAGATACGCATGCACAGGTATTAGGCAAAAGGCCACAGGAGCTGCTTAACCAGCTACCTATGAAGCTACAGTGGGAGCTATGGGTTAACGAGGGTGGTGAAAATGGGGGAAGGAATCTATTGTACAATGCGTGCGTGCATTTATTGGAATCGCTGTTCCGGATCCACGTGCGTAACGAAGACATATCTCAACAAGACCAAACAAAAAAAAAGGTAGCGGGTAGATAATGGATATTACAAGAAAACATGGAAGGATATACAGTACAAGCTTACCAGTTGGTCTCTTATTCGCAGTTTTTGGAAGGGACGTATAGATGCCCACATCTCATTTGTAAAAAAAAACAGAGATGAGAAAAGGGAAAGAGCAAGATAGAAAAAAGAAGATAACAATATTCCCACAAATCAATATGGTAACAACCAGAGCATCCAAAATAAAACTACGTCCTCTTGACCTCAATCAGCAGCTTGTCCAACTTCTCCCTAAGCTCTCCATCCGACGCGCTCGACAAGATGCCCCTATACCGCTCCAACGTTGTAATCACATACTGCTTCTTAAACCCACCCTCAACCTGATCCCCGCCACTGAACAACGTTGTTCTGCCCTTCTTCCGTAGCGCTGTCCTAAACCACAATTCCGCAACGTAGACTGCATCCCGCACTAGTTTCTTACGGTTGGATCCGTTGAAAGGTATCTCATCGCGGTAGAACATCCCATCGAGGATCCTGAGCAACAGTTCCGGGCTGACACCAGCATCCAAGAACGTCTGCGCGACCCACGACGTGCGCATTGTGTCGGGGACGTTTTCCATAGCATAAATTTCAAGCATGGGGACCAAGTCTTCCGGTGGGAAGATGTACTCGGAGAGAGAAAACCTTTGGCCAAGACTCCTAAACACGTCCGAGACGACCTCATGCGGATTTTTTGAGGAATCGGCGACGGCTTCATCGTGAAGCTTCTGGAGCAGGGATTGCCACACGCGTTTGATCTCATGCGTGCCGTGGTAGTCAGCACCTTGGAAAATTTGTAAACAAATGTCCCAGTAGCCGTATGGGTCCGCGAAACGGTTGAATAGCTGTACACCAAACGTTAGCGATCCAAGATCCAGATGGTAGTTATGTTGACATGAGAGGTTACTAAACATACATCCGTCATAGGGAGCAATTCACCATCCAGCTGCTTCACCAATTCCTCACACTTGTTGACACTTATCCTCTTGTCCTCTCTGATTCTTCGTAGAACATCCGCTTGGATCATCGCCACGTCCATCTCTTCTTGGATCCTCTGGAGAAGTTCGTTCATTGCCTGTCTCGAGCCAACAGGGCAGCGGCAGTTGCTTAGACCACGCGCTCTACTCAGGTACTCGATTCGCTTGTCCAACATGATATCAAATGGGCTCATAGCTAGTTCTCGCAGCGTTGCAGCCGCATCGAAATAGATCTCACGTCGGGAGTAGTACTGCCACAGAAGGTCTGCATGCTGGATAGAGTCGGCCGCACGTCGTTGTAGATATGGCACTATAGTGGTCCCCTCGAAGCTGAGCAGTTTTTCTGATAGCCCCCTTGCAAAGAACCAATCGAACAGGCAGGACTGGAAGACCTCATCGTCCGAATCCCACACAACCTGGTACGCCAACTGATGACGAAGTTGAGCGTCGGTAGGTAATCCGTCAATCGAGGTGGGAGATTTGCTGGCTTCATCATCGACGGCTTCCAAAACTGGGAAGATAGTAAGATATGCGTTGAGCCTGCTTTCGTACTGCTCCCGTCGTGGATCATCCTCTGGGCTACCATCTAGCATGTAAGATAGAGCAAGGTTTCCGCGGTCTGATTCCTTGGCAACGCTGAGGGCGAGGCGGATAGCACCTAATCGATACATTAGTGAACAAATAATCGGGCATTTGAAGGGGAAAGAAAGACCTACCTGATGGGTATTGGAGTGACAGGAACTCTGCTATCGCATCCCTGAGAGTGTCGGCAGACAAGGTAGACGCGACTTGGGAGAAAAGGCGTTCACTTTCTTGAAGCAGGCGCATCTTGCTATCGGGGTCTATCATATCCCGCGCTTTCCTAAGCTGTTCTATAGCTTTGTACAAGACAACATCGTCCGCACTGCAAAAGCTTCCGCATCGTTTCCGGAGAGTATCGGCCACGATATCGACGTTAGCTCCAGCTTGGATGTTGCGATTGACCATCGCGGCTATCAGTTCCTTAGCAAGAGCGCGTCCAGCATCCGTGGTAAAGAGTCTCTCAAATGTCAACTGCTTTACCTGGGGCTTCACGGCGTCGGGTAACAGGCCAATTACTTCATCCAATTTATCATCGAGAAGTGTCAAGACAAACGAAATACCCTCAATCATGGCGGAGACAAGTTGAACCAAAGAGTGTAACGCTCTATGTTCTGCCTGTTGTGCAACTTCTTCAACACGGCTACCAACACGCATGAGAGACTCTGCCCCAGACAGGCCGTCGATATACGATCGGTTCTCCGCTAAAAACTCAGAAAGCCGCTGGAGCTGTTCTTGGATGATCTGCAGCTTCTGGACAGATACAGCACCGGAGTAACTTTCGCCGCCACCAGGAGCTGCCGCCGACTTGATGACATTGATGTTCCATATCGAACGCACTATTCGAGACGTGTACACCGCGATGCCATCATGTCGGCCAGATACTCTAACACTGTCCAAGGATGGTATTGATGTCGAATCAAATTCGTTTTCTACCCTCGCCTTCCCGCCAAATTCTATGAAAAACTTCCTTGCGAGCTCTGCGACCTCCGTATCCGTGACTTTGCCCATGGCGCGGGAGTCAAAGGAGTCTGTCGACAGCGCTCCGCAAGCAACAGCTAGCGAGGCAGCGCAACCTTCAGATCTTCCATAGGTTTCGAAGAACTTCCTGATTTCTCCCTCGACTCCTACACTACTAGCACTGGAAGACCCATATTTGATTGAATTTGCAAGAATCTCAACATAGCGACGTCGTTTCACAATGTGAACTCCTGTATTGGTAAGAATCGCAATTTCGGTTGGCGCTTGATCGAATTGAACCGCCATCTCATTGCCAAAACCGTTAGGATTCGAAGTCGCATTGAATGGTGGAGTCATCAACTGTACGGCCTCGACACGACTTTCAAGGTCTAGCCACGACCCCGTTTCATGAAGAGTGAGGTGTTGTGATGAAGTCTCTGAGATGAAGTTAATCTTCGCAGAATCTGGAGCTGCCATATATATGGCGTCCGCGAGTTCTTCCTTTCCAACAAAACAAAGGAAGTAACCTGGAGGGAATACTGCAGCTTTCCTTGTCGGATTGAGGACGAGAGATGTGGTTGGATCATTGTTGCGAGATTGCCCATTCTTGTCGCCGGCTGCTTTGGGGGGTAGGCGTAGGTGAGTAGCTTGCATGTCCGATGGAGCGCTAGGTTCGTTTGCATAAACCGAGCCATATGCTGAAGCTGCACTGAAGTACAACCTACAACCAGTAGTGGTAGTTCCAACAAGATTGACTCTTCGAGCTTGTTGGGCCGTGACAGCACTGATGGAAACGAAGGGTGTAGTACGATCAAGGTTACGGGGGAGACCGTGTGCCACTCTAATATTAGAAAGGGCTCTTTCAAAAGGTATCGTTATTATTAAGGTGAGGATATTATTGCTCCTCATGTGGAAAACTCGAATTGTAGAAGTTGAAGAGAGAGTGTAGAGGAGATTTCGGCTGTCGTCAATGACCATCTGGATGGTGTGCTCGGTGGTTTGTGGCCCGGAGAGGAACGAGAGCTTTGGGGCAAACTGAGCTATTATGCCACTTTGCGTATGAGATATCTTTCCACATCGTGGTTGGAACCATCCCTCTTGTTCCTGATATGTTAACTCGTAGACTTCATTATCCGCAGTTCCCGTGAAAAATATTCTGCCAGATTTTGCGGACCCTTCTACGATGTTGACATTAATTCCCTTGACGGGTACAGTCATGTTGGTCTTGTATATTTGGAGGTCGCAACCGTTGAAGGGTCGGCCGTTAGGGCTGGCGGATACCCCAAGGAGAGTGATATCCGCACTCGTGGCAACAAGGAGAACGTGCGTCACGCTGTCAACGAAAACTCCTGGTCGTGCCCGAAGGAGGTTGACAGCCAATATGTTGTTTTTCGAGGGCTCTGCGTACTCTTGGAAGTCACCACCACTGGAGAAGTTCCAGAGATACAACATATGATCAACCGTTATCCATGCCCTGCCAATTTCCGCGAAAAGACCCATCTTGGTGACCACTTGAACTTGGTTGTAGGCTTCGAAGATCTGGTCCGGAATCTCGAAAATGTTCGTTCTGTGAAATGGCGCTCGTTCTTGATCGGTGTTCTCGTAGTCGAGAGATATGCCGTGCGCCAGGATCTTGTCGAATTCAGGGTACCTGGATTCGGAAACCAGGTCTTCATTCACCGTCTTCGCGGCTCTTGGTATTGGCTTCAAATTGTCCGTCGATGGAGGTGCCGGCGTCGGCACTAAGGCTTGCTGGTATCTTGGTCCCCGCATCGAGCCTCCAGCTCCAAAACTCGTATTAGGTGGTGGCCGTGGTAGCGGAGGATAGTGCGGTTGGTTTTGTAGCGGCGGAGCCTGTTCGGCCGGGTACCTTGGTTGGGTCATGCTGTTCTCCTGTCGCGCAGTTGCAGCACTTGGCCCAGCCATGTTGCTATAGAAGAAGCTCGGGAACTCGTTTTGAGTTTCCATCGTGAGTGCTGGGCTCAGAGGCCTGAGACGGTATTCGCGACGACTGAAAAGACTAGCGATTAAAGTTATAGCAGACTATCTAGGTTCGGTATTTATGTGCCTGCTCATGTGGATGAGGCGATTCGGATTGAAGGGGCTATTGCGCTGCCTCCTGACGAAAACGAAGTGATTCGCGCGTGAGATTCGACGAGGTTCGCGGATGTGAGAAATGGCGCGACTGATGCCGATTAGAAGGCACCAACTGGATGGCAAGCAGTATGGTGCGATGCCGGCAATGAGGAGTCGAGAAGGATCGATTGTGATGGTTAGAAGGATCGATGAAGAACGAGCGAATGTGTGTGGTTGGTGGCTGATGGTGTTTACGCCAAAAAACGCGACAAAATTTCGCCCAACACAGCAGGCGGCGCCAGGCCACTAAACGGAGATGCGCAAACTTGGAATGCCGCACATGCTTATATTCGGATACTGGGACGAGACAGCACAAATAGAGCAGGAGAAAGAGGACATCTATGTTCATGGTAATAGCAGCACGCCTACCATGGTATCACGGAAGTTTCATAGTTTCAATTTTTTATTATCATCAAGCTTCCAGCTGTCACCTGCGGCTCATTGACATTGTTTGGTTCGCGTTGAGGCCAGCTCGCTGAAAATATCATGCCCGCAGAAATGCCTTCTGTTGTCACAGCGTATCACGTCGTCACGTTATTTATAGGATCGAGTCGGCCCGTTAATCCGCCATGAGGAGGCGCATCGGTCTCAGGCATAAGTACAATCATATCTTCAAGGTCCACCTTCACTGCTTTTTTGCCTCCCTCTCCTGCTTTTTGAGAGCGCGCCTGCGGATATCCTCATGCATGGTCTTGTTTACCTGAACGACGTTTGCACTTCCCAAGCCCGCAATGTTTTCCAGCGCCCAATGCATGATCGCATGAGTCCAGTACGGTGTGACAAGTCCCGTAGTATTACCGATATACACACCAATTTTCCCAAGGGCGGCTTTCACAAATGCCTTCGGGTTTGGAATGGTGAGACTAGGACGTCGGACCTTAGACATCGCAGACGTAACGAGGTAGCTAGTAATAAGATCGACATGGATACCGTGTGGCTTTAACTCTGCAGCTAACGCAACAGACCAAGTAGCAAGAAAAGCTTTGCTACCAGAGTAGGCCGCCAGAAGAGGAGTTGGTGTAAGCCCCGCAAAGGAGCCCATGGTAAGAATAGCCCCTCGTTTCCGAGCCATCATACCGGGAGCAACAACCTGGGTTACGCGGAGCGTAGCCAAACAATTAATTGTGACGATATCCCTCATATCCTTCTCTTCAAGAGATAGGAATTGGGTTGGCATGTCGTAGCTCTTCCCGACATTGTTGATCAAGATGCTGACATCTTTATCCTGAACGCTGAATGATATTTTTTCGTAGTCCTCCTGGAGATATGTAGCAAAATCAATGGCTAAGATTTCCGTCTGAATGTTGAACTTCGATTCGAGATCTTTGCCTATTTCTTCAAGTTTTGATTGGGTTCGAGAGATAAGAAGAATGTTGAAGCCCTTTGCGGCCAGTTGGTAAGCGTATTCCTTGCCGATGCCATCCGATGCGCCTGTTATGACAACCCAGGAACCTTTTGGTCCAAATGACCGAAGCTAGGCATCTATATCAGCCAAAAGAACTGTAGTAAGGTATTGTTCCCAAGGTTCCTTATAGGTCTTACCGATTTGCCCGGCTGTATAAAGACTGCGAAGAACGCTGCTAGCACTTTGAAGACGCAGTATAAGGCAAAGGCGCCACCGAGATATGCGAGACCCGTTTTGGTTGTGCGAATGTGATTCGCATTGAGTGTGATCGCCATCTCGAGTGCACGGTGAATCGAGTCAATCTTGGTCTGGTACCAGACGAAATTGTTCCGGTTTGGTTAGATGAGGAAGAGGAGGAGTTTTAAGTTGATAGGAAACTTAGTCACGTTGGGTGACAAGGAAATTCGGTTGGGAGCGCGAATGATTGGCCAAAATTTCCCAATTTCACCGAACTGCCAGCCAAGCGAGCGTTTGATTGTCAGCACATGTAGCACATTCGGCCGGGTTGAAGAAGCCGACAAGTGACAAGCCCAGATGAGACCGTAACCCCTTTGGCCTAAGGTTGTTCGTTTTCTCTCCGCGTCAGCCGTGCCCGTTCTTGGGAACGTTGCCGCTTGGTTGGGCTAAATTCCAAAGGCGAGCACACACACGCACACACACTCTGCTGACTTGGCTGCTGCCTCTTCCACACCCTAGAAACTTCTCGGGGCGAGGTGAATGATCAGGATGGAAGACGGACTAAGAGTGCCTCTGAAGTCAATGCATTTCCCCACCCATCTGTAGATAGTCCACACACGTGTCCGAATAGAGTGAGGCCATGCAGGAATGCGTGTAAGACTTGCAATGGCTTCTTCTGAGAAAGAGAGGCAGGGAGCACCACGGTACTGGGAACCGGGTCGCTCGTACTCACATACCGGAGTTTACCGCCAGTACGAGCGAGGCAGCGAGTAGCCAGTACGTACGCAATTGAATCAAAGCAGGAGGCGGCGGAGGGCTGAGGTTGCAAGGAGCCGGGTTGAAAACGAGAAAGGCGGCAAGGTGTGGTGTGCCGAGAGCTTGAAACCTGCTCAAAAGCATTGAATGGTGCAACGCAACTCATTCCGTGCCCGACTTCCATTCCACACTTGATGCAATATGCATGAATTTGCAGCGCAGTGCATATAAAATCTGCACTCTAAAAAAGATTTTCTCAGCATCGGGACCCAGAGAAGGGGTTCGTTTCCAATGTACTCTGACAACTGTGGAAAAACTTTGCAGAAGAGGGGCATGCGCAGCCGGTACGATTCGGCCGGTGTGGCTTTTGATTTGCTTCGTGAGGGATCGTGACCCCAATGGACCCGACAGTCTGGTTCATCCGCATCCCCTTTGCTTAGTCCCGCAAATCCCAAAAGAGTATCGCACAAGTGGTTCCGGTTCTTGGAGTCCGAGATAGAATGGCGTGTGATGTGGATCAAACTTTGTGATTTGTCGTCCTGAGGGATGAAATTGATGCAGTGCATAAATTATAAAAATAAGAAAAAAGGATGCAAGCTGCACCCAGTTGCCCGGAGCTGAAAGCAATGGCCAAAGAACGTCCGGATTTTAAAAGGAGCACGATGACGGTATCTTCATTGAAACCCCTGATCCGCCCCCAGGCCCGACTATCGACATTTTGGTTCCCCGGGAGCGCTAAACCTCGATCCGCTACACCAAGAAGTCCACCGTTTCCTGCTAAAACCGTTAACGCTTAACGATTTCGTGTTAAGAAAAATTTTGCTTGCTGCATATTGCATCCTGCAGAAAATTCAGATCAAGGTCAATCCGTAAGTAACTGGAAACTTTGCAATTTGGGAGAGTGACACCTCATTGTACATATACATGTACCTGTACTTGTACCTACTGATATGCTATCTGAGGGGTTATTTTAACCCCTCCCCCTCTTCCTCCCAATAAATCAATAGCCACTTATACCCCCCATGCAGTCGTATCTTATACGCATTTTCTTGACGCCGCTCTCGCAGCTGCTGTCGGCTGAGCGCTTTAAGTCGGCTTTCCCTCACCTGTATGTGCGTGATGGAACCGGGTGATCTCGATACGATTGGAGAAGTCAGACTGGAGCGCTCGGCCCTCTAAATAACGATCTCCTTAGACGCCGGGAAAACTAGGTCTCTAGTGCATCCGGGTATAAGCAGGAAACGTATCCGACAGGCTGGCGAGCCCTGAAGGAATCTTAGAAACTGCTGACAGAGTGCGATTTGCGGTTGGTAGATAAAATCGATTGATATAAAGATGAAGCGATAGAGCGTGGCCAAGAACCGACATTCTTTGATTTAATTCGCAGAGGAACCGACTTGTTAGAATCAGCTAGGGTATGGATGGGATAACGAAACCCTCCCACGCTGTGATGGCAAAAGGTCAATGTCCATTTGGGCATCGTCGCAAAGTCCAATGCACGTCGTTTGCTATGGGAAGTTGTTTTACCACTCTGCATATTCTCGGCCTGCAATACTAAGCATAGCCGATCAGGCCAGTCAGAAGGGCACAGCTCAAGGGCTGCACCGTGCATTTGCATGGGCTATGGCGAACCTGTTTGCCATTTCAGGAAGACATGCTTGTTCCGTCGCTCGTGCTGACCCAGGGACGTGGGACGAGTCTCGGTATTTAACTCCAGGGTGCTAGAAATAACTGTCATCCTCGGGCTCTGTCTTTCAAATAAAAACACCAGGTAAGCAAATTCTCCCTTCTCTATTATAGTTTTTCAATATGCCATTCGAGGCAAGGCTGTGCAACGGCGGGCGTTAAGAGGCGCAAGTTGGTGGGCGGCAAAGCGGCAGCGCTAACGAAATAACATCAATCTTAGCCTTCGATTTATCATTATTTACTAAGAGGGGCCATATCGCAGCCTGGAGCCCGGATTTAAGCACTCTACTTGGATGCACCACTCTGCTGCGGCATAAAAGAATATATTTCTATACCGGAACCAGATCTACTAATGATGCACTACTGCACCATTCTCTACACACCTTTCCTTTTACCCAATAACAATATGCCTTTTTCCCTTTTCCTTTCCCTTTGTTTTAGATGCCCCGTCTTGAAACCCCAATTGCAATGCAACTAAACCCAGATACGCCGACAATAAATGCTGCTACTGATGCAAGCTGCCCCGAAACTCGCTGGACGTACGCTTCGAGGAAAGAAATTCGTTCACGATAGGTGTTCGTGTAGACCAGAATGCGAATGTCGAGCTACCTGATGCGAGGTGGTATCAGTCCGACGATGGCTTCCTCCCAATAACGACATACCTATGAACACGGAGGGAGCACTGTTAGCAGCTGACGCTAGAACAAAACCCAACAAACCATCGATCGTAAAGGTAATGTCACATCCACCCGACCCATCCAAGCAGATAAAAACAAGGGTAGATAGCTTACAATGGGAAGTATGGACGCAGGTTAAGATCATCGATCTCAGTACGCGCCCTTGCGATCATGACGTAGAACTGCTCGAGGGACATCTCCCCACGCTCGGTGAAAGGCCACAACGCCATAGCATTGATAAGATGCTTCGCATTCATGCTATTGAGGTTACCAATAGAACGCTCTCGTTCATCTAAAGCACTCACATCAGTTCAAAGAATTCTCAGCGAGAGGTACAGGTGTCAGGTGTCCTACTGCGAGACCATCCATTAAGCGGAAGCTGCATCACTCGGCTTTGTACGTCAGTGAAACCAGCAGCTTCCATCCAGGTCTGCAATCTCACCGGCGCGCGAAGGTCTTTGTCGGTCTCAAAAATCTCGAGGTAGGTCTTGCTCCACCTTCGGAGCCCGTGGTTGTCGGTCAGAGTTCCGTTGTCAGATTGGACGTTGAAGTATATTTCAACCATCTGCACCCAGCCGCCGGCTTTCAAGACTCTAAAGTTTTGATCGGTCGTGTAAGTTTGGCCCTCTTCTTGAATATTCGTTTATAGGTAAATGCTCTTCCTAACCTGAAGCAGTCTCTGAGGTAGCTCGGCCATCGGGTTCTATTGATCCCCGGAGCCACAAGCCTCGAGTGAACGAAATCGAATTCGCCTTCCCTAAAATTGAAGCGCTCGTTCAAGTCGTCGACCTTTTGTTTGAATGTCAGCTTACAAATAGAACGGCCAGCTGTTATCGTTAGCTGTCCACAGCAACAAGGACGACGCATCACTTACCAAACACCAAAGATTCCCTGGAGTCTCCTCAGGCTTAAGATGAGGGGAAATGTCGACGCCGACGATCTACATTGCAGTCAGCAAGCCTTGAAGTCGACGAGAATCAATTCCGAAGTTAAGTGTCGAACCTGTGCTTCCGGAAACTTTTCAGCGGCCTCGATCGCCCAAGCAGCTGAGCCATAGCCACAATCCAAGATCCTCTGAGGGTCTTCTAAAGGAGGGAAATTAAGTCTGCCATCGAACAGCCGTCGAAAAACGGCATGTTGTCGGTTGAGACGGTCTCCCTCGTCCTTGAGGAATGTCAGTCGCTAAGAGTGCCAGTATTATTTTATTTTTATTTTTATTTTTATTTTTTGAATTTTTTCTTGTGCGCTAGAGCATAACATGAATCTTCGAGATGCCGAAGCTTACGGGCTAGCAGGATAGAGTGCAATCCTGCTTAGATAGTAACATACCTCATCAATTGGGACGGGGTATATCACTCTTTCGATAGAGTAATCTTGGAAATCTCGACCATGAATGCGTACAGTTCGCCAGTAGGCACTGTCCAGAGAACAGGTTTCTGACAAACTGGAGGAGCCGCTTGTTGACATCCTGGCCGAATTCGGGATACTACCAGCCAGTACTATCCTTGTTTTGCCGCTTGAAACCTTTTTCAAGAGTCGGTGTGGTTTGCGTCGGTTTTGTTTAATATCGTGGTATCCAGAAAAGATATTGGAACAGATGAAAGCAGATTCGCCGTGAGCCAACGTCGAGGAAATACAGAGTATTTCTAACCACACGGGCAAATATATCTATATTGTGCTGTGCCCGTGCTGGTATGCAGTCACTGCCAATCAAACGGCGTGAGAGAATAGGCATAGGACGAACAGGTGGACACCCCTAGTGCCTCGAAAATTTGAAGAGGAGACGGGTCTAACTAAGGGCACCCGAGAGACCACCACGTCAGGCTTCGAAATTGCAAAATAAAAATCTGGGCCATGGGAGGATATAAGGTGCGTTGGACAAGGGGTCTATACACTACTGCGGCTTGACGATCCCCTCCTGTGTGGTTCTTTCTTTCTTTTTCCTTCAACCCAACTTGTTTGGGTACATCCGCATTATATTTCGGTGAGCGTCGGGGCCAGGTCAGGTTCAAGGCAAACGAGCGAATGCCATGCTTGCTCATCCACTCGCTGCAGTCTACGGGTTGGCCGCGGCCATCTTTCTGTTCCTCTAGCCTCGACATCCCGAATAGTACAAGCTCTGACGGCCCGCCCTTTCATTCGTATGCATCAGGGCACTTGCAATCTTGCATCACGAATTTCGGATGAATGCACGCTAACATCAAGCTTCTTTTTTTTCTCCTTGATACGCTTAGGTCGACAGAACGTTTACGCCACGAACGCTGGTATCCCAAACCATGGCATCGGGATTTCCCATTCTTTTCGTGGGATGGCAGAAAGAAACTTTTGCTAGTGGTAGTACAAAAATACACTCAATCAAAATGTGATCCGGAAGCACGGCAATAGGGGCTCGTTCCTCTCGGAAAGGCGAGGAGGGGGGTTTACCACCGAAGAAAAGCAAGTGCCTCGCGATTGTCGGCCAGTTGTGCGGTCAGTTCGGGTAGCGAGTAGGTGTGGTGGTTAAAACTTAGCGCCCTGATGTTCATGTTGGAGCCCTGCTTCCAGTACAGCGGGAAGGTGTGGCACATGGTCCGGAGCACACCGACCCGACAATTTGGTAGAATCACTTTTTATTCTCCCAGACATTCCCGAGCTGGGCCCAGCAGTCTGTTTAGGTTCTACGACGCAAAAGAGATTCCGAATTCTAAGGTGTGGACCTCCGGAACTGCTAGCTCTCTAAGCTCAAATTCCTATGGTTGAATCCAGCGGGAATCCTCCAACCGACACGAAATCTTGGGACGCCGTGAGTCTTTGTCATGTTTACGTGAACCTCTTAGGCGGCCAGAGGCAGACTGCAAATTAGACGGCCATCCGTGTGGGCCGGCATCTCAATTCAAGGTGAGTGCATAAACACCCTGAAAGGAAATTAGGATCCGGGTCATCAGAAAAAATAAAAAAATTGGTAGTCATTTTGTGTAAAGACAAATATTTGCTTCCAAGCCCCTCCATGCTTGTTGGTGGAACTCTTACCCGGTGACAGAAATATGTACATCGCCACGCCGCCATGAGACTTCAACGGACACTATCCACGCTACCAAACCGCTGGTACGACTCCGGATTAGCATTGTCACCACTCACCTATATCAATAATCTAATATATCCCATCCTCAGCGGAAAATCAATTTATCAGTGCATGGCGTCAAGCCAAATCAAACGAAGACTCTACGGACTACCCAAACTTCCTGAAACTTGCTGACCTCTTTTTTTTTGGGTGTGTGTGTGTCTTCCCGTCCCATGTGGCGCTCATGAGAGCTCTGCGATCTGCCAAAAGAATCTGATCGCGAGCCGCCCGTCTATCACTTGCAATGCCATGGAATCGTCTAATTTGACCAGTGGTTACATCGGTAGTGTGTTTCACTTCGAGTTGGGTGACTAGTGGAATGGCCGCCTAAGTGCAACAAAACAAAAAGTCTGACGTCTAATGCACAGGGCTAGAAAACATATCTCGGAACATTCATACCAGCGGTCGTACAGCAATAGAACGAGCCTCCCAACCGCCTCAAAGCCCCTTACATGGGGCACTCGTCAAATTCCTATCACATTGCCGTTAGCGGGCCGGATGGCGGAAGGTCCGGCGGTGATTAGAAGAATCAGCCTCTGCATCTGCATCTTTCCGGGGATGATATTGTATCTGGAGGCAGAGCGACGTCGGCTGGTCTCCAATCATATTGCAACAGAGTTTCTAAACTTTGCGTCACTAGGCTTATCAAACAATAAAACTGGCATCCCTTCAGGAGTTTTTCGATGCTTCGACACGAAGCGGGTCGCCGCAGGGATCAAGCGTGGTTCTATATTAATTTCGTTCGGGAAGTACCCAGCAGATCAGCTCTATATCATATTTTTCTTTTTCTGTTGTTGCCCTTTTTCTTTTCTTCCTTCTTTTCTTCTTTCGAAACCCTTTCACACCAATTTCTTAGGAGATTCGTAACGTAACGTGAACTCATGCAGCTGTCTGCCTCTCCACGGTGACCGCGTTGCTGGAACTATTCGTCCGATAACTCCACTTTTCTGCAGGATGTCGACATTCTCAGTGGCAACGGGGTTTCCAGCCCTTTACCGGTGATGAATTGCGTTATATGCATGCCCCTTTACCAGCTGCCTGGTCTTATCATTCAGGCTGCAGAAAACTTTGAAGCTGACAGGTTATATATCCCAAGTGTAAGGCCGTGTCATTTGCTGCAAGCCATTTTTCTGAAAGGCATGTTTTCGCGATTTATTTCTTCCTGCACAACACGGAAAAACCTCACACGGAACGTCAAACTGTCGTTGGTGGCAGCCGGGGTTGGATGTCTTTCCCTACCGCGCTGTCCTTTCGTTAAGGTGCCAGCGGTCTGGAGCACCAAATGTGCTTTCCAAGCGGTACCCCAACTTACCGGAACCTGGTCCAGTAATATTCGGAACAATGAGACTAATCGACTGCGACCCTTGCCACACTAATAGCAGGCTTCAATTAAGATTTGGGACAGCATGTGCACGGACACAATGAATTCGGGAATCACCCTCATGATCATGGGCACGAAGATCCTTTCCCAACGTCTTGGGATCTGAGAGGACCCGACAATTGGATTTCATGTCCTCCACATTGCTTTCTGGACACTCTATTGGAGCGGCTTCACGAAGCAGCTACCGCATTGAGGCAATACTTGCGTTATATCAAGATTCTCCTGGCCTTACACAGCGGCCGGACGCGGGACGATGGTTCTCATCCAATTAATTTGCATCTCAACCGGTTCCAAGAAAATTGATAGCTGCCTGCTTCTCGTTTCTCGATACCTTGGGATCCCGACGCTGTAATCCCCGCAAGGGATCGGGCTGAACTCAGGTGGGCCCACCGACCAACAAAAATAAAATAAATAAAAAAAAAAAAACACATTTAAAAAGGTTTAGAGTGTGCTATTTAAAACGTTTCAAGGGCTCCATGCTAACTGTTCGTCGAGACTAGAGGAGGAGGTCACAGCGCGTGGTCGCCTCCCTTTAAGCTTTTTTGTGATATGACCGAGTCTCAAAAAATGAAATATGACTTAAAGTAGCTACTGGAGATTTCCCGAAGCCATCATGCCTCATCATATCAATCTGCCAAATTTGTTGTATCCGCCTCCCCACCCTTGTTTCTCGCGATATTTCATACTCCCACGGCCTTTAAATTTCACCTCCTGTCCCGAGCCCGAGTCCTCACCGGTATACCGGTCTCCCCCCCGTCGTGGTGATCGATATGGTCGCTGATATTGTTCCTGTCGCAGCCTTACTCCTTCACGCTCCTCTTCTTCTCGCTGTACCCGCCGTTCCTCGTCCGAATCATAATCATTATAGTGACGTCTGGATTTGTAGCGATCCCGAGACCGCGATCGAGACCGCGAATGCGAACGACGTGATCGATGGTGTTTTGACGGACGCTGGTCTCTCTGGTCAGCCGGTGCAATGGGCTTTTCAGGTGATCTGGAATGCGTCGTGGATCTGACGTTCCGGGGGGATGCGGGCTCTATTATCAAGCGATCATCTTGTTGAGGAGAACGCGAGCGATGGTGCCGTCTGCTTTGCCTGGCGTCCCGTCGTCGTCTATGACGATCTGATTTCATCCTCGGGCTCCGGCTTCTTGTGCGGCTCCTGTCTCTATCCTTGTTCCCGTCGTGATCTGCATCCCTGCTTCCGTCATGGCGACTGTCGTTACTTGCGCTCCTATTCCTGCTCCTACTCCGACTGCGATCCCGACTGCGACTGCGACTGCGCGGCCGCTTTCGATCGCGTGATTTCGTTTCAACGGGGTCTTTCGCCGTCTTTAGTGGTGCGGCCCTCCGAAATTCCAGCTCGCCGCAGTTGGAGATGATGACATCCACTACCGGCTTGTCCGAGGCGTCGGTCTTGATTGTTTCTATTTGCTTGACGAATTGCAGCCCGCCAACGACATGACCGAAGACTGTATGCTTGCCATTCAGGTGGTCGCACGGTGCGCACTGCCAATTAAACAACAAAATGAAGCGATGTTAGAGATCAGAAACCTATCCAATTGGCATCAATCAGGGAGTAGGTGGCCCCTACCGTGATGAAGAATCTAGAAATCATGAACGTAAGCAGCCACTCATTCATTCATAGTCGGCGGGTATAGCGCTGCGGCTACCTACTGCGAACTATTCGTATCCTTCCCTCTATTCGCCATGCACACCAAGCCCTCTTTGTCGATATCGCACCAGCCTAGGTTTTCGTCCTCGAAAGTTTCGCCATATATCGACACGCCCCCCTTACCGTCGCCTCGCGTGATATCACCACCCTGGAGCATAAACTCTTCAATCACACGGTGAAATATTGAAGCTTTGTAGTGCAACTCCGGGGATTTGGATGCGGTGCAGAGAGCCCGGAAACTGTATTTCGCCCATTTGTCAACGACTTGAGTGACCGAAGAGTTTTTTTATATATACATATACGAGAGATCACTGACTTTTCGCAAGTCCTGGGGGTCTTGTCGGTGAATAATTCGATCACGACGCGACCCACCGGGTCAGTGCCGTGCTGTATATCGAGGAAGCATCGCGGACGGATTGGCGCAGCCATTGTCGGTGAGAAGATGCAGGTCCGACGGCAGTCTCTGAACTTTGATACGCCGGTAGCGAATGAATGGGGTAATGAACGCGTCAGAAAGGATGGAGTTCGAACGGGAATCGGATCGCTTAAGGTCTCGAGCCGCAGAAGCGAGCAAACATTGCGATTTGAAGGCGAAGCTTTCTGCGAGAGAACCGTTACTTATATAGCTATAGGCAACTGCCGTGATATGTGAAGCTGGCAAATAAAGTATAGCATAAAATAAAGCTAAATCTTAAGGCTTATCTAAAGTCCCAGCAAGTGCCCGTACTCTGATCACTCTTTCTCTGTCGATATCGGATCCGCCATTGACATTGTCGAAGTGCCGGAGAAGCTTAGTCATGAGATCATTGCGTGTTGTGGCCTGTGTTGCGACAGACGTCGACCAATCACAATGCGTTGCGGAGAAGTCTAACCTTATTTGTACTAGCTGTTGTCGCTGTTGAACAAGAAAAAAAAAAAGTATTTTGCATCCACCAGCTTTTTTTTTTTTCCCGCTTGATAGGCGGTCTTTAATCCCACCTCGACACTTCGCTAGGTCCATCTTCATCGACCTAACCATTCACCTTAAACCCTCTCTGCTTATACCATCATAGCAGCCACAATGGTGCAAACGGTAAGCAATAATGTTGTATGCTGCGGAGATATATAGTTCAGAAGCTGACAATCAATAGACGTGGAAAGCTATCGCTCCGGTGCCCACCTCGCAGGAGTTCCTTGATATCGTTCTCTCCAGAACGACAAGGAAGACTCCTACCGTCATCCGAGCGGGTTTTAAGATCAGTAGAATAAGAGGTATCCAATAGCGCTCTCCAATCTCGAAGCTCTTAATAAGATGCTTCCGCTAACCACCACAATGTAGCATTCTACCTAAGGAAGGTTAAATTCACACAAGACACCTTCACCGAGAAGCTCCAAGCCATTCTCGATGGCTTCCCTAAGTTGCAAGACATCCACCCCTTTCGTAAGTCATCATATATTTCTACACAAGTAACCCAATTTATTGCTCGCAATTCTAATTCCTCCGCTAGACAAGGATCTCATGAACACACTCTACGATGCCGATCACTTTAGAATCGCCCTCGGCCAGCTCTCTACTGCAAAACACTTGATCGAACAAGTCTGCCGCGACTACGTCCGCCTGATAAAATATGCCCAATCCCTCTTCCAATGCAAGCAGCTCAAACGCGCGGCTCTCGGCCGCATGGCCACCATCACCCGGCGTCTGAAAGATCCGCTCCTCTATCTCGAGCAGGTCCGCCAACATCTCGGTCGTCTCCCTGGGATCGACCCGAACACACGAACCCTGCTTATCTGTGGATACCCTAATGTCGGCAAGAGTAGCTTCCTGCGCAGCATTACACGCGCCGACGTGGACGTCCAGCCGTACGCCTTCACGACCAAGAGCTTGTTTGTCGGCCATTTCGACTACAAGTATCTCCGTTTCCAAGCTATCGACACTCCGGGTATCCTCGACCATCCGCTTGAAGAGATGAATACGATAGAGATGCAGTCTATCACCGCGATTGCTCACTTGAAGTCCGTGATACTGTACTTCATGGACTTATCCGAACAGTGTGGATACTCTGTTGCTGCGCAGGTCCAGTTGTTCCATTCGATCAAACCGCTGTTCGCAAACAAGATTGTTTTCGTTGTGGTCAACAAGATCGATGTGACCAAGCCGGAGGATCTAGACGAGGAAAGCCAAGAGCTTCTGCGAGCGATGCTGAAGGGTGGGGATGTCGAGATGTTGCAGTTGAGCTGCCACACGGAGAAGGGCATCACGGATGTCAAGAATAAAGCCTGCGAGAGGCTGCTCGCGGCAAGAGTAGAACAGAAGCTCAAGACGAACAGGGCTGCAGATATCTTGAATAGGATACACGTTGCAAAACCTATTGGTGGAGTCACAAGAGAGACTTTCATTCCGGATGCAGTCAAGAATAGAGTCAAATACGATCTAGAAGACCCTAACAGGAGGAAACTGGAGAGAGACATCGAGGCCGAAGAAGGCGGTGCAGGTGTCTACAACATTAACCTGAAGAGTAAGTTTTATTTTTTCTCCTCTATACAAACACAAATGCGCGCATATATATACCCACCACAAGGACTCAATGACTAACTCACATACTCCTGCGCATCTAATAGAGAACTATCTCCTCGAAAATGACGACTGGAAATTTGACAAGATCCCTGAAATTTTCGATGGCAAGAACGTCTACGATTTTATCGACCCTGACATCGAATCCAAACTCGCTGCTCTCGAAGCCGAGGAGGAGCGTCTGGAAGCAGAAGGTTTCTACGACGAGGAAGAAAGCATCGAAGACGACGAAGAGGCCGACATCCGAATCAAGGCCGATTATATTCGCGAACAGAAGCAGTTGATCCGCAACGCCGCGCGTAGCAAGAAGGCATTGAAGAACCGCGCGATCATTCCGCGCCAGAAGCAACCGAAGAACCTGACCGAGATGAAGCGCTCGCTGGAGAAGATTGGGCTTGACGCTTCCAGCGTTGTTGATCGCGCGAGGAACAAGAGCCGCGGACGGTCCCTGGCAGCGCGCAGTAGAGCTGGTAGCAGCATGGGTGGTGATGTGGATATGAAGGATGTGAGCGTGCATGACATTAGCCAGATGACGCTGAAGGAACGTGCGAAGAGCAGGGCACGTAGTCAGAGCAATCGGCGGGAGGATGGTGTTACGGATGAAGTTGCTAGGACAAAGGCGGAGAAGATTGCCAAGCTGAACCAGAAGAAGATGAATAGGATGGCGAGACAGGGTGAGGCAGATAGACACGTAAGCGCGTCGTTGCCGAAGCATTTGGTAAGTTACTACTATTATTATTGTTATTTCTTCGTCCCATTCATCCCTCTGGGGTTTATTACCAGCCTACTAACGGTTTTTATCTCTAGTTCTCGGGCAAGAGGACTATCGGCAAGACGCAGAGACGGTAAGGTTGGTGATGCGCTTTTTTGTGCATTTCCATGCGGCATCAAGTCAAAAGTCCTTTTCTGATATAGATTGCTTTTGCTTTGCGTGGGGCTCCTTACGGAGGGCGTTTACATCACGGGAGTTTGGAGGATTGAACAGTCCATACCATCTGGGTTGCACCCATTTTTGTCTCGATGGAGACTATATGTGTGTGTTAATCAGATCTACGAGTGTACCATATCTATATATATATTTCTATACATAAATACCTACGCATTTTCATTTTCATTGCTGCTTTCGAGCGGAATCCGCGGAAGTGTTAGATGATATATTTTTTTTGGATTTTTGTCTCAGTGCTAACATTAGGTAACATGAGGATACTATAGTAGCTCGAGGAGCAACAGAGGAAGTAGAAATGTGAAGCTTCGTAATGTAGTAAAAGAGCTTCGTTGGGGCTCAGTGCAGGTGAGTCTGTAGAAAATTAAGGTCATGTTCGCATCTCGAAGAAGAAAAAGGTGTTGATAACGTTGGTGGCTGATCAAGACAGGTTTGAAGGTCTGAAGGACATGCGGCAATGAAGGAAAGAATGCCGATGGGGAGGCAGGAAACAGCGTAGATGCTTGTACAATTGAAAAGACAGGACGTATCCCAGAACGCCTCCAGCGAAATAGCAAGAAAACTAGACGGAAATGTCGAAAAGGAGGTCAAATTATTTACACAACCGCCATCGATGCAGATAAGAATCGAAAAGAAGAGCAATCAAGTAAAAACAGAAAATGGGCCCTTAGAACACCTGCCACGAATGTAAATTGCAGCTGAAAAAAGAAAAAAATGAAAAGAAAAAAAAGGATCGAAGGGTTCCGTAATCATGGTACCTTACCCAAATAACCGGCTTAAAATTTGTCGACCGTGCAGCCACGATCTCTCTGAGATATAGGGACTAATACCCCGCGACTTCGCCCGACCTTACCTGACTTTTACTCCTCTTCCCTACGCCTGCTGCTTTCTTCCAGAAACTCTCCCTCTTTTTCTCCTGCGAAGGATCGTAACTTTCCCCACCGCCCCCGCTGTAACTGTCACTACCAATACCAATGCCTCTTCCCCGATACATATCATACTCCGCCGACGGCCTGCGCCGGCCGTGATAATACTCTCCAGTGCTCCCATAGCTCGTCACCAGATCATTCGCTCGCCGGACGGGGACATCCCTAAAGTCTAGTCCGAACATGGCGCGGTCGGATGAATAGTCCGACCCGAAGTGCGGATATCCTCCTGGTCCGACGGATCCAGACGAGTCACTTCGCTGTCTTCTTGGTGGTGGTGCACCCGTTGCAAAAGGTAGCACGCCGTTATTTGTAGGTGACTGCATTTGCGAGCTACTGCCTGGGCGGCTCGGGTAGCGGCCATGTTGCTGCTGCTGCTGGCGGCGCATATCGTTGGGCTGGTAGATTCCGCTTTGGGAATTGTAGGAGTAATGATTGCTGTTGAGGGAGTTGGTGCGTGAAGAAGCTCTAGTAGCCGGTGCGGTTGCTGTTGTCCCTGTTGGAGAGAATGGTGGGCCGGAATAGACTGGCGATTGCGGAGATGCTTTGATAGCAGTATTACCGAGTGGCCGGCGTCGGATTTTCATAGTGTCGACAGTTGGGCGGTTTGGTTTGCCCGTGCCTTGGCCATTGTTAGCATTGTTGGGGATCTGGTTGACAGCAGTGTTGGAGTTGTTGCCACTGTTGGAGAAACTATTGTCATCCATTGGGAATTTGGAGGGTGGAGGTCTATACGATGATGGTGGGGTGGTATGTCTAGGGAGAGAGGGATGTCGCTCTGGTGTGTTCTGTGAGGAAGGTTGTTGGGGAGTCGTATTCTGCAAAGGTGGCTGCTGAGGAGGAGTATTCTGTACTACCGCGGTAGGTGAGCTGCTGGGGCCCGGGGACGGTGTGCTAAACCGCTGATAGTACGTTGCGCCAGTGTAAGAAACCGATTCCGAAGATCTCAGGGCTAAAACTGCGCGGCTAGGTGCTGAGGATGTGATGGCCATGAACTCATGTTGCGGGTTGGGGTCGGTAGGTGAGCTAGGAAGGGAGGCTGCTTCAGGCGCATACCCGATGGACTGGAGTCCGCTTCTGACACTACCCGTGAAGCTCTGCCGTCTCTCAGGCTGCGGTTGCAGTTGGTACTGCGTTTGGTCTGGTTCTACCGCGAGTCCGCCAAGCGTATGTGGGATGAACATAGGTAACTTCGGTGCCTCTTCAGCAACTGTATGTTGGGCCTGCGAAGATTTGGGCTCTGCAGGGGCTTTGACCTCAGGCTTTTTCTCGCTCTTGAATGACAACCTCTTGAAGCTTAGGCGTCTCTTTTTCTTTGGTTTCTTTGGAGGTGTCTCCTCGGCTTTAGCGTCTGTCTTACTTTCACTATCAGGCTCTGAGGCGGCAGCTAAAATTGGCTGGCTCTCCTGTTTATCACCCTGCGTTTTCAGTACAGAAATGGTCTCTACTCTTGGTGGCGGACCTTCTTTCAAAGAGATGTAGGGAACTGCCGGAATTGGAGAAGGAGAATTCGGCTCTGCGGAGTTGTGGCTCGTTGCCGGCCTCATTTCTGGGTACTCATTGCTAAAGTCTTCCGCAAGCTGCTCTGGGGCAGATAGCCTGTTCTTCGCTCGTTTCCAGCTCTTTGGGGGTGGTAGGATCGAGCTACCAGCAGAAGAATAACCACTGTCCACACTGCTTTGTTTCACTTGATCAGACACATCTGATGCATTTGAAGAAGAAGGGGCGAGTTTCTCCTCTGCTGCAGCCCCAGATATTGCGCTACTACATTCGGCTGCGCTCGGCTCGGTCGTCGGTCGCACTGGCTGGGATGAGAGCTTCTTCCTAATAACCAGCGGCTTCGGCTTGATCTCATCCAGGGCCGGAGTATCGAGTCCCAAAAACCCCTTTGCCGGCTCCACTGCAACGCTGTACCGCTCCGCGCCCTCGACCTCCGTTGCATAGGAGTTCGTAGCATGCATTAACTTGGCACCTTCATACGAGAACGGTGATCTGCCGAGCGCCGGTTTCGCGGATGTGCCTGTGGAGCTTGAGGTTTGCGAGTAGTCAGATGACGGGCTCGGTTGGTACTGCCCGTTCATAAACTGCTTGTTGTGTAAACTATAGTTGAATAGATGGCGTCTATGTGGGTCTTCATCGATGCTAACTTCATCCGCATCTACTGGGCGAGGTTGGAGCAGCGACGGATCGTTAGCAATTGGTGTTTCGTCATCGTTAGGAGACGGGGGAACGAGACGGAGACTATTTCTGGCTGCCGGAGAAGTTGTATCCACTTGTATTGAAGGCTTCTTTGCGGACCGTGGTGACGAGGGAAGAGATCCAATGGGTTTTCGGGGGATGTTGAAAGCTTCAGATTTTGTAGGTGTTCTAGGAATTGCCGTCGTCGGTTCCCCAGTCTGGTGCGTAAGCTGGGTGATGTCGGTGGGGTTAACGATGGAAAGGCTGAGTAGCGATGGGTCTCTGGGACGTTGGCTGCCG
This sequence comes from Drechslerella coelobrocha, assembly GCA_036971555.1. Lineage (NCBI taxonomy): Eukaryota > Fungi > Ascomycota > Orbiliomycetes > Orbiliales > Orbiliaceae > Drechslerella > Drechslerella coelobrocha. The sequence goes on from JAJTUH010000008.1 coordinate 1,225,345, forward strand.
CCGCTGACAGCTCGTGATGACGGTGAACTTGGGATAGGACTCGGCGCGCCGTTCGTAACAAAAAGACTGCCCCTCCTAAATACACCCAACGCTCCCTGATCCTGTGGTGTCTCTGGGCGAACACCATCCTTCTCAAGAGCCAAAAGTCTGGAAGGCGGAACGAACAGTATTTCATCTTCAGCAGACATCATATCGAGCTCAGGGTCGGGCTCCTGTACAACTTTAGGTCTCGTGGCAGTACCTGGAGCAGCAGCTTGCAGCAAAGATCGTCTCCTGACAGGTGCTTGATGAGTTGGTTCGGAAGTATATCCTCCCATTGTCTGATTAGAAGCGCCCTGGTGGCCGCTGTTTTGGCTCTGGCCGTTGAGGAACTTTGTTGGTGAAGGGCTGAGTTGCAATCTGGTCGGGCTCTGCAGTGCGGAATGGAAGCTAGCCGTGGAAGAAGCCGTTGGGGGCGGTAGATCTTCCGGTTCCAGCAGTGGAGATACATCGACGTTGTTTTCGGTCGCAGGAGCAGTCATGGGACGGGCGTGAGGGGGACTCATGGCGTTTGATAGAGGTGAAACCGACTTGCTAGGAGGATCATGGATGATGCTCCGCCGTCGCTCCAACCACACTGCACCGAGCGTAGCATTTGCGTTGTTGTTTCCATTTAGGGTCTCGCGGCTTGCTCTCGCCGACGGGTGGTCCCTCCTTCCCGTTAAGCTGCTGTGTCTTCCCAAATCGACGCTACCAGATCTGTGTAGAGAGTAGGGTGTTGTTCCACCATCCATAGAGTTCAGCCTAGCAGGTGGATCTGGGAGTGACGTTTGCATTATCGAAGCCTTCGAGTTCCTCCTGCTCAGAGATCTAGGGAGCGGTATCGGATTCGGTGTCTCTCCGCCAACCTTGGGCTTGGTGAGCCTGTTGTTTACTTTGCTGTATTTCGCAGCTGGGGTGGAACGACTGCGGCCGTGCTTGAACTTAACATCCTTCTGCCGTGAATCGGGCGACGACTGGTTGTTCCCCATGGCGAAGGAAAAGACGGTCTAGGTCGGGACTCCGACGAAGACGACAGTGTGCTTGTGTTGACAATGTTGTAGACAGGTGGGCTGTGTTTTACGTTTGTGTTGCCGGGAGGTTGGTTGGCCGCATTTGTGTCTGAGGGGTCCCGTTTGAGAACGTCGGTTGCGAGTTCGCACTTTGTGTTCGCGATCAGGGCGCTACTAGATGCCGAGCCTCCAGCGGGCATGGGCGGCGGCCATCTACGGGCGGAGACGAGAGTGCCAGGTGTTTCGAGCCAAGGAGGGGCTTGCTGGTTCCGAAAAAATGAGCGGGAAAGCGTAACGGTCGAGAGTGGATATGATATATATATTATATGACTGCGACAAGGCGCTGTATTTTAAACGTTGGATAGGTAGCGAACGAGGTGTGCCGTAAGGCTGACCAGCTTAGCAGATACCGCCGCCTCGCATGCGAGCGAAGGCTTGATTTTAGGCTATGCTGTGCCTGCGTCGACAGAATGCTAATGTTCGTGGTTGCAACCTGCCCTTCACATAAGTATTAGTCAGAAGGCTGCAGAAAAGACCGACTGGTCTACCAGGTATATGCCAAATTTTAAATATCGCAGTGCGAACAATGTGTCCGTTGAGCTTCTGCTTCTATGTGTAACCAGACTCACCTTACAGGCTGGTGCAGGCAAGTCCGTCCGCGGTCGCTCGGAATGCCTATAGCAATGCGGATAGCGACAGGTAGACCGAATCCTGGTAAAGGGTGTCGGGCGACCTTCTGCTCAAAGAACGAACGATAAGCACAGTCCTAAGGGAGAAAGAGAGAAAAGCGAAAGAATTTCCGGTAAAAAGCTCGAATAGCTGCGCAGAACAGTCGTTTTGTGGAGAACTGCTAAAGTCTGGAGGACCCTTAAATGGAAATGGCACGTTGAGATTGCACGACGAAGCTGCGTGCCCAGAAAAAATGGCAGTGGCTGAACGAGCGGCATGCAGGGAAGATACGTACCTACTAGTATCCGGATCGCGACCGTTTGCCGCTAATCAGCTGCCACAAAGAGTATTCCAATGGAGGGGATAATTCGTTCCCGTTTCGTGAGATGCCGCGAGAGAAAAAAAAAAAATCAAATACGAGAAAGTAAGCGAGGGGAGAGCGTCGAAGACGATGCGAATGTGGGAATGAGAACGTGAACGTGAATAAAACAATCGTGTGGACTGCCAGCGATGGATGTTAATAAGGTGGGCGTTGTTTACCTCATATACTGGTAACAATTAAATTCAACTATCGCTTCAGACCCTCCACGAAATTTGCCGGCTCTCAGATAGATAGCCAGAAACACCTCCCCTTGCCGCCCTCGAAAAGCAAGGAGTCCAAGTAACTTTCAGCTCCAGTGGGGGAGAAACAGAACTCAAAGGGATATCGAGGTTTGACGACTGCGCATGTGGGTCCCGTCCCTCCATGGAATTCCACCAGCCACGAGATCGCGCGATTCGATTTGGTTGGGATATTGCCTGCGGGCTTGCGACATTTCATGATATCCTGGAGATAAGCTAATGCTAATGCAACTGCTGCAGCTTGGAAGCCTAGCTCGAGCCTTTCCCCCCAGTCGAGCTAAACATCTAGCCCAGCCGTGGACCTACTAGTCCTCAAGTTGGTATTTACTATTTACGTGAGGTGCGTACCCCCCCTGCGGCCTCGTCGCCCGGTTATTGGCCGGGTAACAGGCTCGACGCCTCGCGAGATGGCAAATTCGCTGTGGCGATGCCGGTCACACTCAGGTGCTGTGGCAAGTGCAGCATGTGGAATGTATATATATCTCCGGAGGGTATATTATTAGCATGATCGATGGGCTGATTCTATATTCAACAACAATAGCAAGTCTCCTATATAGCTATGGAGAGATCGAGAACGGATTTGCCCAGAGCCTTTAACTCCCAAAGGGATGTTCGTATACTTCGACCTGATCCGGTCGACGGGCCGAGTTCTCTCCTCTCACCATTTTTGCATTCGCGTGAATACCGATACCCATCACTGGAGTACTAGCTTGATGCATGTTGGCGAATGATGCATGACGCCACACCGACATCACCTGGCTCCACGGATGTGGCTCGCCTCGAATAGAATTGAATCAAGGAAGTTGCCGGTTAGTTAATATATTCGGCATCGTGTCTGCGGGTACGTCGTCAGTTTCTGCACGCCGCGACAGTATGTGACGTCGATCGACGACGGTTGCATGGCTTGGGCATTCGGGCTACCGACCTCTTTGGATTCCGCCCGGAAAGAAACAGCCGGTTCAATCAGAGCTCGAGAGTTCTACCTTTTGCGACAAACCGAGACGGAACCGATGGCTCTGACAATTGCCCTTCAAGATGCAGCATTGCAACGCTCACAACGCATAGGAAATTTGAACCTATTCTACATCCACCCCCACTCTGTGGGGCGTCAGCGAGATTTAATCGATGTTAGCATCTTGCCTGGCCGCATGGCCGGCAGATAATCGGTCGGAAAATGAGAGACCACCAAATATGCTCGTGGCTCGTGGATAACCAGGAGGAGGAACGGCTCTTGGGCTGCAATTCCTGGATACGACGTATCGGCTTGGCTCATAATAGAGAAACCAATGCTCCCCTCAGATCTTGCAGAGTAGGAATAGTCAGGTTTCCCGTCGTCTCAATATCCAAAACCCATTAGCTGGAGTCGTTTCTCTCTAGATATCTGACGGCGACGGCGGCACCGATTCTACTTCGTTTATAACCATTTTTGAAGAAGATAGAGTCCATCCATACACGTGTGTTTGATGCGGAACCGTCAAAGTGCACATGGTGACATCGATCGTGCGCGGGTAGAGCTCTATCAAAGCCACCACCAACGCCTGCATCGGACGTTGGAGTAAAATTAACAGTGAATGGGTCATCTTGATGAAGAATCGTAAGGAGATACCGATATATGTATTGCCTGCTAGTAATCGTTGAAGTTCTGAATTCGAGCGGTGTAGTCGGGCTCTTGGACAACTTCCGGCCAGTACCGAACAGAGTGACGGACGGCTATTTGTAGTTTTGAAATTATAAACTAGCCATGAAATGTCATAGAAGTTAGCCAGAAGTACTTTTAGAATGTCCTCTGGGAACTCCTCCTTAGTTGAGTTGTCAAAAACAAAAACAAAAAATAAAAATAAAATAAATCTCCTCAATCGTGACTCTAATATATTGTCTACCACAGGGCGTGCACGAGTTGAGATTAGGCCGTGGCGTGCTAGACATCCTAGATATCTCCACCTTGTGTGACTAGTATAGATCGGATAGTCCCTCCAACCTAGTCTTCGGGGTCCGCTTCCTCGGAGGCTAGTGACAAGTAAGAGATTGTAAATGCAGGGAGCTGCCAATTCAAGCGTCGAGGCTTTGGTAAACACTGAAGTAATCTATATAATTCGTGTCCTAGGTAGAGGCTTAAGTTTATACATAAGCAGGAGGCTGTTCATACCGGCTAGCTAAGTCGCACAAGGCATACATATAATTAAACCCCCATCGACCATCGACGGCAATTGCAATCAAGCTGTACGCACAGCTCGTCACAGAGGAGCACACCTATGCAATGTCCATGATCATTGAGTAGATGTAACTATCCTGTTGCCTAGACATCTTAATTTATACTACGGGGCGGTATATATAGATGCATGCAGTTGCCTCAGCTCGTCACGGTTGGGAGTCGCGGCGCCTACTGGAAGCGATACCATCTTGAGAAAACGATCGTGCTTGTAAAGTGATCCTACACAAAAGACACTGCTAACATCGACACATGATAAACTACAAAGAAGCGAAAAAAAAACACCCAAGCGAAAGCACAATTATAGGAGAAAGATTATGTATCTAAACCGCCAATCCCACGCCCAGATTGACCGTCAACCCTCGGCCTCCTCAATCGTACTTGCCCCCTCCGCCGCCGCTGCTGCCAAAGAAGCCATCCTTCTCTCCACTAAACCAGCCTTGCCCCCACCCGCCTTCCTTCCCCGGGTTCAAGCCCATCCCCGCGTGATGCGTATACGACCTCCTTCTCCCGCCTCTCCGGAGTAAAACCACTGCCACAATAACCACTACAACCATCACCACCGTCAACACTGGGTGACTCGTTCCCGAATCCCTCGCCGTGCGGAACGCCCTCTCGATCTTGCCCACCGTACTCTTCGCCTTGAGCTTGTACGGGTTCTTCACCACATCCTTCACTACATCCAGGATTGCCGTCCGCGATGCTGGGATCGGCTCCCCATCCTCTCCAGCATCCCAATACTGCTTCTTATCTTCTTCGTTGATGATGATCCGGTTACCCATCTCCTTCACATCGATGTTATACGTCTGCTTCACCCACCGCTCCCAGAAGATTCCATCTACCCACGCGAACCCAATCTCCTTCCGTCTGGGCAGGACGATCGGCATGCCCTTTGCGTTCCGCAGCGCCCGCTCATCATTTCGATCTTCCGCCTCATCGATCTTGTGTTGCTTGCGGTCCCTGAGCTCCTGGCGTTCAATCTTCTCATCAACAATCTTCTCATCCATCCAAATCTTAGCCGCAGCCTTCATCTCCGCCTTCGCAGCGACAAAGTCGTCCTCCTTCGAGCTGTCAAAGATGCCGAGAATAACAGTCTTGCCGTTCATAATCTCATGCGAGTTCGTCGCCGACAGCTCCGGTACGAACGGCAACCACACGGTGCGCATCCAATCCACAATCTTGTTTGTATCCCTGATATCCGCCGGGGACAGCGCCGGATAATATGTCGGCGTGTCGTCGCGCAGGACGATGAGTTGTGGCCACGTCGTGATGCGGTACTTGCGTGATAGATGGTCGGAATTAGTCTTGTATAGTGGTGCGTGGCCGATTAGCGGCATTGTAACCCGCGATAGGGCTTCAAAGTCCTCCGAGACCGTCGCGTGGTCGTAAAAGTACAGGAAGATGACCTCATGCTTCTTCTGGATAACCTCAAAGTCCGCTGCGTCTCCGATCTCTTTAATACCAGAGTCGGCGGCCTTGCGCGCCCACGAGACGAGGTCACCGACACCCCGCAACCCCTTGTATTCGATACGCTCGCCGCTCTTGAAGAAGAGGATGGTCGGGTAGGCGGAAACTTGGGCGTCCTTGCATAGCCGTCGTTCGACCTCGCAGTTGACTTCGCCGACATTGAGTTTACCTTGCATTTCGTAGCCGAGGGTCTTCCAGGACGGCGCCATAGCTTGGCAGTGAGAGCACCATGGCGCGTAGAACTTGACGAACCACCCTTCTGATGTGTCTAGAACCTTCTTCTGGAACGCCGCCGCGTCAAGAGCGACCGACACGCCACTGGGGTTTGACTTTGGTCCTTTGCTTGTTACTGCTGTGGCACCGGCGCTGGTTTCTTTGGTTTCCGTGGCTGCCGCGGCCTCCTTCACAGGTTCTTGGGCGGCTGTTTCAGCGGTGGGTGTATCTGTTGACTTGACTCGCGATTTCTTGGGGGGGATTGGATGCGCAGCTGCATACTCCGCCCTGGTTTGCGGCGTCGGAAGGGCGAGCGATGCCGGCCGCGAGCCGGGCTTGATTTCCTCCAGATATTTTTCCATAAATTCGGATAGTTTCTCTATGGTGTTCTTCTTGCCCTTGTATTGGTCGACCTTCTTGCCTTCTTTGTACAGCCCAAACATGGGGTAAGCCATGACGCCATGTTCGTTGCAGAGGTCGCTGTAGGCGGAGCAGTCGATATTTGCGAAATGCCAGTCGTAGGTTTCGGTGAAGGAAGGTGGGGAGTTTGGGTGGGGGGAGGATGGAGACGCAGGCGAGGACTTGATATAGAATTCGTACAGTGCCTGCCACACGGGGGCTGCAGCGGCGCAGTGGCTGCAGTAAGGCGAGTAGTGTTTTACGAACCTAATATGCGCATAGCAGAAAGCTTGTTAGCACGTCATCGGTCTCTCCTAGAAATCCTTTGTTCGTTTCGGGAAAGGGGAGGGGGTGGGGGCAAGAAGGAGATCGTACCAGTATCCTTTCTTCGTAGTGTCTTCGAAATTATCAGGCGTGAGTTCCCTCAGTTCCGGGACAGCAGAGGGGCTGTCCGTCGCATCCCCAGCAACTGGAGCGGGGGCTGGTGATGCCCACGTTAGTATCCGGGGATTTAGGGATAGGAGAAGCGCTGGGTAGAGCCACGACAGGCGCATCTTGTGCAGCCAGACGTCGAAGCGAAGGAGCACGAGCGAACCCGCGCAACAGCCTCACGATGGAGCAACTTGTGAGAATGAATCGAGTCGACTTGACTTGGTGCTTATTTTTGTCTGGGTATTAGAGGACGCGATAGTTTCTCCAATTGAACGTCACGAACGTTCGACGGGAGGATTGTTGTTTGATCGGGGAGAGAAGAGGGCAGAAGAATGGGGCCGGGTCGGGTAGGAGGCGAGGTTTTTTGGTCGATGGGCCGGATTAATCAGTTGTAAGCGCAAGTGCAGGTACACGATCGATTGATCCTTGCACTGCAGCAGCTGCTACCACTCTGCTGGCGGAGGGAAGCTGTGAACGCGAACACGCAGAGGAAGTGTCGAAGAAGTTTGAACGAAGGAGTGATGACGATGGAGATTGAAGCCTGAAGGGAGAAGTAGAACTAGGAACTGACGGACAGGCAAAGGAGTGAGGTTATTACGGGCTTAGTCAGCGGGGGGCAGCAGGAGTGGCCAGCTAGCCAACTCGCGCAGTTATTTCAGTCCCTATTAAAATAAAATAAAATAAAATAAAATAAAATACAGTAATACAAGAAAAATCCACCGGACGGCGCCCCCTGCAGGACGCTGCGCATATATTATTTATATTGGGACTCGCCACTAACTTACCGTTGGGCACGCCGCTCGTGCCTGTGATACTTTTACAGGTACATGCACAGGCACAGGCACAGGTACGATACCCCAGCAAAGGGGAATCTCCCGTCGGTCAGCAGGCCAGCGCCGCGGAACGAGACGAAGCGGGTGAAGATCAATGGAGGTAAACAGGTTGCGACTCGATGCTTGTTTCGTTCGCACCTGCTCGATGCATCCAGGCGTCGAACTCTGAAGAATACCGTGTTACTCTTCGCGTAGTGCCGGATATATATCAGAAGCATATATAGGCAGCTGCACGGGAAATTTAAATTTACTGATGCTACTATTTAAGTATTTACATGTTTGGGGGGGAGGCTCATGATATAGGGACGAAGTATCTCTTTTACATGTCTAAGGCTCGAACGGTCTCCAGCTAATGACAGTTGGCCCTGAATTGCGAGCCATGGCTGATTAGCCATTTTTAACTACGGATGCCGTCTCAAACCCTTGATATGGGGGCCGAGCTGGAGCGAGACATCCATCGAAGCTGGAGGATATTAGCAATCGAAACTACTGTTCTGGTGGACCAGTTAACCTTTTGAAATATGCACCATCCTTGTCGCATGTGTATACTAATCCTCGCCGTTTCATCCATCCTGTCTCTGGTTTGACAGCCTCGCTGAAGCGCACGTGCAGCAGCGTTTTTTCAAGACGACTCCCAGCGGATTAGGTTCGCGACAAACATTAGGCGGGCTGTGGTGCTGCTGTGGATCCGTTTATGTAAATGGCGACAATTGGGCCCAGCGCAAGCACCGACTCTAATGCAGTAAATATAGCAAAGAAAAAAAGAGAAGAAAAAAAAAGAAAGTATTCGTATATCTACAGAGACATCTCACGGATTCTATTATATATCCAATGCACAGGGCTGAACCCACACCACATAGCACAGCTGTATAGCCAATGGCAGAAAAAACATCGACGATGAGCAACTTGACCCGGCAGCACACGCTACCAATCACTTCTCAAAGTATGTCCATTGACCCTCCACCGGTTGCTCCACCAATGGCTCCCACCTGTAAAAACCAAACCATCCAGTCAGCATACGTGCTCCACCTCCAGTTACACAAACCCCCACCGAAAACAGAAGATCCATCCAGTATCACAACCATTGTAAGAGCGAATGAAAAGGTAAAACTCACGGTTTCGACTTTGCCATCTCATCCACCAGCTTATACTCTTCCCAAGCCTGCACAATAACCTCCTCGATCAGCCCCGTTCCAATCTGCGTCTCAATAGTCTCCACCTGCTCCGCCGTGATATCCGGCTCAAGCATGCCTTCCCACTCCGGCACCTTCCTTCCGTTCTTCTCCTCCCATATCTTCTGACGCTTCTCCGCCCACTTCTTGTACCGCAGGTCCTCAAGGTCGCTGTATGTGTGATCATCGGGTTGATAGTCCGGCCATTCGCCGACGTGCGCGGATACGGCCTCCGCGTCAAGCTCGACGGTGTCTACCGTGTCGTCGTACTTTGGCGGAGAGTCCAGGCCGCGTCGTTTGAGATCCTGGCAGTAGACATCGAAGCCCGCGGGGACCTGTTCCTCGACGATGCGCTTGCGGTGTTTGACGATTGCTTCGGTGGCCGTGCGGTAGGCAGACTCCTCCGGCAACTGGGAGAGTCTGAATAAGGTAGAGTTGTAGAGATTGAGCAGAGTCGGCCGCGGGTGGGGATGGGTAGGGATGCCCGTCAATCCCGTCGGACTGAAGGCAGGCAGGCGCGGGGTGCCAACTGATTTGACGGCCTGGAAGAGGCGCACGGCGGGCCGCATTGTGAATGCAGTGATACAGTTGACGAGGAGAGGCTCGGGTGTCTGCTTGAACGGTCAACTCAATTGGCCGTCGTCGTCGTCGTCGTCGGCGTCGAGTGGGATTGTGGTGATATCGAATCGCGAGCTGGTTGAAGCTGCCAGAGTCGAATGTTGTCCGCATATGACGTTCGGAGCCAGTTTGATTGGCCAATTGGTCGTCCAACGCAACAACACCAGCGACGTCGACTTGCAACTGAATCCCAACCTCACACTCTCTCGCTCCAACTATCACCAACCGACCCCGAGGACCCGAAGGATGAGGAGACGGTGAACTCGTCCTGATCGATCAAACAGCCGGAAGAGGAAGCATGCCGCCGTCTCCCCTCCGCGCCATCCTCCGCTGCAGAGGCTTTCCCCGCGCCAATGGCTCTGCCTCGATCTTCAGGCGTCCCACGCCCACGCTCGTCCTAAGTAGTCGGGCATATGCTACCAAGAAGCCAGCGGGGCCGCTCTCCACCGCCAAGACGGTATTCAATTCCGCCACCGCTCTCTCGACGCTCTTCCTCCTCGGCTACTACTGGACAGACTCTCGAGCAGCTGTCCACCGCTATGTCGTCGTGCCCGCAATGCGTCTCGTCGCATCGGATGCCGAAGATGCTCACGCCTTTGGACTCCGGGTGTTGAGGCTCCTCTGGGACTTCGGTTTACACCCGCGGGACCGAATCGGCCTGCGTGAAGAGGAAGACACAGAGCCTTTCCTTGAAACCTACGTAAGCCAAATATTCCTTATCAATTATTATTATATATACATGTACATATCCCAACATCCTCACTAACCTTCGACGCAGGTCTGGGACAAACGCATCACAAACCCAATCTACATCTCCGCTGGCCTCGACAAAAACGCTGAAGCCATCGACGCCCTCTTCGCCCTCGGCCCCGCCATTATCGAAGTCGGCTGCGTAACCCCTCTCCCCCAATCAGGAAACCCGCGCCCTCGCGTCTTCCGCCTTGTCCCTGACAAAGCTCTCATCAACCGCTACGGCTTCAACTCTCTCGGCGCCGACCACGTCTCTCGACGGCTTCGCGAGCGTGTACTCCGCTACGCCGCTGCCCACGGTCTAACCGAGCAAGAAGTCCTCAACACCCTACCAGCCAGTCTATACCCCGGCAAGCTCCTCGCCGTGCAAATCGGTAAGAACAAATCGATCAGCGAAGACGACATTGATGGCGTTAAAGCCGCCTATGTATCCGGCGTGCGTTCCCTAGGACTATACGCGGACGTGATTGTCGTCAACGTCTCCAGTCCGAACACTCCAGGATTGAGGAAGCTGCAGTCCGGCAACACGCTGACCGAGCTTCTATCCGCTGTTGTCAAGGAGGCTCGCTCCCTGCCGAAGACGGAGAAGCCGCGCGTGATTGTAAAGATCTCGCCGGACGAGGACTCGCCGCAGCAGATCGATGATATTGCGATTGCGATACGCCGCGCGGGAGTCGATGGTGTCGTTGTTGCGAATACCACCTTGCGGCGGCCGGGGACGCTCATGTCACCGCCACATATGGTGCATGAGGCTGGCGGGCTGTCCGGTCCGGAGCTGTATGAGCCGATGAAGCGGCTGGTGAGGGAGTATAGACGACGGCTTCCCCGGGATAAGGAGATTTGGGCGAGTGGTGGGGTGTCGACGGGGCAGGATGCGTTGGGAGTGTTGAGGGAGGGTGCAGGCGTGGTTGGAGTGTATACTGCGATGGTTTATGATGGGGTTGGCACGATTGGGCGGATTAAGGAAGAGATTCGCAGGGCGATAAAGAGTAAGGGCGATACAAGCGACAAATAGACAATATGGAATGAGATAAAAAAAAACCCGAGTTGCTACATATTCTAAAGGGCTCTTTTGTAAACAGGTTATTAAAAAACGTGCATTCATGTAGATATAGCGAAACGATTAGATATTATGCATATCCGTTGTATACTCCGAAATTTTCAAATATTCCTTTCGAGCGAGATAAAACACAAAACTAGACTAAGATTATCCACGATACTACCGTAGATGATATAATTAAAGTATATACTGTGCCTGCCGATGGAAGCTACCTTCAAGCTTCCTTGTACTCCTCCAACGGGATGGTATCGCTGAACAAGGCCTCCTGCATTCCCGGCGGATACCTGTCTCCCACAGGCGCACAGTCCCTCGCCGCATTCAGAATCTCCTCCCTTTCCTCCTCCGTCAACGTGACCTTTACCGCGCCCAAATTCTCATCCAGGGCCACCACTCTCGTCGTACCCGGGATCGGGACAAAGTCATCCCCACGACTCATCACCCACGCCAACGTCAGCTGCGATGTCGTCACTCCCTTCTTATCCGCCAACACCTTGATTCGATCCAGCAACTCCAGGTTCTTAGGGAAATTTTCCTTGTTGAAGCGTGGCACGTATGTGCGGAAATCACCGGGCTCAAAGTCGTCCGCGGAGCGATAACGGCCCGTGAGGAAACCGCGTCCGAGAGGGCTGTATGCTACAACGGCTATCCCCAGCTCTCGGCAGGTGGAGACGATGCCAATGGCAGGGTCTTCGATGTCGATTGCGAAGGGGGAGTATTCTAGCTGGACGGCGGTGAGGGGTGTGATTGCGTGGGCGCGGCGGATGGTTTCCGCGGAGCATTCGGAGAGGCCGATGTATTTGATCTGTAGAGGAGCGAGAAAAGGTTAGCATACGTATATACGAAATGTAAATTTTATTTATTTTGTGTTTAGGTTATATTGTAGGCTGTTGGGAAGCTCTAGTAAAAAAAAAGCTGGTGGGTAATACCTTGCCCTGATCCTTTGCCTCCTTCAGTGCACGCATGGTCACTTCGATTGGAATTGATTTCTCCATTCTACGTTAGACAAAAGTCGTCCCAGGTCAGCACTGTGATATCGATATCATACGGCTCTGTCCATCGCATATGAGATGTTGCTCACCTATGGTAGTAGTACAAGTCGATGCAATCCGTCCCAAGTAGCTCCAAGCTCTTATTAAGTTGTGTCCTCATATGATCCGGATGTCCGCATTCTCCAATGCCACCGTTGGGTAGCATCTTGAGGCCGAACTTGGTGGCAACAAAGACCTTCTCGCGCAGGCCAGGATTGGCTTTGAACCAGCGGCCGAGGAGGGCCTCGCTGTCACCGTAGGCATCGGCAGTGTCAATCTAGTGAATCGTTAGCAACAAGCACGACATACGATATGGAACAAATAAAAAGATATGGAGAGAAGCTCGTAAAGGGAATAGCCAAAAACGTACAAAGTAGATGCCACGTTCGACCACCGTGTCCAACAACTTGAATCGTTCTTCGTCGGGCTTGACGGCGCCATAACCCACGGATATGCCTATATTTCAAGTAAAACGCACAACCATTCGGTTAGCACATGAGCCTCACCATGTTAAGATATGTAGTAGATTGCAAGCTCTTACCCATGGCACCGTAGCCCATCATTGAGACATGAGGGCCATTCTTGCCTAGTTGGCGGGTGGGGAGCGGAGTTCCATAGGTGACCATCTTGAGAGATATTATTCGTAAACTTGTAGATAAATTTTTTTTTTTTTAAAAGACAGATATGCTTTGCAACTGTTACTAGTGCTGTGAAGTTCGATGATCAAAGTAGAGGGATTTTTACAGTACAAAAGCTGTACGTGGAAGAGGGGTAATCCAAAAATATATAGAAATCGGAGAGTGCTCCTTAGGCTAAGTGCTGAACGTTGGATATTGCGTGTTGGAGATAAGGTTAGACGTCTCTTCAACCGACATGCCCTGTCTTTATATACATCACCATCCTCTCAGCCAGCCTAGCCAAGACAATTGGGCACGTAGAGTTAACGCCGTGGACAGCAGCCGGAACTGTCGGCTTGGAAGCATCAACGGACAGCATCATGGTGCTGTGCGTATGCCCAGACACTAATGTTAGGTAACTGGGCTCTGTGTCGAATTCAATATTCACAAACCTTGCGCGCGGCCGAAAATGAAAAGCGCCATGGCAGAAAAGCTTAGCCTTGGCCAGTCAGCAAACTGCTATTAGCCGTGCGCCGATTACTAAAAAACCCAGGAGCTACTGTTATGCCCGCTCCTAAATCCACGGGCCGTCCAGTCGAAATGCTAAATTTTCTCTGCCGCATGCATTAATGCTGACACCAGCAGCGCGAACCTTCGTTATCTTCGAGACTAAATCGTTTGGACAGGCGTGTAAGCCAGCCGACGGGTCCAAGTTGGCTTACATCCCTGTCTGTAAGCCGCCTGCATTTGGCTCTCTCTACGAGATATAATTGTACTAGCTATTGTCGGTGAAAAATGCGCTTTGCTTAGGCGTACATTATGCATAACTATCACATAAAATCCCCCGCGAAGCCCAATGCAATGCATGCAGCGCCACGGCCAGTCATCAGACTGCACTGCAGTTTATAACTAAAGCTTCAGCCAGAAACTTCGAATTTCCATACGTCCAGCGTAAAAAAAAAGCGGTCACTTAAACCGATTACGATTACATACACACACTACTGTTCCGAGGCCGTGACGTAACTCGCTACCATTAAAACTCCAATATCTTATATCCAAGAAAGTCTGTTTGATCACATACAACCAGACCGACTTTCATCTAATTCCTAATCCTCCCATCCAATACCAGAAGGTAAAACAAAAAAAAAGAAAGAAAGAAAGAAAGATACGTTGGGAACTAAAACAGAGTCCCCAGCGAAATCATCCTCCACGGCCACCGTTCCCTATGGCTCCAGTACTTATGCATCGCCTTGCCATTACCCCCATTATTCACCGCATTCCGCACGTTCACCAACCCGGTACACCCGTCGCTACCTCCGTTACCGGACTCTTTCCACTCCCACCCTGCCTCCATGATATCCCCTAGCCCTGCCAGCGCGCTCTCGCTGCCAGGAATGTCCGGGAGGAGGAAGTACTCCACCTTCGAGTTGATCGTGCCCAGGTACCCGTGGTAGGAGATGATGTCCTTCGTCGGGTTCTTATACGGGGAATCGAAATTAGACACGACAATGTGGATGTGGAATGTGCCAACGGGAAGCGGGGTTGGAAGGCCGCTGAAGCTGTCGGAGGAGGAGTGGCTGGTCTTTGGTCGCCGAGCGATTACAGCAGCGGAGAAGATCCCGGGCGGGTTCGGCACCGACGGCGGGTTGAGGGCGACCTCCAGCCGTTTCTGCGCTTTTGAGCGCGCGGTGGGGAGGTGCCGCGTAAGTTCTTCGGCATCGATGGAGTGCGGTGACATGGGCACCGTAGCGGCTGTCGAAGAGCTGGACCGCGAGCGGATGTGGTGGATCAATTGGCTGGCATTGCTGCTGCTATTGCTACTACGGTCTGGTATGCTCGGGGTCTGGCTGCTAGCAGCTTGCTTGGGCCGATGGTTGGACTGTCGGGCTACCAGGGAACGGAACTTGTCGCCTGGTAGCTCGATCTTCTCACGGGGTCGGCACACGGCTTGTAGCGTGCCCTTGTTGTCGCACGGTGCGCGCAGGTACTGCAGCCTCGGGAAGCCGCCTTCCTGGATGCTGCTTGCTATATGGGTTTCCGCCGTGCCAGTGTTCAGGCAATCCCAGTGGAGGAATCGGAGAGAGCGAGAGGCGAGGAGAGGTCGTAGGAAGAGGGTGTCTGTCTCGTCGATTTCCGGCGAGGAGTCTTGCAGCAGCGTGAACTTGTCCAGCTGGGACAGGTTCGCAAAGATCTTGATGATGAGGAGGAGGGATTGGATGTCGAGGTTTATGAGGGATAGTTTCTTTAGCGGGTTTTGTGGGGGGGAGAAGTAATACGACAAGCTCCGATCCGACAGCCCAGGCAAGCATTCTAGGCGCAGACAGGATAGAGATTTAGGAAGATACCAGAGGACTTCGTCGGTGAACTGGTAATAGGCGAAGTGAGAGGCATAGAGGGAAGCAAGGTTGGGAACGCATCGGAACAGCTCCATAAAGTCGTGCGGAAGAAGCGAAGATACCGTGTTCATGCCATGCAGCACCAGCGTCTCAAGGCTCTGCCATTGCGCATGGTACCCTAGAAACCGGCGTATCTGCGGCGACGGTAAAGGCTCGACTTCTTGACGAAAGACTCCGTTCTCGTCAATGTATCCAATGTCGTCCGGCGAGGGCTCGAACTGCTGGTCGCCGACGAGGAGCCAGACATGCTCCTTCAGCCGCTTCCGCGTGCCCAATGCCTGCCACAGCCTGTCCGATCCCCTCCGCCATTCATCTTCCTTGGAGTTCCCCGATGTCTCCAGCCCCATGCCGAATTCAAAAGTCGGATAGAACCCCACCAAGCGTTCCAGGTTCGGGCAGCACATGACAACCGCTGCAGCCACCGAATGTATATTTGCGACTTCGGGAGCAGGTAAACCAAGGTCGTAGGCGGGGAGCTTGAGCTCTATCACCAACTCCGCCAAGTCGGGCCTCGACCGTAGCGTACGACACAATAGGTTTATTCGAGCCCCGTACTTCACCCCGCCTTTCTTGCTTCCGCCAAAATGAAACTTGGCGTTTTCCGAGTCCGGCCCATGTATCCGTATTTTCGAATATCTATCACCAATTCGCGCACACCCCGTTAGCACAATGCACATACACTCCACAATCCGCTCGCTTCCAACCCTTGGTGGTAGACATACAAAAGCCGCAGAGCCCCCTTCGAGAACCACTTGCAAACCAGCGCCATCGAGCAAAGATCTCGCATAAAGCATGTGTCGCATGGCGCCCCGACGGGGCTACCGCCATGGATCACCCTCAGCTCCTTCGCAATTCTCGTAAACACCGCCGGCGGTATCGGTGGCCTTTCATGGTAGGAAGGCGGCTTGGGTTTGATGGATATTGATATCGAGTCCTTTGAATCTTTCGAATTCGAGCTCGGCGAGGGCGACACGGTCCCGCTATCTCGGGAGGGTGTTGCCGGGGGCGTTACAGGCGAGTGGTTCCGACTGCCGAAGAAGCCTCGCAGCGACGATTTTGATTTCTGTTTCTGCAGCGTCAGCGGGGCCGGCGGCGTGTGCGATATTCGCGGCGGCATCTCCCTCCCTCCCTCGCTACGGTACTCTACAGCACTGTCGAAGCTAGAAGCCGATCCTCCTCCCCAAACTGGTACCGGCACTGCCTTGTTGAGCAAATTCCCTCGTGCTGAGTGAGCTCTCCCGTATATATTCGAAAAGGAGAGGTTTAAACGTTAGAAATCCTTTAGTCGGCCGGGGTTGCAAGTTCGTTTACAGCAAAAAAAAGAGAAATCACGGAGGAGAGCAGGTCCAAGCGACGAAAGCTTCGTTAGAGAGGGGCGGGGGTGGAATTCTAGATCCAGTAGAGTCTGAAATAATCAAGATGATTTGAATGCCGAATGGGGGATATCGATGGCTATCGTCAAAACGGAGGAGATTGGAGACGTCCTCTGAAGTCGGAGTATGTGATAAGCAGCAATCCCTTCCCTTTTATTAAGATTTGATTGCGACGAGGAAGGCCGGACGGGGCAAGATTGGTTGGTCAGAAACCCCGTCCCTTGCTCGAAAGCGCCAGCTTCACATCCTCAGGCACACGCTTCACAGCCAGACCTGCATTTACATATCATCCGTCCGGACATTTTGGGGTTCCAAGACGAAACCTCCTGGGAAGTGCATTCCGGACCTGGTTCTAGTGCGTTTCGCTCTCCTGAGGAGCCTTTGCCTCACCGCAGTTGCGCCTTTTTAAGGGGTGTTTTTCGGTTCCTCTGAGGCTGAAAACCCACACAACAGCGGCCGGCAAAATTGGAAACGCGGGTTGGCCTTCAAGCAAGCCTTGGGCGCAAAGGCGCATCTGCTTTCTTTCTTTTGTTCTCTTTCCTCACAGCCTTTCCCGCCCGTTGGAAAAATCGAGAATCGAACAGAAAGCATGGCTATGCAGAGCATTAGGCGCGGCTTATGCATCATTGGTTCGCATAGTTTTTCATCCTCTGCTCCTGTTCCTGATCTTTTCGAAATGATCTGTTCTTCTCTGATACGTCGCCATCTCCAGCGCGATCCACAGACTGCAGATACTGGAGCATGTCACCCCTGTCGAAGCAGGACCCGTCGTCGTCGTCCGTCCGTTTGCATTTGCAGGGTGACATGAAATGAGGAAACCACCCCTGCCAACCTCCCCTCTGCCTTTCGTATATACTCGTACATCGGACGTCCATGTAATAGTATGCACTTACTCCGTGCATTCCCCCACAACACAGACTGCTGTCGAGCCGGCACGAGCATTTTTATCTGGGGCCCTGCTCAGCGAGGGTTCGGGTAATTTATTTTAGCGTCCTGTGTGTCCTGGGTGCCTTGGCTTTGTGCCACAAGGTCGGGGGGTGTACGAACGGGTAAACCGCGAGTTCGCTCGTATTGGATAGATTGGAGTAGAAATTGGAAGCGAAAGCTTGTCAAGGTTGAGAGGAATGTTGGCGGGTTTTCGGTATCGATATATGGGCGATGCGAGGAACGCGACGATGATAATACAATTAGTTGGGACGAGGTCACACACATCCTTGCCGACGCGTGTCGCTTGTTGCATTTTGCGACGCGGAATGTGTTGGTATCAAAGTTGAGGATAATTTGAGGATGGAATAAATGACTGACCCCGAGACTGGGAAATGACGGCGGATTACGTTCTCTGCATTTCAAAACACTGCTCTTTGGCATGGTCGAGTAGTAGCCCAATTCGTGCGGTTTGAGGTTTGTTTCTTCAAATGATGGTGCGCATCAATATATTTAATATAGACATGAATGAGGATTTAGGATAAGAATAATTTAGTAGAGTGCTGGTAGGTCACGAGTTCATACGTGGTTTGGATTGTAAGCTTGATTCACGCCTGTCAATTGATATTTTTTATTACCATAGGACCGTGGGATGGTATATGCCGACTCGATTTCGGCGTATCTATGCGCTCGTCCCTTGAGCAATTGAGCTATATGGAATGCATCATATCGACGACGACGGTTGGTTGGAATTTGAACGTTCGGCCAGTCCCATCTAGTTGTCTAAACTCAATTCAATGTTGCGCTTGGCTGGAGAAGATTTAGATACCAGTTGATAATTGTCAAGTAGCGATAGACACCTTCTCAAAATCCTATCGATTGTGGGACACTCGGCAGTCACTACCCTCAATATAATTTTTAGACACCACACTATCTCCACAAACTTTTCAACCTCTTAACTTTCTCCCTACCTCTTGAAATCAACATATCTCTTCTCCTTCACCTGTTAGTCATTTATCCGTCAAGATGCCGTTCAAACTCTACAAGAGGTTTGCCAAAGTCTTTTGCAAGAAGAAGGATAACCCCCAAAGCGAGCGAATATACACAAAGGCAACGATGATAATCGCGCCTCTAACAGCAAACCTAGCCTTGCTGGAACTCCCATCCACACTACCGATCAGCTCCTCTACCATCAGCGATGAGGTCAAACCAGTTCGAGATCTCACCGCCTCCCCAGCCCAGTCAATGTTAACATACGACCAAGAGGGCCTCGCGGCCATTGACGGCATCCCCTGTCCCGCCTGGCCCAGAAGCCTGTCCTGTGCTCAAATAGGCCAGCCGGCGGAGCAAAAGTCGCGCCATTATAGATGCCTAGGACTGGCCAAACGCGGCATCAGGGTACCTATGGCGGTTGTAGGGCCCAAGAGACGTAAGTAACATTGGCAGCCTTAAGATGCAAGTGTTTCCATGGATCCAGGCGTATGCTAATATATTTCGTATCAATAGTGGCGGCACTGGAATGCCGTCAAACACTGGATGAGAGGGCTCTTCCTATTCGCCATCTGCTGCCTCAATTGCTAGAGATTGCGATAGGCGTAGGGGAGTCAACAGCCCAAGATCTCAAACAAGAAATTGCCCCAGAAAATGGGACACTCGAAGAGATCGAAGAGATCGAAGAACAGAGCGACGAAATTAGCGAGGCCAAAGACGGCCAGGGGGAAGAAGAGGTAGAGAAGATGAAAAAAGAAGTCAACTGCCTCACAAGCATCAAACGATGCTGCCGCAAAATTTTCAAGAAAACAGCGACAAAACTAAAGAGACACGCGTGCTGCGTCCCGAGAGCTCGACCTCCCCACCCATGCCCGCCACCTGTGCAACGTCCCGTTGCATGGATTCCGCGTGGCTGGGGTCGCGAGGGGTCGACTCTCGGACGCAACCGCGAGCCTCAAGCCCTCACCTATACGGGCGCGATCAGCGTCAGGCACCCAAGCTCTCGACGCACCAGAGAGAACCTCGAATCAATCCGCGCATCCAACGGCAACCGCCGCAAATTTCACTTTATGATGAAGCGGCAATGTCACGAGATCGGTTTCGCTACAGAGAGTTCCGACGGGACACATAGTATGCTGTCCCAGTCTGGAATTCTCCGGCCAGAGAGTATCGAACTTTCAGGCGCTGGTGCCAAATGTACCCGAACCGCGCCGGCACAAGCGATTCTTCACTCCACCTCTCATTCTATGAAGCCCAGGGTGTCCTCTCGCCGGGACATAGCGCTTTGTCATTACGTCGCTGTGTTGAAGATCTTATGGAACAGGCTGGGGTTCCAACCGCCCAGCCCGACGGGAGACAGGCTCGTCGTTAAACTTATCCTGGTCATTTCCCTCTGGCTCCAGGGTTTAGTCTTGGTCGCGTACGGTGTTTGCTATAGGCAGGGACTGCTGGTGTCAGATCCATCTCTTTGTGATGGTTATTGAAGCTTTTTTCGGGTATGTACAGGATACATCTGTGAATGATACCCTCAAACGTAGTGCCCTCGGGCTCGCCAACAATGGAGTCGCTAACGGCCCCTACCAATATAGTTGCCTGAAAGATCTTGCTGCAATTGCCACAACATTGACCCTTCCACTCGCTCTTTATATTTCTGAATAAACAGTTTCGCATTCGCGATGGAATAGTCCTGCATTTAAATTGGTTGTCTCGGGAATATAGCCCTCCGTACTGGTTTTTGAATTAACTTGGTGGTTTACGAATGGGGAAGCGCAATTAGGTTTGCAACTACTATTGTTTCGAGATATATGATTCGTCTTTGCCTCGCCGACTTTACTTGTTTAAGGAATGAGGGATGCCGTGCGACAGATAGTGTTATTTATATAAATTAGAATCTAAAAATACGCCAAGTTCCTAGGATCTGAGAAGCAACCAACCACAGCACAGCCTTAAGATAATATCCTTTATACGCCTTTTACGTGACACATTCTCGCGAATAGTAACGGTTATAAGGAAAAGTTAGCTCAATCGGACCTTATAATACACGTGCCTAAGCCGTGACAGGGCTCGCAGAAATACAAAATTCTCGACTCCTTGGCTGTCAAAGGATCAAGCTCGCAAGCTTGTACAAATTCTAGAAATCGACCAGGGAAACAGTTGGGCAATGGAAAATACGTAACAGTACACTAATAATGGCCGTCTCTGTGTCGTAGCTAGCGTAACAGGTATATATAGCGAACTCTGACTCGGAATGCAGTATCCTAAGCATGCTAAGCTTATATAGCCCGATTTACCGAATCGATCGTGATTCGATTGCGACAGCCACTCAGGCTTGTTTGGGTCTTTGAGGGTCTTTTTCTACACTACTCGTCATTGATCGTATCGTATCGAACAATTAGCCTCGACCAATACGATATGCGCAGCATGCAAGGGTGCAGCAAGGATGGAAGATTCCTCACTAGTTCGCACTAGTCACCTCCCGATCGTTCTCTACAAAGTTCTGCGTGACGATAATCTGTAGCGAGATGGACCGAATCCGCTGGTTTTCCGGCTCCGTCGCCGCATACTCGAACTTACCCTGGAACCAATCGAGCATCGGCCAAGCCTGCGGTTTGCAAGGCATTTCCGACAAGACCAACGACAGGGCGGAGGACGCACGTGCACGTCGCGGCGGTCAATTGAACTGAGGCTGAGGGGTAGGGTTTAATTTACGATAACGATCTCGAATCGATCGATGGATAATTCTTGGGGTCGACGTTGGGACTCGAGAGTGGCCGGAACTGCAATGGAATATGTGACGAACGCAGTCCTGTAACCGGACTTGCAGTGTGACGAATGTTTGTCGTTGGGACGAATATTCCAACAGTGCAGTGTGGCATGGTATCACATGAGGCGTCGATATCGATATGGCCGGCCGGCATGCACGCCAGATGAGCGCTCCTAGACGGATATGGCTACTTGTAGCCGGTGAACTTGTCCTCGAACCGATACGCTATGGTCTAATATACGGCTAACGGCAATGTTATATTGGAATTTGCCCGTCCGAGCAGCCGTACTTTTTATTTAATTTCTATTCCATTTTTTATTCTTTTTACAATATTTGGTGATGAGGGTTGAGCGTTGGTTACGACGTTTCGTGATACAACTGTGTACCAATCCAGTCAACATTTGATTGGTCGTCTCGATATGCATCCCAATTTCATCAGACATGTCGACACCAACAAGGACTCACACCCCTTTCCGCATCAAAACTCCTAGATGGATATAAAATCGCCCGGTTGCCTGTTCACCGAGACAATGGTAGGCGTGGCGTTGGGCTCCAACATCCTTTGGCAGCTGACAGGCCTTCGCAATCTGCAACAAAAACCGAGCTACGCCCAATCGCGGCCAAGGAACGAGAAATCTGAGAGCTCGGATGCAAGATGAGGCACAACTTGTCCAGTTGTGCGGGAAATGCCATGTCTGCGAGGCTGCTCGATCTAGAAGGCTACGATTAGATGGGAGCGCTTGGCCTCGAGGCTACGATCAGATGAAAGCTAAGTCAGCCAAATTGTGCCTGAGCAGCCGTGTCCACGTCTACACATGCGTAATACTACGAATATCCAGCAATAGGGACGGTGGTACGTCGCTACCCAGCGCAGTTGGCCAACCCTCATGCTCATGAACGCTTGTCCTTCTCAACCTAGCCGGTTCTACACATACACACGACAGTCCGGTTACGTTACCAGCACCTTGTATCTGGGTGTTTGCTGGCGAGTTTCTCACCAGCTTCCTTCCGCGGGGGGTCATGACCAGCCGGCCGAGTTCATGCGGCAGGGGAGAGGGCCGGCAGCGCTTCCCTTTTCGGAATACCACATTTTAAACAAACCCAGACGGAGCGCTCCAAAAGATAACGACGCGACTCCAGTCCCGTGTCTTAATCATCTAAGACACCAACTAGCATGCCGCAGCGAGCGAGCGAGCCTTTTTGCTAACGAACTGCTGTCTACAGATGTGCCGGCATGGCTTACCGTCTCTACGGTGAAATTTAAACAAAATAAAAAAAGGCCTGCGAAGCTCACTTGGTACGCTCCAACACCCGAAAAATTTTAAGTGTGGGGGGAGGGGGGGCGGCGGGAGAGGCAGGAGTCAAAGTTTCAAGGATTCGGATTTGGCAAGAGGGCATGGTATATACCGGTATGCGATCCCGCGATTCAATATCTTCGTGGGCTTTGTTGACTGCTGTCATATGCATATAGGATACGTCAAGTTGCAGGTTTTCTGAAGACTCGGCATATTCAAACCGGACGCCCGGTCTCGCGGTTCCTGTGCGCAAGTACTTGTCAGGCAGCTGGGTCTGCATGCTGCAGGTGCATAACGGCTGCCTGGACAATTCATTATTGTTTGTCGACCGGCTGCATTAATTCAGGTACACACACGTCTAACTGAGCTAACATGTTTTCGGTACCGTCTATGCGAATGTCGGCTATGTCTAGTATTTTAAGATAGACTTTTGAGAATGCTGGGTATTCTTGGAAATCTTGTTTCTTGTTTTTTAAAACCCTAGTAGCATTTAAGGGCTTCCCGATATCTTGGCTATCTAAATGTTCGGTAGGATTTACCTCACCAAGGCTTATCTTCCAAAGTTTTGTTTAGTGTGAGATCATGATCTTGTATATTTCATGGCGGCGCCGGATTTTTAGAACCAGATTATACCCAACATCCCGGTGCCCATTCTCGTGAGAATTTATATTTACGGTATCTCGATGCATCAGGAAACTACCCCGGTCGAAGCTAACTAGTCTATGCCGTCATGCCGGGGACTCGGTAACCCAAAGAAGACAACAAAAACAACAGGGAAATAATTGTCATTTCTTATGGTTTGGGGCGTACCTTTTCTTCCCGCATATCGCAAAAGGTTTTCGGGAAGGCAAGAGCTTAATCGCCTAGCTATCCTGGGGGGGTGGTGGCCCGGGATGGCCAAAGCTTATCCGTAAATCGAAAGTTACAGCACACTATCTGCATAGTAACTGCACCCAATGCATGGTTTATCCCACAGGGTTTCAGACTAGTTCCTGGGTATACCGGTGCTCGAATCGAATCGACCGAGCCGCTTTTTTAATGTAGAGTTCCAACGGCTGCATGTGCGTTTTAACTTTTGTACAATACGTAGTATATAAGGTCCACCGGGGTATTTTACGTAAAAAGGGGTCCTTTCTTGGGTCCTTTCAGCTTTTTTGTCTCTGATTCTCAAATCCCGAGTAAATTATACACGCTATTCTAGTTCATTCTTTTTTTTTTCTTGTCGTCATTATTTGGTCCTTGCATAGCGCCAATCAAGTAGCTTAGCCCTACACCTTATCGCATTCGAACCTTCCTTCCCTTTTTAGCACATATTATATTGCCCTACTACAATATACAGCGTTTCTAAACAAGTGAGTATTCATACCTACGCATGCATGACTTCTACGTCCATGTCTGGTGTAATTGCACAAAGTGGTTGGCTTTTTACTATAATACAGTCGTAAAATAATGGCTAATGGCTAATGCGACTTTAAGGTTTAGAATAAGAGGAACAAAGTCAGAAAACAACCGTCATTGTATAAAAACAAATAATAAACGGTGATGCGAATTGGAAAATGGTGTATCCAGACCTAAGCCTGCTAGACAGGAGGGATGGCGCTCTGGCTGCGCCAGCGACGCTGTGGGGCGACCGGGTCCTCAACCAGGTGTTATTTTCCGTTGCCCTATCGTCGGCACTGGGTGCAGGATGGGTTATTCTGAGTTATACGGTATGTGAATGGTGATATAGAAAGCTAAAGTGAAATCAAAGGAACGGGGCTGATTGGTAGGATGAATAGTTTATCAAGGAATTGCGGTCGTATAGGCATCAGCTCATCCTCGGCCTAGCCATCTCAGATTTCCTCATGGCGATGAACTTCCTCTGGTCGTCCGGTATTCATATCGCGGGTGGCGACCTAGCACTTCCACCTAATAGAATAACATGCAGCGTCAATGGATTCCTAACTCAGGTGTTCGTCGTTCAAAGTACGTATAATCGATGATCGGACGTATTACCGAAGGGGACACATCTAGTTTTATCTTATGAATTCCGCTAACTTGAGGGCAATTATGGCCATACAGCGGATTATTGGATTCTTATGATCGTAAGTGCAGCAAGTCCCCTTGAATCAAGCGACCACGTCCACGCGGCTAGGCTTTGAATCCGCTAACGCTGACGGTACATATATATAGGCCATCGCGACATACGTAATCCTTGGGAATTTCAAGGCCGCAGCGCATTTTATACAAACCCACGCCTGGATATCCTGGATACTACCGTGGGGGATATCGATCATAGTGGCAATAGTCTGCCAGGTGACACTGGGCTACGGTTACATTGGTAGGTACACGTTTACCCAAGACAGTAGAAACGGTTAGGCGCAGAGACCGCTAACACGGCAGCTGGGTTCGAACAGGTGGATGGTGCTGGCTCACCAGTGACATGATGCGCCTAGTAATCAACTTTATCCCCCGCTGGCTGATCGTTATCGCCATCGCACTCATCTACACACGTCTGTATATGATCGTCCGCAACGCGCGCAAGTGGGATCTCGACATCCTGCACCGTCCAAGCGACGAGGAGATGGTAAACACATCCGTCATGATGTCGGTGAACGCCAAGCGACATACGTTTACGCTTGGCAGGACGGCGTTGGATTCACCGGCGTACGGTAGCAGGGAAGTGCTGAATTGTATTGAGCCTGTGACTACTGCCGATGCGGCTTTGAACAAGGAGATTGGCGGGAACGTGGATGCGAGTGCAAGAGCATCCAAGTTGGAATACTCTCGGACGATGTCGCGTGGGCAGAGTAGTCCGCTGAATGCGAACCAACTGAAAAGGGTACGTCTCTCTCTCCCTCTCTCCCTCTCTCCCTTTACTTAGGCGGATATCAAGGGTTATTGGACTAACGGGTGCATATATGCGGCGTGAGAGTAGATTGCTAAGAAGATGATGGTGTATCCGCTGGCGTATGCGATAATATGGGCTTGCCCAACGGCCATCCGGATATACCAGGGGGCAACGGGTTCGAGGGCGCCGCTATGGATCACGACTGTTGATAAAAGCTGTATCGTGATGCAGGGCCTGGTTGATGCCCTTGTCTATGGTAAGTCGTGGAGTTTTCGAATCCGAATGTCTGAATGTTGGAGTTTACGTGGTGCTGCGTTGCCGTGTTGTCGGACGCGTGCTGACCTTTGTTACCTTGATTTTAGGGCTGAACGAGCGGGCGTGGCAAGGTTGGGGAGATCTCATTCGGAGACAGATCAGTCGGAGTGAGGGCGGCGGGAGGATCATTGGGTCCGGTTGATAGTAGTAGTCGTACACTTAGTGTGCATGTATACGTCCGTTCATTCGTTTGGATATCTGGAATTTCCACTTTTCTTATGTAGCGCGTTCCTTGAGTTCTTCTCTTATTGCTTCTTCTGCCTTCTTTGCACTTACTTCATTCATGATCTGGCTGGTCAGCCATCGTCCTGTTGCTGGGACTAATTTCAACGTCGATTAAGATTATTCGATAACATTTATACGAGAATCAATAAAATCTTCATAGTACCTAGGGACCTAGTTATCGTAAAAAAAAAAAGTCGGTGTCTCTCCAGGGTCACCCGCGAACGTCGCAAACAGGAACGAGGCACTCGAACCATGCATCGCTAGGCCTAGCTGTGTGGGGGTCAGGTAAAAATACACGACCAATGCAATTCGATTCTCTTATCGGCATCTTCCTCCAGTGAGACTAATGCAGCTGAGCTGAGTGCTTTGACCGGAGAAAAGAGCGCACTGTTACTGCGGGGCCCCATACTTTGCTGACTAGGCGTCCAGTACTTCTCCCATCACGATCAATCGCCTCCTTTCGAGTCGAAAGTACGACTTTGAGATGGCAATGACGATATGACATCAGCAGCGGCTCCAAGGGAAGGTGTCGAGTGAACCCGGCCGACGCCAAGAGAGAGCACCAACATGACTCGCGGACAGGGCGCCGGAACATGCAAGTTGACATTTCGAGTTAGCTGTCGGTGAATGTTGGGATGATTACAAACATGCATATAATAAGCACCGATATCAGCTGCACAAGCTGCATCCCGAATATCGGCTTTGGTGGTATACCAGCATCCAATTGCACCATTCAGGGTCCCTCTCACGGCAGCATTTGCATTCGAGACGGTTGAGATGAACCGTGAAACCTTCCGTTTTGAATTGCCTTCGTCTTAAGTTTCACTGCAGGTTTTTAAAATTTCTTATGTAACCATTGACGTTCCCTTTCCCCATCATTGATATGATTATGCAGCAGCGAGAGATCCAGGCCCCGGCCGAACTCTGCCAATTATCAATCGCCCGTGTATGGTTCGCTGGGTGCCGTCCCGAGCCCCTGTCTATCCTCTCAGATGAGCTCCAACTAGCGGGAAAACGCCCCTCGATTAGACGGTTTCAATAGGGTCTGTTCGAATATTCCCGAAGCCAAGCACCTGCCCCGTTCATATATAAACTGCGCCGTGGTCCTCCCCCCTGCGTGTAGCTTATCTTTTGGTTTGCTTGTTGGTCGTCTCGCTGGTGGTTGGTTGAATTTTCTTCCTGGAGAAAAAAATTTTATTTTGAGAGTTTGGAGTAAAGTGAGATTGGTGATTTATATTATTGTCGAATCTAAAAGAATAATAATAAAAAAAAAAAAAACCTGACATTCACTGCACTCCGCGCCAACAGCTGCCAACAGATAGAACACAATCAAAATCCGCCGTCCTTTCGATATACTCAGCAACTGTTGGCCTCACTGCAACAATGGCTACAAATCACGCTGCTAGGCTCCTCGTTAGAGCCGCCACTCGGGCTACCCAGGTGGTCCCAAAGCCTGCCGTTAGACCATCCTCAACCCTCGCGCACGCGAGACTACCAAGGCCACACGGGCGAGCTGGTGGTCGACGACACTATTCTTCAGAAGCTTCGGGGGCTCCCAAGTCTGGTGGCTCAAAGGCGCTGGTATTTGGCGCTGTAGCTGCTATCGTTGGTGGTGGCGGCTTCTATCTCTACTCCACTGGTCAGCTCGCGGACTTTGCTGGCGCAGCTGGCGTGTCTACGAAGAACTTTGTGCCAACCAAGGAGGACTACGAGAAGGTTTACAGCGAGGTTGCGAAGCGATTAGTCGAGCTTGACGAATACGATGATGGCAGCTACGGACCTGTAAGTTTTATCCACTCGATTTGCGCCAATATCAACGTTGGTTGCTTTTTGCTTTTCTTTTCAATGCTTTTGCGCTAACACACGTGGTGAAAGGTCCTGGTCCGATTAGCCTGGCACGCCTCCGGCACATACGACGTCGAAACGAAGACTGGAGGCAGCAACGGGGCTACCATGAGATTTCAGCCGGAGAGCGACCACGGCGCCAACGCTGGCCTCAAGTCCGCTCGCGACTTTCTGGAGCCTGTGAAGGAGAAGTTCCCATGGATCTCCTACTCAGATTTGTGGACTCTTTCTGGCGTATGCGCCCTCCAGCAGATGGGTGGTCCAGCTATCCCATGGCGCCCTGGTCGTGCCGATAGCGACATCAGTGCATGCACACCTGACGGCCGCCTGCCGGATGCCTCGAAGGAACATAAGCACCTACGTGCAATATTCGGACGAATGGGCTTCAACGACCAGGAGATTGTGGCACTGAGCGGAGCACACGCACTCGGCCGCTGCCACACTGATCGCAGCGGCTTCGACGGTCCCTGGACCTTCAGCCCGACGATGCTGACGAACGACTATTACAAGCTGCTGCTAAACGAGAAGTGGAACTGGCGCAAGTGGAACGGCCCGGCGCAGTATGAGGATAAGTCGAAGGCGCTGATGATGCTGCCAACGGACATGGCGCTCGTCAAGGATAGAGAGTTTAAGAAGTATGTGGACAAGTATGCGAAGGACCAAGAGGTGTTCTTCAAGGACTTCTCGGACGTGGTCGTTAAGCTGTT
Organism: Drechslerella coelobrocha; assembly: GCA_036971555.1. Taxonomy (NCBI): domain Eukaryota; kingdom Fungi; phylum Ascomycota; class Orbiliomycetes; order Orbiliales; family Orbiliaceae; genus Drechslerella; species Drechslerella coelobrocha. Next base: position 1,254,128 of record JAJTUH010000008.1, read on the forward strand.
TGAGCTGGGTGTTCCGTTCAAACAGGAAGAGAGGTGGACCTTCAAGACCATCGAGTAGATGGCTTTAAATGCCGGAAGTATATGTTTCCTTTTCTCTTTCTCTCTGCATTTCATCTACAATTCTCGATCCACCGGCGATACTGGCGTCTCGACCTTTTATTATCTTTCTTTCAGATATTTTTTTGACCTAGAACGACTAGATGGGCGCGATGGTGTGGCATAGAAGTTAGAGCTTAGAAGCTAGAAGGGGTGATAGAACCTAGAGCTAGAGGTTTAGAGCGTTAGAAGGCCATCCGAGGAACTTACAAAATACCTTTACTCCTCAGTCTCACTGTTTCATGTATTCATCTCATGCATGTATCTATCATATCCAACCTTGATATTTCTTCTTTCCTTGAGTGCTTCCTTGGCAAAACGTAAACGTCCACAAACGTCCGACATGTGAAAGCGGCATCACTACCCTGCACCACCGCCCCATTGGTCTTTTAGAGCTCACCGTATTACCTGAACACGTACATTGCAGACGGCATGTTGCTTGCATCAGTCGGAACCTGGCGCCACTTGGATAGTCAAAATCTGTATCCCGTTTATTACGTATTGTGCGGCAGTAGCAGATATTTAAAGGTAGAGCCTCCCTTTCGCGTTCTAACAATCGCTACGACGAATGTATCTTTACAACTTCTAGCTTCCCCTCTCCCAAGAACCGGTATACGGAGCCGATTTAAACTGATCGCACTCGAGACAGTGGCACGAGACTAACGTTAAATTTCCAGCCGACCGAATCCGTCGACGTTTTCGCCGAACCAACATCAACTCAACCCAACCCACTGCAACTCTGGCCGAACCTCATCTCCAACCATTCACCACCCCAACCATCTTTACTCCACCGCTAACCTCCCCCGTTCAATGACGGATCCTGCCCGCAATGACCTCGAACCCGATCCTTCCATCCTCCGCTCCCGCTCTCCCCATCCGTACCATCGCCTCTCCGTTACCGCCCAATCACCTCCAGAAATCGTCATAGACGAGCCTTCGGACAGCTGCAGCCACATCCAGCCTGACAGGGCTGACCGCATCCCGCTCCAGCACGCCAATACCACGACCACACCCACGACCTCCCAACCCATCCCGCTCCAACATGCTCAAACTACTCTCACACCCACTCCAACGACATACACTCCGTCCAGCGGCTCCTCGCTCTCGTCCTCGGAGTCTGGTACCGAAGCTGACGACGAGAAGGACGTTGTCAACCAGGGGGGAGCGCAATACTTCAGCAAACGGCGAACGCTGCCAGCCCCGCCGCCTAAGCGGCGCAAGACAGGGCAATGGGAGATCGATGAGGATGAGCAGCCACGACTGAAGCAGGACTCGTCCGACAAGGTAGATGTCGAAGGGAAGGACGTCGACGGCGAGCAGGATGCAGCGCTTAAGAGCCCGCGGACAGGCTCGCTGGGTGGGAGGAAGAAGATCGTATTTGTGCGTAGGGGGTTAGAGGTGTCGTTGATGGTTGTGCTGGTCCTCATGGTGTGCAACCAGCCAGATGTGCGGAAGGAGCTGAAGTCTTGGAAACGAGGTTTGTGATGATACACTTCGACCACTCGTGCGATCTTTGCGTGAGATATTAGCAATATGAATATATATATGGGTCTGCTGACGCTACGGATTGATTCATTATAGAACTCATGGCATTCCTATTTACGTACTTTGCCGTCATCGGTAGCCATCCGGCCATCTCGAACCTACGGAAACCGTTCACTGTCGTCCTCCCATCATCCCTCGACCCCTCGCCCTTGTTATACCCAATGGTCTTCCCAGCAGCAGTGGCATTGTCCCTTACTCCGTACACATCACTGTATATACCGTCTGTACTAGTGTGCTCGCTAGCATCTCTTCCACCAGATGTATACCCACGCTTCATCGCCAACAATCCAAATCTCAAATATCTATTCACCCTCACTCCTGTGCTAACTTCCACCCGAATACCGCACAAGACGGCAGAGCACCTGCTATACACCCCGATAATCCACGCCAACTTAGTCAGCCTAGGCGTGGACTTACTAATTCCGAGTCTGACGACAACAGAAGCTAGATTACTAGCGACAGCGCTAGTACAGCTACTCGATGCTGTAAGCGCGCAAATGGTGACCCTCAAAGCGATCCTATGGATGACCGGCGGCGCTCTTCTCGTTGGCTGCAAAACATTCATGCAGAAGGAAATCGACCTAGAAAGATCTATTGTGTTTGCCCGCAGCCGGCCCTGGGCACGACGACGCCGGGCCCGTAAGGAGAAGATCAATCTGGACAACTTTATGGCGACGACATCTAGCGACTCGGACCATACGGCGATGAAAGCTGCGGCGGCAGACATTCGGCGTCGGTTACCCAAGTTCCTCCCGGATGAACTGCCGCAGAATATCCCCACGCTGAAGCTGCTCTACGCGATACCCGTCTATCTCATCCTTGCTGCCTGCGTCTTCTTGTGGGAACGACCGTACCTAGCGGAGAATGCATTTGCCGGTATCGACCCGTTCGCCTGGGCAGCCGGATACCTCTTCTCCGAACTACCGTTTTACCACGACCTAATCACCGACCTCGGTTGGACGGACATCGCAGGGCTGAACTTTACCTCGAACGCTAATTCGGAGGGCCGCTTGTGGGGTCCAAACTATCGTCTTGCGGTGGCAGGCTATTGGCTGCTGCTGGTGACCGTGGGGATCGTCGCAGTGGTGACACTAGGTCGTGGGGTGCACGTGCCGATGGAGAAGCTCGGTTTCGAGATACAGGGTCCCGGATGGCTGGGACTTGCAGAGGTCGCGCGAGGTCGCGCGGTGGAAGTGGATACACGGCGGAAAGTGTTTCACGGGCTGGTAGTGGCGATGTTTCTACCGACGGTGTACTTGGATCCACCGTTTGTGGCGACAGCGCTTCTAGTCACGTTGGGGATCTTTCTGTTGGTGGATATACTCCGCGCCACGCTGATTCCGCCGATTTCCAAACCGTTGTCGATATTTCTAGCGCCATACGTTGATGGTAGAGACCTGCGCGGACCGATTGTCGTGTCCCATGTGTTTCTGCTGATTGGATGTGCGATACCCGTGTGGTTGTCCCTTTCCGGTATGCCGCCACCGCCACCGCCATCACTGCCGCCTCCGTTACTCGTGGCCGGGAATATAGACGTGGCTGAAGACGTGGTGATACCGCAATCACCATTCGGGCCGGACTGGACAGCGCCGCGTAGGGAGCTAGCGATGATTGCTGGTGTGGTATGTGTCGGTATGGGCGATGCAGCAGCGTCGCTGATCGGCCGCCGCTTCGGACGACATAAGTGGGGCTGGAGCGGCGGCAAAAGCATCGAGGGATCGCTAGCGTTCACGGTGGCGGTGTACGGCGGCCTCTTGCTGGCGAAGGTGTGGTTGATCGCGGGGAACTTCCAGCCGGGGTACGGGGGGATTACGCGTGGAGGACTCAAGATGCTGGTACATGCGCTGGGGGTGAAGAACTTTGGGATATTTACGGCGAAGGCGCTCGCGGTGGGGGGACTGTGTAGTCTTGTCGAGGCGGTGATTACGGGAGGTAATGATAATGTGGTTGTGCCGATTGTGCTATGGTTGGCGATGAGGGGGTTGGGGGTCTGATTTGATTGTATAGGTATAGGTATAGGTATAGGTATAGGTATAGGTATATGTAGGTATAGATGGGGGTTGGGATGCATGGCATCTGTGGATATCGGTCACTCGGCTCATGGCGTTCCTCTGGAGTTCTTCTTTCTTTCTTTTTTCTCGTTTTCGAATGTGTGAACAAGCGGGTGTATTGAGTATCAGAGTCACGATATTGGACTGTTACCAGCTTTTTCTTTCTCTTTCTTTGTTTTTGTAATTGTGGCTTGCTGAGTTGCTTTTTGCTATATTTCAGTGTCCGATAGAGATGAAAAGCATTTTTAAATTTACCTTGAATGCTGCAGCTTCGTATAAAATATCGCCCATAAGCTAGCATCGTCTACAGAGATGTCTGGATTTGGAAGGCTTCCTGAAATCAAAGAACATAAAATACCACAAACGTCCGACACGTGCGACAGCGGGAGAGGTTTGACGTGTGGTAGCTTACTCTCACGTGCTCGACGGATACATCCGCTCAGGCAGGCAGGCAGGCTAAGTTGCTTGGCTGTGCAAAAATTCCCTGTGGCACAGCTGGGGAGTAAACAGGTGCTAGTCACGCATCGCGCAGTAAGCTTAAGGCAGCTGCGTAATTGCGAATTGCGAAGTTCAACTAGTTGAAAGATCCTTTAGTTTAAGCATATCGAGTATAGTCCATGTATATATATTTAGAGCTTAGCGGGGCCCTCAAAGTTGCTCTATAACGTTACGCGTGGGGCTGCTCAAGACATTTACAGTTTTAGCCTAATCTAGACATGCATGCAAATTCGATTCGACGTTGATTCGACGTTGATTCGACGACTGGATCTGGAATCGCCATGTAGTATAACTGTCGGTTTGGATCAAAAAAAAAAACATCTGGAGAATCAAGACAACCACTGGCACATGCACACACAACAAACACCAGTAAAACAAGAAGAGAAAAAGGGAAGAAGAAACCTATGCCTCTGGATCTAGATCTAGCTAGAAACGAGGTTGGTAAACGTAGTAAAATCATAAAATACCCCGCCAGATGGGAGAGAGAGAGCGCCCAGATATGCCCCGTCGTCCCACGCAGGAAATAGTTCCAACTCCGGATCTAGAGAAAAGCTGTGTGACAGCTATACATAGCAAGAGACATCCCGCACATACGCATAAACCGTTCCGCATGGCATTGCATGGTGTGCAGACACACAGACACATGGTGCAGCACAAGAACTAGAAGAGAAAGAGAGAGAAAGGATCCTATATGCACTGATCCTATTCCTGCTTTAAGTTCCGCTATTACTACCGGGTCCACATATATCCTTCCTGTACGTACGTTTATACTACTTTTTCACTACTCACCATTTAACAGCTGCATGCGTGGGCGTATATGCATGCTGACCTTTAGAATATAATAGCGGCTTGCCTACGTGCATGTACTATAGGACCGAACGTGCAAGCAACAGCTGTGCGTCAGATAAGTACTAAAGTAAGTAAAGTATTTATTAAAATTCTTTTCGTCGTAATCACTGGCTGAGCTCCGAGCCTCAGGCCAGAATAATAAACCCTACAATAGAAGGGAGGGGAAAAAAACAGCAGGGGAAAAAGGGCGGAAGCCGGCAAAATTGTATAATCTATCTCGGGTCATCGTCGTAAACATCGTGAGATACAAACGAACGTGCAGAAGAAAGAAAAGAAAAAGAAGAAATAAAAGAGCAGGTCGTACAAGGAGTTAGGCATTACAAAAGCGATAGAGCGGCAAAGCAGAAAAAAAAAAAAGTTTAAAGACTTAAGCGGCAGGGTATAAAGAAATAGAAAAGGAAAAAGCCGCAGAAGTAATTTTTTTAAAAAAAGGTGTACAGTCCCTGTTTTCGGTGACGTATTATAGCAATAATATTATAAGTTTGAAAAAAAAGTTGAGTCGTGCAGCGGAGTCGTAATTTGCAAACAGCCCGAAACAGTCATGAAGAAGAAAATAAAACCAGCTCAACTGACAGACATCTGCCTCGTATCTTCGCAGGCAAAAAAAAGTCTGTCCTTTGTCGATATTTTGTCCGCTTCCGGAACAGTCGGAAAAAAAAAAAAAAAAAAAGGTGTTGTACGCAAGCCGAAGAACGCCTCGAGGAAGAAATCAGAAGGAAACAGGAGACCCCACGCAGGCGAAGCCCGAATGAAGAGGGTGGGAAGGCCGTCGGTAGATGCACTCGCAGGGAGTTGATGGCCTAATGGTAGTAGCCTTCCCCCACTAGCCAAATCTTCCAGTTGCCTCACATTCACAGGCTGAACAGGGCCGCCTATAAAAATAGAAAAAAAAAGAATCACCAGTTAGCCTCGCGCTCACACAAATACGTAGACAGGATAAAAAACGGATAAGAAAAAGCCTCCGCCGCGCTAAGCTGCAAGGTTTGTCCGTCGAGCCCGAACATCCCATGTCGCTGCAGCCAAAATGTTGGTAGCCCGCGGGGATCTTTTTGCGTCACACGCTGGCAGGGCCAAATCAGGATAGCGGGCGATAAGCAGCAGGCGGATTGCGGTGAAGCCCATTGGTGGCGATCTGACGTGAACTATTCTTCGATGCAGGTATTTGCCCAGTGCATGGCCGAACAGGCTGCATGCCGAGGAATACATCACTCCGAGAATATCGCCATTGGGGGGAAAACAAAAAGCAAGACAAAGGAGTGGGCGGCGGCGGTGCCTCCCACGCTATCGCCGTGTGCGGCTGCGAGAGAAAAAAAAACTCCTGCAGCCTCGTAGGAAAAGCAGATTGATAGAAGAAAGGATTTGTCAAGGCCAACTTACTGTTATCAGGGCGCCGAACAGCGCCAGCGACGAGGAGAATTGTGTGTGCGCACTGTTGGTCTCAGTGTTTGTGGGCGACGGCGGCGTTAGAGTTGCCGTGGGAGTTCTGTTGAAGCGGCTCTTGTGTTAGCTGCATATTTCTCACCATTTCGTGAAATGTATTTGTTTGCAAAATATGTAATACAGGATATTTTTATCCTGTAGAGCGAAAGCAAAGAACGTTAGGTTACGTTACGTACCCATTCGTCGGAGCAGGATATGTCGCTGTGGCAGTTCCAGCGGTGAGCTGTGCCTGGATTGAGACTGTGAAGAAGAGGGCGACAACCCAGAAGAAGAGGAACAGTCGGGAGCTCAGTGTCGATGCCATTGTGAAGTCCTTGTTTTATTATTTTCTTTCGATTTTTAGAAGAGGGATATAAAATTCGACAGTGTCGTCGGTGCTCGTTGGTTCGCGAGGTTTTATTTGGAGTTGCGAATAGTTGAGATGAAATGGGATGATCCGAGTGGTCAGTCCGTGGGAGAGGCTCGCTTTATTGATAGAGGAAAAATTAAATTAAACTTGGGGATTAGAGTTACGAGAGTGTCGATTGATTCGGAGAGTGAGTAAGTAAGTATATATATATATATTTTTCTTATTATCTCCCTCAGTTTCGATGCGGCTGTTCTGTCCGGACGGATTCGTCGTTGAAGGGCGAGCTGAGCTGCGGGCGAGAAGTGTGGCTGTAGCTGCTACGGCGCTGCGACGGGTTTCAAGGCTGTCTCGCAATGCTTCACGGCTAATCCACCTCTGGAAATTCCGCGACGAAGGATGGCGACCCCGACCGGACGGTTTTTAGAAGCAATCGCCGGATGTAGAAAGGGAGGAAATAAATAAAAGGAAGTGCTGGCAGTGAGCAGGATTAGGAAGAAAAGAAAAAAATTGGAGAGCAGACAGAGTATGTATGTATGTATGATTGAATGAAGATATCGAGGCCAAACGAGCAGCTTTTGGCGAGGATTATAAAATAAATAAAGCGATATAGAAGATGGAGGATGTAGATATATAAACGAATATATGGAATATGTCTGTTTATATATATAAATTATCAGATAGACGAGGCAGAAAACGAACGGCAGATACGGGGCGCTATCGTGTTATATTTTCGACGGCACTTTATTTTATTTTATTTTTATTTCTTGGGGCTCTGTCCAGCCTTGTCTTGCCTTGCCTTGCCTGCTTGCTTGGTGCTTGGGAGAAGGACGTAAGGCCCGCCGGCGCAGGGCTTATGCTGACGGTTGAATGAATCCGCTTTCGTAATGGACAAGGCTGCACTGACAGCAGCGAACGGCGACAGGAGCAGAATATTATGGTTTCGCGGGCTAACGTTATCGATGTTCTGGCGTTATTACTTTATTAAGTATTAAAGAATATTATCGTAAGTAAAAATACGTGACTAGGGAAAGAAACAAGATGCAAGAGCAAGAGCAATAGCAAAAAGTGAAAGACTGGAGAGGACGATGTCGCGATTGACCAAAAGAAGGGAGAGTGCGAGAAAGCAAGTATTTTATCTTTTCTTCACGTAGAACCAAGCTCTTCCCTTCTTTCTTTCTCTCTTTTAATTAATTTTACTTCTTGGTAACCAGCTAACCAAGCTCAGGTTCCCGGCTTTCGCTTGATCGCGCGCCGTCGCCTAGTTTGTCTGCGCGGCGATGTGATGTGATCCAACCTCCTCTCAACGGCCATCCCCTCGCCCTCTCCACTCTCCCGCCGGCTTCATCGCTCTCTCTCTCTCTCTCTTTTCTCTTTTCCTCTCCCCCACTCTCGCCTTCTTTCTCTTCCTCCTCCTATCACCGCCGCTCGAACTAGCATGTCGATGTCTCGTCTCGTCCTCCAATTTCCCTCTCGACAATCTTTTTCCTCCCGGGGTGCATGACTATCTAACACACCCACATTACACATCAATGCATAACTCAGGCACACCGCACCTACTCACATCCCCATTGAATGAATCCCAGCCGTGTCTGGTAATTGGCATGTTCTGTCCGTCTGCTCAGCTCGCACCCCGGACCCAGTTCCATTGGCCAGCAGCTGCTAGGGCTCTTCAGAGCGCTCGCTGTGCGTCTGTCAGTTCAAGTAAGAACGGAACATCCCATCCTTACCCTTACCCCTACATCCCCCACCCCCATCGAGCAAAAAAAAATAAAAAATTAGATTACAACGGGAAAGGGAAGAAGAAAAGAAAGGAAACAAAACCCGCCAAGCGAGGCGAGATGCCAAAGTGGATTAGTAGCCTTCTTTCGAAGCTTCTCCATTCCCCCTGACTTCGCGGTACGACAGGTTTGACACCGGCAAGGCTTGCCTAATCCAACCTCTCACCGCGGCGAAACCATCAAACGGGGAAGCTGGAAGACTCCCAGGCGCAAGAAAAAACTTATAACCTAATCTTAAGATGAGACCTCGCGCAGAGACAACTATCAATTGCGCTTTTTCCAGAACGCCTCCGAAGCAGAGCAGAGCAAGCAAGCAAAGAAAATTTAAAATACTCAACCGTAAAATGCACTTGCTTGATATCCCGTATTCTAGCACTGCACAATGCACGCGCGATGACAAAACAGTCAGGCCAATTAGCTAACCCCTCGTATCCCACTTCCAATGACCCAGCGATCCAATCGACGTCCTTCTCGAAACAGCCAGGATCTGACACCGCCAGCAAAGGGAAACCAAAAAAAACCACATCGTTTTATTGCCAAGCCAAGTACTTCGTACAATGAGTACTAGCAATAAAGCAAGAAAGTAGCGAACTCGATGCAAACCAAAACCCAAATCACTCATACAGGACGCATCCTCCTTTGACTCCCCCCCATCTGTGCCGTGCCATACTACTGAACATAACATGCTGCGCCATCATGGCCCGTCTCCGCTGCTGCTTTCTTTCCTTGTAGGCCCTGCGTGACGCGTTCTGTAATTTTTCCCATCTTGGCGTTCGTACCAGCGGGTGAGTTCCCCGCTTTTATCTGCGAATATATCCATGGTGCATGACCAGAGCGTCGCAAGCTCTCTTTATATAGATAGCTCTATCGGGCCCGATTTCTTGTCAGATATCAGTACGCGGCGCGCTAGGCAAATATAGAATCATATCGCGAGGGAGCTATTGCATTGCTGCTTTTCTTACTCCTTCTATGACACAGAACGGTGTCCCGTGAACAAGTCTGAGCTTGAAACCTACTTAAGTACTAAGTAGTTATACGATATGCAGCGGCATTACTCGCTCGCCGGTCATCTCTTGGTGAAACAGGCCCCACTACTTGCTCTAGATCAAATACGGATAGACTGACTGCTAGCTGCTTCATAAGCCCGATGAAAAAAAGTACTCTATATATCAGACTTTACGTTCTTTTAGCTAAGTAAAGTACTTGCTTAAGTACCTACGTATACATAGATACTTATTTATTATAGATCAAAAGAAATACAACAAACTCCAAGATCAATAATGATAGCTTGCTACACCTCTTCACCCTTCTCCAGACACCGCAACCTTTCCTTACCACTCTTGCTCCCGCTCCATCTTTCTTCTCTTTTCTTGCTCTCCTCCATCTGTCTAAAGTATATAAAAAAATTACTGTTGCTAGTTTCGCGGACCCGCGAGACGCTGAAACCTTTGAGATTCGTTTCTTGGTGCACCTAAACGTGGTACATATAATATACGTCCACTATCCGAAATTCTATATAAATCCAGGTTGCCTCCAGTATGCACAAGTTCGGTCAGAGTGACTAAAAAAAATAATCTTATATTTGAGCCCCCATACGCCGTCTCGAACTTTGTAGGCTTGTGGTTCCGGGCTTGTGCCCCTCCAAGAATGAACACCTGATGTCTCTACAGTGTTTAAATGAATTTGATGTTACTGGTTTATGTCAACTTGTAGAGTCGACTGAATTCAATTAGAAAAGAAAGAGAAGTCGAGGCCCTGCCCCTCCTCGTTTGTGTATGGCGGTCAAATCACCATAATCCCAAGCTAAAATAAATTTAGAACCACTCGCATCCCTGCTAGATCATCTCGGGTCTCGACTTTTCCCTCGACCAGCTAACTTGTCAACCCGTTGATCCAATCGGTTGAACCCAGTATCTATGTGCAGTTCAAGCCTATTGCGTTCATCCCACTGAAGCTTGGGCAAAAGGCTAATCAGCGTTATAAAAAATATTAGAATGAGTCTCGAAATGATCAACTTGCTAAAGTTAGTGGTTGAAGCGCAAAGTTTACCAGAAGGCCCCCTCCCAAAAAAATGAATTAATTGGAGCTGAGCCAATGAGATCTGGGAGCGAAGAAATGCATAACCAGCGGCCCGAGGAAAGGCCAGGAGCGGCAACACTGCATGCAGGTGGGCAGGAAGCGGACGGGAGAGCAGCGGATAGAGTTGTGGATGTAAACGCAGCAGGATAGTAGAGAGGGAGAGGCAACAACTGACAGACAGGGAAGAGCTAGACTGACATTAGTTGACTGGCCAGAGCACGGGAAATTTAGGTTACTTACGCGCGGCCGAGCGGTTGCAAGAAGACGATACATGCTGAATGCGGGAAGCTGTGGCGTTTGCAAAAGGCTGTTGCAGGACGTTGGAGGTCGAGACGTGGGGGGGCAGGGTAGGCTAGAACACACAAAGCTTAAGCTCGTGAAAACCAGCAGATCAACATTGTATTATCGTTAGGATCACCATGTCTGTATTTGTATACAACAGTTGAGTGTAGAAATCTTCAAAGAGACCACGGCGATCTGATTGGATACGATTCTGCCCAATTCTGATGCCCGTATACCAGGAATCATAGCACAGACTTTATCTTCTTTTAGCTACCTAGGTACTTGAGTATATACAACCATCCAGTATAGATCAAAATGAAATCCAGTAACTCCAAAGATAATGATGGCCTGCTACACCTTCTCCTCTACCCCTCACTCCCCTCTCTAGACTCCGCAACCTTTCCTTGCTATTCAACTAACCCCTCTTGCCTCCCGCCCTATCTTTCTTTCCTTCTTTTTCTCCCCTGTCTATCCGTCTAAAGTACCAAAAAAATGAAGTACCCTTTTCAAAGTCTACCGCGGTAAGTTTATATGGCGATAACAATATACACGGAATGTATACAACCCCCAATAATCACAATCGAGTCAGCACGTGCGCATGTTTCTACTCTTTCTTCGGCTTTACCACCACTGCCCGTTCCATATACACCTGTCTCTCCACCAGCTTGAGAATCTCATCGATGAATCTATCCCGCGAAAAAAGAGCCAACCGTTAGCCCAAGAAAAACCTTGATGCCAAAGAAAATAAAGAAGGGAAGGGGAAAAAAACTTACATCACCGGTAGTGATATCACCACAACTGCGATCCACTCGTTCACGGTTAACGGCGTGATTGAGAACATTGCCTGGAAGACCGGCACATATAGAATCATAAAGTGTAGTGCCATCGACAGCGTAATCGCCGCAATCAGGTTCAGGTTATGCCACAGCGGCAGCGTCAGCAGGGACTCGCTAGAGCTCAGCGCGTTCATCGCATTGAACATCTCGATAACCACAAGACTGTACCGCCACAAGAAATATAATTATTAGCGCAACTCCTCATATATATTGATATACATCCATCTCTATCATGGCGAATACGTAGAGCATGAGCGCAAGGAGGATACTTACATCGACAACGAGACGGTGGACGCAGCCTTGGACATGTCGTTCGAGAACATCTCACATCCAACGCTTGGGAACAGCGATGAGCATTTATGAAAGTGTGTCTAGCAGTTACCAAGAAAGGAAAAATTAGCACTTCACGCACCGCACCACGAGATCCACATAGGAGATTCGACAGCAGTACTCACCAATTGGTAGAACGAAATCTGCGGTCCCTCGCTGTTAAACATAAACCACCAGGCATACCCAAACACTGTCGCAGCGCCAACATATGTCCCAATAACCATATACCGGAAGAACAACCATCCTGTAACAAGCGGCTCATCCCTCTTTCGGGGTTTCCGTCGCATGATATCGTGGTCTGGCGGGTTGAATGAGAGCGCAGTAGCTGGTAGCCCGTCCGTCACAAGGTTCACCCACAGTAATTGCACAGGTATCAAAGCTTCGGGCATGCCGAGGATCACTGTCAAAAAGATAGACACAACCTCGCCAATGTTGGATGAAATGAGGTACCGGATAAACTGCTGCGTGTTGCTATAGATCGATCGCCCTTCTTCAACTGCCAATTCGATGGTTGCAAAGTTATCGTCTGCGAGAACCATGTCGGCTGCCAGCTTGGCAACGTCTGTACCGCTACCCATAGCTACACCGATATCCGATTTTTTCAACGCAGGGGCATCGTTGACGCCATCGCCAGTCATAGCGACAACCTCTCCACGGGTTTGTAGAAGATCCACCAGTTTGCTCTTGTGCGCGGGTTCCGTTCGAGAAAACAAGCAGGCGCGGCTCGCTGCCTCCAGCTGCTCCTCAGGACTCAAACTGTCGAATTCTCGTCCCGTGTAGCTCTTGCCCGTCAGGTCCTCATCAGTATCAAACACACCAATCTGTCGACAGATGGTTTCCGCCGTCTGCTTGTTATCGCCTGTGATTACGACTACGCGGATACCGGCTTCCCTGCACTTTCTGATCGAGTCTGCTACTTCTGGCCGCGGGGGGTCTAACATTGCCACAGCTCCAACAAACGTCATGTTCTGCTCCAGCTTGAGGTAATCCTGCGAAGTTTTCGCGTTATGCAACAAGGGGTGGGATCCAATTCCATCAACAAAGGCGAAAGCGATAACTCTGAGCCCTTGGGTCGCATAGTTTGACAGCCTTTCGTTAACCAGTTGGACGTGCTCGGGTGTTAAGGCAATCTTCTTTGCATCACGGCCGCAAATGATGGATGTACATCTCTCCAAAATAGACTCCGGTGCGCCTTTGACGAATAGTTTTTGAACCCCGCTCGAATCGACTAGAACAGACATGCTCTTCCGGTCTCTCGCGAATTCGTAGGTAGCGGTACGACGGAATTGAACGCCATAGTACTTGTTGGACTCGTTTAGTCGTTGCTGTATGCTGTGTTTCGCCCGTTGTTGATTATACCCAGGGTCTGGTGTGCCCAGCTTCTCTACTAGAACCTTCAATGCAGCTTCAGTAGGCTCTCCAATGTTGGCAAAGGTGTTCGCTTTAGCGTCGTATGAGATTTCGGCGTCGTTGCAGAGAGCAGATATTTCAGCCATGCGACGGATGACTCGTGAGGTAGCCGCGGGTGATTCAAGAATTTTGCCGTCCGTAGAGGTGACATTGCCGTCCGGCGAGAAAGTCGAGCCCTCGATTTTGATCTCGCTAACCGTGCCATCGTATTCGGAGAAGTAAAGGGCACGCGCGACGCTCATTTGGTTGGTAGTCAAGGTACCCGTTTTGTCAGAGCAGATAACGCTGCAGCTTCCCAGAGTTTCCACGGAAGGAAGGCTTCGAACCAGGGCGTTCTTCTTGGCCATTTTGCGTGTTCCAAGGGCCAGACAGGTGGTGATAACAGCTGCCAGACCTTCGGGAATAGCCGCAACACCGAGAGAGACAGCAATCTAGCACCAAATCAGCAGCGTCCTTATGCATACGATGTGTTCAAACACAGAATACAACCTACCTTCAGATAGTAAATAGCACCCTTGAGCCAGCCATCGTGGGAAGGATCCGTAAAATGCCTAATGTTGATGAGCCAAACCAAGATACAAATAACCATGATAACTTTCGCCAGCTGGTCACCGAAATCGTTCAGCTTCTGCTTCAACGGCGTCGGCTCGGAGATCTGGTCGACAATGCTAGTGTGAATATCACCGATAGCTGTTGCGGAACCCGTTAAAACAACAACCGCGCGAGCGTGACCGACGGTAACAGTGGTGCCGGAAAACAACATGTTGACCTGATCCTGCTTGACGGCCTTTTCGTCGGCGACGGCGCTAACATCTTTACCTACACTCTCGCTCTCACCGGTGAGAATGGCTTGGTCGACGCGGAAGGTGTTGCTGCTAATCGAGACCAATCGGCAATCGGCGGGTATACGGTCTCCAACAGCGATGTCCACCAGGTCGCCAGGCACCAGATCCTCAGCTTTGATCCTAGCTATCCGTCCGTTCCGAACAACCTTGGCTTCATTGGCAGAGTACTCGTTGAGGGCGGCGATGGCCTTCTCGGCGCTGCTTTCTTGTGTGACACCGACAATGGCATTGAGGATTAAAATGGTAAGGATCTAGGGTAAGGACATGTTAGCGGAAAGGGGGGCTTTCCAGAAGACACTCGCAGTGACGATGTGGGGGCGGGGGAAAAAGCTCCACTTACGACGGCAGGATCCACAAAAGCGTACCAGTCATTACCGCCTTCGATTATTGCGAGGAAGAAGGATATAGCGGCCGACGCCAGCAAGATGATGACCAGCTGGTCTTTGAACTGTTCCAGGACGAGCTCCCATAGGGGTGTTGGTGGTTCCTCGGGAATAGCTGTAATCCAGGAAGAAACGTTAGCATGAGGCTTCACTAGCAAGAGAGTGTGAGGAAGCAAAGAGTACCATTTTTCCCGTGTTTTTCCAGTGACTGCGCGACTTGGGCGTCCGTCAGGCCCTCATCGATCGAGAGGCCAAACTGTTCGACGACCTGGTCGACGGACAGCGCGAAGGCTCCCTCCATAGCGTGTTCCCCGAAGCTAACCTCCCGTAAAGAAACTACCGAAGCACTTGCGAAGCCAGTATAGAAATGGTGAAGATTTTCCGCGAGAGACTAGTTTTTTTTTAAAAGAGGAAAAATAAAATGAAAGAAACGAAATACGGGAGACGAGCAAGTTGAGCCTGCAGATTTCGGCGTGTGTTGGTGGTAGTGGTGGTTGGCCGCAAATGCAGGCGATGCAAGGGTTCGCTCGCTCGTTCGTTCGAAAAAAGAAACGAACCTCAGAACGAGTTCCTGTTCCTGACCTGCAAGCGCGGGAGAAAGATCTAAGCTACCGGATGATGTGATCGATGCTTCTGTGCAGTGAGTGGAAGATGCTACTGCTGCTGGAGATTGAAGGGGAAAAGAAAAGAAAAGCCAAAGTGGGATGTTGTTTCTGTGAGCCCGAATTTTGCGTAGAAGCCAGCGTAAACCGTTCGGCCCAAACCGCAGCCTAACTTTTTTTTTTTTTCTTCCTACCGCAAAGCCTCAAACTATATTATTACAATTACTATGACCTATTATTGATTACTTGGACGGAATTTTCTGGAAGAGGCGAATCGAATCCCCAGGCTTCAACATGCGTCCTCCTCCGACGCACGGGCAGGGGCTTCTCGTCGACCTGACCGTTCTGCGACACTGTGAACGGCATACTGTGGCTCCTTCGACGAGGCCTGCCGTTTCGGTGGGGGCCGCCAAGCACAATGCCCTTTTCGGCCTGCGCTTCCCCACGCTCAGTCGCCAACCGCATGAAAATTTCTCCAATCCAACTCTCTCTCTCTCTCTTCTTCCTCTTCTTCTTCCTCTTCCTTTCACTTCACTCCAACCATCATAGACAGACATCTTTCAACAGACAGCATCATCATCATCATCATCACCATCCTGTATATACGTACGTATGCAATGTATTCCTAACCCAATCAACAATGAAACCATCCGTCGTCTTCCAACCCTACAATTCCCACATCGTGAACCATTACATGCATATATGCATATGCACTATGCACATCTGCATCCCTACCATGACCAATGCCTACTTCCCGACCGTTCGTCGTCCTCCTCTCGGAGCACCCGGATGTCAGAGTTCCCCTCTGGTCTCGAAGCATACTACTTGAGGTCCTATGGAAGATTAAGAAAACTCAGACACAACCCAGCAAGCACCTCTTTGGTGCGCGCCGGAACACGTCAACTCCACCCCGATCTTTAGCCTTTGCTCTGTGATTGAAAGGGACTATTTAATTGACGTACATACATACATACATAAGTATCTACCTAGGTATATACAAAGCATACGCTGGCTCATCTACTCTGTTGCCTGCCATTCCATATTATATCCTTACTATGATATTGTGGTGATGGTGATGGTGAATTTAAAGATAATGTGTGAATTATGATATTATTCTAAACCCAAGTGCTGCGTGTATGCCAGCTGCGGTTATGCCTCCAAGATTGCAATGCCTCGTGAACGTATAATATGCGTATAAAAGAAACATCGCAAAATGATAATATAAAAAATAAAAAATCATAAAAGCAAGAGAAGAATGAGGAGCGAAGGAGAAACGTAAAAGGGTATAACTTCCATCATGAACAAAGCCCACCAAGCTCAATGACATCTAAGAGAAACGATCGTGCAAGAATCGATCAATAATAAAGAGAGCGTTAACACCCACCATCATTCATCTGCCATCTCCCAGTAACCCTCCTCCTATCCAATTGCCCATTACAATGGTGGTATGTATATGTAGGTGGAAACAAAAAAAAAAAAAACTTTTTTTCAGATCATCCCTGCTCCAGCCCCTTCCTCCGGCTTCGTCCGCGTATCCAACCGCAAGATCTTCAAGATATCATGTCTCTTGAAGAAACTCCGATTCCTCTTCCCAAAAATATACATCGGCACTGTCAACAGACACACAAAGACCTGCACGGACCCCAAGATTGTAAACATCTTGGTCCGTCCTAGTTTTTGCAGCCAATCGAACGCCACATAGGTCAACCCGTAAGAGAAGAAGTTCTTGAACATCAACAAGCATGTAAACGCCTCGATGGCGATATCTCGGTGCGCATCGACAATGTAAAGCGCCGCCGCCGACGCGCCGATAACCATGCCCACCACTTCCAGACCGAGGAAGATGACAGGAGGCGCCCAGCCGTGAGCAGCAGCGTATTTGTATTCTGTTGTAAAGCCGAAGCCGTAGACGCCCATGCATCCAGTGATCTAGTAAATCCGCTACTTGTCAGCATGACCGCTCCATTTTCCTATAGCTTTAGTGATTCGAAATAAAGGCTCGCATACCAGCATGGGAATAACAAGCAACAGTCGGAATTCAGGCTCGTAGACGCCGTTGTTCTTACGAACAAGCCACAGAGTTGTGTAATGTGTGAACACGCCGGTGATAGCAAATCCAACAAGAGCGCCGATGAAAGCACCGGTGTACGTGTACCCAACTTGGGCAACGGTGAAGCCACTGCATAAGTTGTCAGTAAGCCTGGTCGTTGATAAACCAGTTGAACATCACGGGATGGTCAGACTCACAAAGGAGGCAAGGCGAACAGCAATGCCAGAACCACACCAATGAGCACAGTCCAGCCAATCAAGGCTCCCATGATCAAAGAGCCCTATTCGAACCTCTTGTTAGCATATATGTATCAACCGATATCGAACTAGAACCAGAAGCCGTACCCAAGCAATCGCCGGTTGTAAAAACAGCGGCAGCGGCCGAAGAGCCAGCAACCAAATAGAATCGTCAGTCTTGGGTCCATCAAACGGTGCCAAGGTCTGCAAGTAGCTCTTCTTCTTCGGCACCTCCTCCAACGGTTGTGATGCTTCCCCATCCGAGGACGACCCACGCGTCGGCTTCTCGCCATCGCCGTGAAAGTCGTCGGTAGACGAAATATCAAGGTTGAGGCGGGCAGCACGACGGAAAGCCGTCTCCGGGCAGCAAAAGAAGATCAGCGGCAGCATGCATCCCGAGAAAATAGCAGCAAAGTTGAACGTCCACCGCCACCCAAGACTATTCGAGATGGCGCCCGCAATAACAGGTGAGAAGAACGCTCCCCCGTAAAGCGACAAGTTCGCCAGAGCCATTCGAATACCGCGTTGCTATACCAAAATCCATCAGTTATCCCGTTCCGATACGACATATCATCATCCAAAAAGTGCCTCACATGAACATGATACAAATCTCCAACTACAGCGCCCAGCAGCGCTTCAAACGGACACACTCCGACTCCCTGGAGAACTCGAGCCCACAGGATGGACCGATAATTCTTAGCGGCCCCTGCCCAGGCGTTCGATATGATAAGTAATATTGTTCCGATCAGAAAGGCATGTCGTTTCCCGTAAACCCTAGCCGTCGGCACGAATATAAACCCTGATATCCCCACACCGAACAAGTGCCATCCCGTCCTGCAAAAATCGCCACGTATTAGCAAAGAGGGAAAAAAAATATCTTCCCAAGCTCCTTCCATGTTCGGCAGGTCCCCCACTTACAAGAGTGCAACTGGTGTAATGCTTTTCAGGCGGAATTGTACGAGTAGTGTCAAAGAGTCGGCTGATAGGATGGGTGTCATTCTATGTATTGGTTCGGCAAAAGTTAGGATGAATCGTCCGAACGTCTGGAAGGTAGCGAAATCTATCACTCACGCTGAGGCGATAATCTGTAAAATGCCGGCGCAAAATGCTCAATCAGCCTGTGATTCTGGAAATATCGCATAAAAGACATTAAATTCATGTGATACATACCGCATCTAGCGACAGGATAAACATGATAAGATCTCTACGCCATAACGGCCAGTTCTGTAACAGCCATTCAAGTAGGACGGCGTCAGCGTTTCTGTATGACTTTGGTCATGCGACGTTGATATTCTCCTAAAACTAACCAGCTATACACCGATATTGCAATGGTTAGCGACATTATTCAAACCCTAAAGCGAGCGCTAAGAAACCCTTATGCACAAAAGAAAATAGAAAGATGATTAAACTAACTGGATCGTTTGGATCATCACTCGGCTGGGGCACGAGCACGATAGGCTTTGGCCCGGTAGTATCGTACTTGACATTCGGATCAAGAACTGGATTCTCCGCCAGGCCAGCGCTGGAATCCTCGAGTATTGCAGTGCCTGTTGTTGTCGCCGTCTCGCAATGTTAGAAAATCTTCAAAACAACGGCGTCGGAGTTATCGGCGGGCGATAAAAAATTGATAGTCGGCTTACCCGGCACATGCGCAAGGTGATGGTCCTCCAAGATACCGAACGGCATCGTTCCGGTAGTCTCGATATCGGGGATTTGTTTTTGTCGTGGGGTTGAACGGTTGGTTGCTCCTTGGGGTAGTGGGAGAGGGATGCAATACCCTTTTCGCGGCTGAACGGCCTAATTTAACGAGTGAAAGGATGAATGCTGCGCTGCACTCAAGCCGGCAAAATATGTTCGAAACAACAAGAAAAGGGTTTGATGACGACTGCGACCAACTAGCACTGCCCGCAACACTGGTTGCTACTGCTGCAATGCAAATGTGCTGAGCTACAAAATGTCAATGCATACGCCTCGAGAGGGGAACGGTTGAGCTATTCCGGATATATAGCTAATATGTGTGCATCGCTGTACGACATACGATGTTTACATCCGCCAGATGGTGGACATTGCAAGAGTTTTAATATTTTATGACCCGATCGATCAAAGCTCAAAGTTAAGATGTCACCAATGAGGTCCGGCTGTTCTTGGACTGGCTGGGCTGGCGTTGGTTACCTGGATTTCATAATCGTCCGCTGGAGAAGAAAAAAGAAAAATCAGCACAGCTTCTCCAAAGGATGTCGGCCATTGAAACTGGAATCGGTTTATTCGCAGCACCTGGAACAACCACTCAAATTGCCCTACACTCTCGGCAAATTTCACATCATTGGCTGATCCGTTGGATGGAGTGTGGAGCTGCTGCAGGTCCGGCACCAGAAATGTTTAATCAACGGGAGCCTTTCAGGTCATCGCCTAGCCAATAATTCGCCTGTCGCAGCTGGGTCTCGGTCGCCCTCAGAGCAAGGTATCCGTCCGATTGGTTTGACGTCCACCGAAACAACTTGCCAAGGAGAGGTTGGGTCAATAACAGTCGGTATACCGCCATATTCCCATCTGCATCGACTCAGGAGTCTGGCTCGATTCGAGGGGGCCCGCGTCAGGAGAGCGGAAATCCCGTGTCGTTCGAGTGCAGCTCGTTTAAAGAGGCCACAGGGAGGAGAAGAGAGAGAAGAGAGCATCCCGGTGCGCGGTGCCGTGCATGTAACATGCCTATCTTAATGTCTTGGTCTCCCAGAGAGGCAGATTATCAGGGACGCCGGATGAGGCCACAGGAAGCGGTCAAATCGATAATTGGGAATGCAACCTGAGACGCTTCGCTGGTGCTATTGCGGTCGCCGGACTCTTGGACCTCGTCTTGGTGTGGATATTGCGGCCATGTGGTTGCATGGGGAGCCCAGGGCCTATTTCCTGATTAGAAGCTATTGGTGCTATCGGCTGCTGGATCGTGACAGCTGGTTGGATGAGAGTTGAAGTTAGATTGGTCCCACCAGAACCCTGATGCCGATGCCCGGTTGCGAAATGCGCAATCCCTCTCTAACGTTGTGTGTGTGTTGGCGAACGCCACCGTATATCTGATCCCAGCGGGATATATATCAACGCCTCTATTGAGCCAGGATTCTCCACGCTTTTCACAGACCCAGCTATCGAGTGACAGACGAGTACATATCACATGTGTTTACATCCCGCCTCCAAGTTCCTAGCGTTGAGGCTATGCTGCATGAATTGCAATTGCCCGTGCATATTCGTATCTCCCCGACTCGACACTATCGCCCATTGATCTCTCGTGATAAGACTTGATTGTTCAATATCATGCAGGATTCGGAGGTCAAGGCGCCTCACCATGCAGCCATATCATCCGTTTTGTTTCAAGAGAGAAAATCCAGAAAGAAAACGTTATATCACAAGATACTAGTCAAGTCGCTGGCATTCGCATGCTAGCACTCACACTGTCTGATCCTAGACTTCTACAGGCGGCTAGTTGAACGGGACAAGTAAAGCGACCTGGTTATTGAATCAGTCTCCCATCGCTTCCTTGTTTACGTCTGGTTTACGAGACAACTCCCATCCAACGGACTTATAACTTAGGTCCCAGATACAAGTGAGGCAACGGACTCGGGCTGTTATTTTGCCCAGAACCATCCCCTTATGCTGATCGCGAATTCAACCACGGAATATACTACTTTTGCTGTTCCTTCTTTTTATCTGGTTTCCAACGACGTACAGTTCCCTCCTTCTTATCATCCTCTGCCCTCTTCTTCACATTTTCCTTCGGCTTTCCTCCCAAGTCGCGGGAGGTGGCTTCTGCAGTGCTGGTGCAGAAGCTCGAGCGGGTCTGTCACGGTTTTGGCAATCGAGCGCGATATCCTCCAGCTTTGCGTCCTTATTGCCTCTGCGAACCCTATACGTCTCACTCCAGTTTCCGCTAAGAGGCGGTTTTAGCATCAAGTAGTTCCCAACTGCAGCCATAGACAGCATGGGGAATCCATAGGTCGTTTTATGAAGGATATCTCCGTCTATATCAATCACCTTCTTCGCCTGGGCCGATCGGCCGGTGTGTAAACAATGATATTTCAATCAAAAAGACCGAATGCGATAACACCGAGAGCGATGACAAGATCCAGAGGCTCAAGGCACAATCCCTCTTTTCAACGACCGAGTAGAGGTTTTTGTGGATTCTCACCAGCTGCACGGAAGTAGCCCAATACAGAAACCCTCTATCGTACTTCAACAAGGGGCATTTGGTCCGGCTTGTCGTTGGGGCCGAATTTATAAAACACCTTATTGCCTACGCCCTTGGGTGTCATACACTTTGATCGTACCTCTCAACGTTATGCATGTGACTTCCGGTCTAGCTTCCCAGATATACGATGCTAGGGCGAAACGAGTACACCGCTAGTTATGCTGAAGACGAGTATGTCACCTCGTCCGAACATATCATTAGACCTCTCCATAGCAGGCTTTGGGGGCAACGCCAATTTTGATCGAGGCTGGGGAATACCTTGAACCTTGCGTTAATTTCTGTTTCTCGAGACCATCTGTAAAACTACCCACCGGATAAACGTTTTAAAATAAGTATCCTCTACATATAAAATTCAAAAATTCAATCTTGCCAGCTTTCATACCTTCAAGATAACGAATACATTAGCGCTACACATCCCAGAATTCCGGAAAGCTCCAGCCTGTTTTTTTCGTCCTTACAATCGACATGAGAGAAGAATATTGACTCTTCATCCAATGACTTTGCAGGTCATGCCACGCCATATGAATCTCAATAGCGATGTTACACCCACGCCCACGCCTACGCCCACGCCTACGCTATTAATACCGTATTTGCGAAATTCCTTGTATGCCTTTATGTTAACCGAACCAAGTTTATGGGAAAAGGTACATATCAGCGTGGGGATAGTGCTCGTCCCGGCCGTCATGTTTCGAATTCATAAGGTATGAACCGCGGAAAGACCAGTCGACTTTTGATGCTAGTCGACGTAAGCTTAATTTAAATTCATGGGCCTTCATGGCTCCATGTGGTAGGGGACCCTTCGCTCGCCGTATAATATGAAATTCGACGTTATTCGACGTTAGCGTAGTTCCCTCCATTATGTTGCTGTGTTGTTTTTGTTGTGTCCCAAATTCAGATGGGTGGAGCTTTGTGTTGTCTACCTCTTACTTACTGATTTGGTATTTTTTGGCTCGTCGGGCAGACACAGACTGCGGCTTGTCTACATTACTCGACAAGTGTACAAGTGTATCCGCAATCACAGTGTCCATAATTCAAACTTAAAAAAAATAAAATAAAATAAAAAAAATAAAATAAATTTTAATCTACGGCAAGAAATATTCGCGCCTACTCACGTACGGCACTACTAGCTTCTCGATACGAGGCTTGTGTAAGGCAGAGCGGACGGGATACCCAATGTTCCTCGTTCTATGGCCGTAGATGTATGTTACTCTATAATGGCTCTACTTCAACCGATAATTCTCAACTATCCTCTTAGATACCATGTTTAAACCGACTGACAAGAATCATAGCAAAGGTCAGCCATGATATCACGATCTTTCTGATTCTTAACTGCTCTCGGCTTCCGCCATCCGATGGGCTTTACGCAGTGTATTCGGCTAGGACGATGCACTGTATACCTACCGAGGTAGTATTAACGACGTGCAGAACTAGAGGCACTTGATCGATCGAGAGCTGCCTGTACATGTAGTTTTCGGAGACATTATGCGCGATGGCTAGCCCGATGTAATGCAATTGGCTGTATATAAATATAATAGCCCTACTTAAACCTTATACCGCTTCAGGGTTTCTAGAAATCGAAGACACCGGTCAAATTGGCCCGGGGCATCGATATTTCCAGGTTGCCAAAGTCTTTGTGGCTTATACGAGGAGTGGCAGTTAGACGGTGTCTAACAGGCAGATTAAATTTGGATAAACCACATCTTGGATTTCCCTACCTGCTGGATTCATGATGTCATCCACAGCCCGCGCTGTTCTACTCCAGCTGTAGCACAGTAACACAGCAGGCTGGACGTCGCACGGCTCTAAGTTGACTTTACACTGCACGGCACTAGCACTGCACCGATATGATTATGATCATGATCATGCTAACTTGCCAGCGTGACGGCACCTCCTTTAAGGATCCGATTCCGAAACCGACCAGCCCAGCCGCCACCATGTTCGGTCTCGGAACAGGAAGCTGAAGTCGAAAAGCCGGATCGCATCCAGCTAAAGCATCCAACCGTCCGCCAAACCTTAACTCGCAGGGTCCCGCGATTCCCCCCGAGCTTTCGAAACAGCCCGACAGCAACAGCTGCCCGTCCCGTTACGTCCATCGCGAGGCGATACCGAGACACAGTGCTCAAAAAATCCTTCGAGGCTTCCTGCTAAGGTCAGCTTAGAAAGCTTGGCCCCTCACCCAGCTAGTCAAGGGAATAGGCTATCAACAAACAAAAGAAACGAAAGGAGAAAAAAAAAAGTATACCTAGGCACATTCATGCAACCTGCTAAAATAATCGTTTTAGTATGTCACGTTCACGTAATTGAGCGACATTTAACGTCCTTCGTTGCCGTCTCCTCTATCAATATTCAGGCCGAGGTCGCATCCGAATCGCTGTGGTCGACGGGATATATTGAGTTCTCGTTCTATATTTAGACGGCGATCTCAACGGGTGAGGAGACAGGTACCAGTGGCGAGATATTCCAAATGGTCAAGCGTGAGGTACCGCATTTGTCCCCTGGCCTTGTCAGCTCCCCCAGCCGGAGCTGCAGCGTCCGTCCCTCTGCAGGTGAAAAGGCTTGCGGAATGTGCCTTCCTCGGCAGACAGGAGTGATGGAACCAAGCTCCAGACAAACGCCCCTCAGCCTTACATGATGGCTGTACAGAACGGAAAAAGAATGCACAGTTTGTCAGAATCGGACCCCGGAAGCCATGTTCTGGTGTGCATACGTCCCGTCGACACGCACCCTTGCCAGCTATGCAAGAGAATCGGAGCTACTTGCGGGGAACCAAGGAACGAGAAAAAAAATAGAAAGATATTCTCGGCTTAAAATAAATAAAGAAATAAATGCGAAGAGCGAAGGGCAGAGGGTGCTGGCAGCGTTGCAATGCAGGAGCAGTGCCACCCTTGTCACAGACAGGTGGACAGACAGACATTTGATCTAGTATGCAAAGAAAACACGGATGCAGGCGGTAGGTCCTCCTCCACACCACCAGCACCAGCACAGAGAGCGCGTTTCTTCACACCTGCATACTCTGTTACTTCCTCTGCTGCATAATCCGGTACTGCTGCGGCTGGTGTTCTGTGCGAGGTGCGAGTCTTTGATACCCGAGAAAGCAAACGCTCTGTCCTCGAAGAGGCCCTGGGATTAGTACACGCAAATTAGGCAAAAACGATCGAGAACAGGTCCATCCGAGCAGTGTTGGAGGGTGAGAAACAGCTAATCAACAGGACCCAGAGACCGGTGGACATTAATCTCCCTCTGGTGGCCCTGGATCCGACGATCTTCGAGAAGGAAAGGTTTCGGTCAGGTTCGGCTCCGGGCTTGGCTACAGGCAATCTTATTTTGTTTCTGCTCCAAGGCTCGACGGGCCAACATTATTGGCTTGTTGGTTCTATTGGGGATTTGTGACCCGTGATTCAGCATGAAAATGAACGAAGAAAGAAGGTTGCAATCAGGACGGCTTTCGCCTCCAGCGCTAATGTTAGTGGAATCTTGAGGGCCGTTGGCGAGGGGGAGAGAGAGAGACAGAGTGAATTCAACGTGTATATTGAGTTTGGATTGAAGTAGATCGATACTCCGTCTTGGCCTCCAGCTGTTACTCGGGTGAGGCCGTTATCGATCCAGCGCGGCGGACCCAGTGACAGAATTGATGTTGATTTGACGCTTTCTCGATGCCTAGCAAGCTTGGTCGTGATCGACCGACAGATGGGATACTCGAGCGGTTTCGAAGCCTGGCCCATAAGGAGCGATGAACCCCAGACCCCTCCAGCTTACTGGTCTTGGTACGGGCTGTGCGGCCCTGATCGATGGCCCGGCGCAGTGCAGCAAAGCTGGGCTGTTGGCTGTCTGTTCTTGGAAGGGGCTAGCGGAAGCCCCTTCTCAAATTCCATTCCAGTTTTTGATTGATTGCCCCGGAGATGGCTGCTCACTATTTTAAAAATTTTTCGTAGGCCCTGCGGGCTAGTCGTATCCTGGGCAGGAGGGCGAAGGCAGAAGGAGGGTGAAAGAAGGAAAGAAAGAAAGAAACAGAGCCAGGGCGTCGTTACTTGCTTATTCGCGCACTCGCTCTCTCCTTTACGCATCCCCGTCACAACCACACCACCAAAATTGCGATATATAAGCCGATGGCCCCAGGCCCTATCCTGCTTCCTTTTCTCCATCTAATTTCCCTTCCTCACTATCGCTCTCCTTAAGCATATATATAAAGCTTGCTATTCCCAGATCGTCGTTTGCCAACTGCAGATTTCGCAATCGCTCACTTGACGTATTTTATACTTACTTTCGTATAATAATTCAATCTTACACGCTCTTTAAGCCTCTTACTTCACCACACCACACCTAATCAACCAAAATGAAGACCTCCACCGTCATCGTTGCTGCTGCTTCTATTGCCGCTGCTAGCGCCAACCTGCTACCGCGTCAGGGTCTGGATAGCCTCCCACCATGCGCTGTAAGTATTCTGCGGATGTTAAAATGTATCAATGTGGCGTAACGCAAGTGCTAACTGAGTTTTAATCCACAGCTTACCTGCGCTCTTGGCAACCTCCCAAGTTCATGCCCATCGGCCGAAGTCAAGTGTATTTGCGGAGCAACGTCATTCATCAGCGGTTTGATCCCTTGCGTTCAAAAAGGCTGCTCGACTACAGACTTTCAGAAGACTGTCCAAGGTGCTGAAGCTCTCTGCGCCGCCGCCGGTGTAAGTCTGCCAGCCAGCCTCATCCCATCTGCTACTGGCGCGCCTTCTTCATCTGCTGCCTCCTCAGAAGCTTCTTCGACCTCTGCCGCTTCGTCTGCTGCTTCGTCCGCCTCCAGTGCCTCTTCCGCTGCCTCTTCCGCCCCTACTTCAGGTTCTTCCACCAGTTCCGGATCCGCTGCTCTTCCTACTGGTGGCTCCACTCCTGCCCGCAATGGCACAGCTCCCACTGGTACTGGTGCTGCCCCCGCCGCAACGACCACTAACTCTGCCAGCCGCAACAGCATCGCTCTCGGCGGTCTCGCTGTTGTCATGGCCCTTGTTGCTACTCTTCTGTAAATTGAAGTAGTGGGGCTCTTTTATTTTTTTGGTGCTTGCCATTCAGTGAAGTTTCCAAAGTTGTAGCGCACGCTTTGGGTTCTTGGAATGGGAGTAAACCTGTCGCTATTTTTACCTACTGTATAACCCCGGTAGTTCTTTGAGCGTGATTCATTGTCACGTTTCATGTTTTCTAGTTGGAAATTGTAATGCCTGGATGACGGGGAATACTTGGGTGGTTGACACTGGGTGGCCTGGATCATCAGCCTTGGGTTTGTTTTTTATATAAATAAAAACGTCTTGGATTATTACATCAGCATTTCGTTTTTACCATTTTGGCATTCTCGGGCGAACCTTTTTTCAGAAGACATTATTTTTAATGATTTGTTTGATTATGCATCGCGAAGTAGTATAGTAATGTTCGACTGTATACCATATTTTATACCATATTGGAATTGCAGTTTAGTTGCCCGTTCGTACAAAAGTACCATTTTACCTGATCTGACTTTCCCTTTATATAGTATGCATGACATGCATATGCATAAGTGATGAGTGTCCGTGCTGGCGATAAGCAATTGTCGTGCCTGTTAAATGTCGCGATCAGTAATATTTAATATGGGAGCGAACTGGTTCCTGTCAGCCGGCGGAAGACGCGTGTGTGGGCCGAACACACAACGACGGCCACACAACGCGACCTGCGCAGCTGCATGCAGAAGGAATGTTCGAACGTTCGCCCACCGCCGCCGCCAGCCAACCAGACGAGCCGACGAGCCATCCTGTGCAGGGAACCCACGAGAATTCGCTTGGTCCCGCGATCTCAGTCCGCGTGTTTCGTTGGATAGCCTCGAAATGAATGGTTTTTTCTCGTGCGAGCCGGCTAAGCTGCTGGGTGGTTTGTTTGTTTTTTATGCCGCAGGCCGCGGAGAAGAGAAATAAAGGGCCGAGATGAAATGCAGATATTTTTTCCCGTCTGTTTGTATGTAGTATCTGCTACACGTTGTAGCCAGCTGGCAGCATGGTTTGTAAGTACTTATGTACTGTCTGCAGAAAGCTACAGTAGGCCGCCTCGCGGCCTTGTCTGGCAGGGAGGTCCCGTGTAACGGGTAATATAAAAGATCGAATCAACATTTGCATTCATGGTGTCAATTGTAAGCCATCGGTGGGAACCAAAGAAAAAAGTGACTAGCTATTCTCCTTCTAGCTTCCAAATATAATCTACTCTGCTTCTTCTTTTTTTTTCGTACGTGCACTTTGGTTCGGCAGTGTCAATATTCGATTTCAACTCGATCGTGGCCCAAGCACGCTAACGGCTTGCTTGCATTCCAGAAACCCATGATCCATGGAAACCGTGGGCTCGGGCTCGGTCGTAGCTTCATATTAATATTACGGGTTTCCGAAATATAAGCGCTACTGTCACAGACCGACGGCTTTTTTTAAAGGAAAAGAAAAAAAGTTAAAACTAAAAAAGATCAGGCCACCGGTCTCAAGTCGAGCTCGTACGTCTCGTCGGTTTGACCGAGCTGTGCTGGGCAGCGCTGGTTACCTTGGAACCTATAGCCCTAGGTACCGCACACAAAGTGCCTGGAGTAGAATACTCTGCTGTCGTGGCCTCAGTCAGCACAGTGGTCGGTACATCTAGTAGTCCGCTGCAGATCTGGCGTCGTTCACGATATAAATACCACGGCCGTTCGTTCGCAAACGTCCATTCTTTGAGACTTGTTAACCGCTATCGAGCTAGCATCGTTGGTACCATCTTCAGCTTCTATTCACCCCCTCTTCAACCCAGCCTGGACATCTATCTATTCATCCGTCCTCTTTATTCCACAAATTACCTCACTGCTGGTACATGCAGGGCATGCACAATGCACAAAACCGTGAACTGCTCCGGACTTCCCCTTCCAGAGGCCTTTCGAACCCTCTGCGAACACATCGGCAACATCCCCGCCACTAACCCGGACGATTATGACGACGGCTGGTTGGAGCTTGGGGCGTCTCTGCCACAGAGGATTAAGGCTGCAGCTGACAGACCTGGAATTGAATACCTCGAGTATAGCGGTACTTCTATCTCCGTCATCTATCTCGTTTACGCACTGGTTACGTTCTCGTACGATCGAGGTGCTGTTTCTTACCATCTTTATAAGCATCTGGTGGATGACCAGGCTGCACGAGTTGCACTTGAAAGGCTTGTGATTATCGATGCCTGTGGTGGTTGTGATAGCAGTCGTGATGATGGAAGAGGGATAGAGGGAACTCCGTGGTTGAAGCGAAGTTGTAGAAGTATCCAGCAAATATCGTGTCTGAAGCCAGCACAGGGCTTGACATGGGCACAAGCTGGCGCGGAGATGGTTGGGTCTGCGGATGTTAGACGAGCTTTGCAAGACTGGGCTAGGACGTGGTTCGAGGGCTTGTTGCTTCCTTGTGAGTATTCATCTTATTCTTCGTCGGATTCCATCTCGTCTCGAGGCCAGCTTCTCTGACGTTTACCTTTTCTTAAAATTCAGTCATGACAAAAGGTGGTACAAAGTCGACATCCGGTCTGCCTATCGAGACCGCTAGCCGTCTACGAGATCAAGTAAGTTTCTTCAACAGCCACCTCATAGCACTGACATTGCCATCTAACCTGGTGTCATGCCTAGCTCCTCCGAAGAGACGGCCCTGTCACTGTCGTTGGCGGTATAATCGATAGAGAATTTCTAAAACCCACACGATGTGATTATGACGACGATAGCGACAGCGACAGCAACGACAACGATGACGGTAACTACTACCGCGCCGCGGGAACCCTCACTGCAGCCCACATAATCCCATCAGCTGCATCGTCAAACACCCGCCTCCGCTCTCTTCTGGCTATATTCTCTGGTGATCGGATAACCTCCACCGATATAACCGACGACAGCATAAACGCTCCAACCAATGCCCTTCTCCTAACCAGAGACCAGCACGATGATCTTGGTAACTTTGTCTTTTCTATCGAGGCCAACGCTGCCGATAAAACGAATAATCAATATCAATTGCGGCTATACACTGCCCTCGTCTGCCCCTCTCTATCGCCTTGTGTGGACGGTGACTCCATCCAATTCGCGCATAAAGACACGAGCATCCTGCCACCAGACATTAGGTTCTGCAACGCTCACACCGCCGTTACAAAAGTACTGCGCGCAAGTGGCGCTGACCGCACAATATTTGCGATCCGCAACGCCGAGAGACAGTTAAAAGGGCTACACGCGGGTTTCACCGGTGCGAATTGGGGGTGTGCTGGCGGGTGGGAGTACCTAGCGAGGGAGCTGCATTATCTACAGGACAATGAAGTGGAGGAAATCTGATTTTGACTATCAATTGGATATGAATTCTTTTTTCTTGTTTCTCATGAAGCTGCTTATCGCGTGCACTGTGTGTTGGAAGGTGAAAATACCACACTGTGGTCGCTTTTCGTTTTCACATATATTATTGGATATAATGGATTGCGCTATAGGTGGAGTCAAGGGTTGGAAAACACTGGGTAATTTTTTATGCTTTTTTGAAACGATGGGCTGGGGTGCGCTTTTACATATATCAATCAAAGTGGTGTGATTCTGGTCAGTCAATTTGGTTTTTGTGTTTTTATTGTAGAACATCAAAGATCTTTCAGATAGCGAACGGAGACTTGTGGGGATATGCTACGCATATTATTACGTTATAAGTCGATGCTGTAACAGTTAATGGTATCTACGGAATATATAGCAGTAATAGCTGTAGGTAGATCCTCCGCAATGATCTTGATAATTCGGGTTTCAACGTAAGCAAAAAAGTAAGCATGTTAGGTATTCCCACCATATCTTCACGCCTAGTCTTGTTGCCAGAGCTTCACCTTGCAGTTCTTACAAGACAAACTCCTCCATACGAGCGCATAAATCACACACTAGAACCCCTCAATTCATCTAAATCGATACCGTCTGAGCGAGGACCTTCATGGCAAGATCGGATAGCAACTGGAAGTGCACGTATATCCGCGACTGTCAGCTCGAGTAGTAATATAACACAATGCTTGGAGGTTTAGTTTCACCCACCCTAGCTTTATCGCTTTGAGGTAGTTCCTGGAAGACTTCGTATACAGACTTGCCCTTCGAATCGCGGACTGCGCCCAGGCGGTTCCCCGCTACGGCGCCAGCTGTACGACCCCGATTAGTATGACAGTTAGCGGTACCATACACGTGTAAAATATCTATGAGATCCGGTTTCTCGTACCCAACATCCCAGGAAAGTTTCTATATATCCAACCTCAGATATAGCTGTCAGAAAAATGAAGGCGATAAAATGGTATTCGTTCAAGTCTGGCGACTGTTGACTTACGCAACGATAAACCCTAATGCTGCGCCGCTGACTCCGCCGACGATGCCATAAAACCGGCCAGCGCCTTTCTGTCGTGCTTCTGGATTGTCTGCATCCTGCAGGCCTTCATCACGCATCATCTCCTCGAAGATGTCGCCGAACTGGTCGTCCTGCCATGATGAAGAGCCCCGCGGCGGGTTGTACGCGCGGCTGGCGTCGTATTCGCGGCGGCGTGCAGTGTCTGAGAGAGTGTAGTATGCTTCTTGGACTGGTGGCAATAAAATAGTCTAATTAGGTTTTCGTGACTGGAATTGACGGGTGGACGCCGAAGAAGAAGGTGTTACCTAGCTGGAACTTCCGGGTCCGCTCAGGGCGGGAAGGGTCGTTCGCGGCTACCCTGTCTAAACATGCGCGGAGTTAAGTTAGAAAAGTGTGGCTTATTTCGTACAATATGTACTGTAGGATTCGGATGATGGGTGGCAAGGTACCGGGGTGAGTCTTCAGCGACTGGATCTTGTAGGCTTTGCGGATCTCATCTTGTGTCGCGGAGGCTGAGACGCCCAGTATCCCATCTGCAAAGCGACAATAGAACGTGCGGTTTGGTTAGCCTGGCTGGTGTTAATATTTGCATGCGCGAATAATCCCAGGCCCTAAGGTATGTGGACTTTAGGCCCTGCGGATAGAGATCTATTCCTAGTGTGAAGTCTGGTGCGTACAAAAGTCCACGTCGGCTGGAAAGAAACGGTCACATGTTAGTAATAGGATCTATCAAATGCGCATATGCGCTACTGTTTTGTTTTTATCGGGCTAGTATAGTACTTGCCTTGCGGCATGGTTGGATCTATGTTTCTGATCTAGAGTATGGTAGGTAGGCGGGCAGGCGGACGATAGCCGGATAAGGATGATCGGTCGAGTATCAACGGAACAGGCAGCTTTGAAAACGATAGATGTGGCTTGACGGCTCGCAGGATGCGTCGATATGATATACCTTTCTAATCCAAGAGGCAGCCTAGGCTACATCTCGTGGGCTGGGGAAAGTGACACCGTATGCTTTCCGTCTGGCTGGGCCGGCTGGACTGGTCTGGTGGTACTGTGTAAGTATGTATACGTATGCGTAACGACGGAGGGGGTGGACTTGATTGGCAGATGGCGTACTGTACCCCTCCAAGGACCATTGTGTTGTGACTAACGTTGGTCAGAGCATGTTTCTCGCAGCGTCCGCCAACTGTGGCTGGGTCACATCGAGGATTACTTATTCCCTTACCAACTTAATTTGCGGTGGAAAGCGCGACTGTGGCTAACGCTATGGCATTTCGATTACGTCGTGGACAAGGGATTTTGGCCTCTGATCGCCGTCGCTTAATCTCTCTGCAGGGCCGGGTTTAATTCCTGCTGGCTGCAGCGGTGGGATGGAGAGGAACGTCACTGCATTTGCAGGCTGGGTCAAGCGATGGCCGATGCAATGACGTCTCTAGCATACAGCCGATAGGGTGTTCCTGATAGGTTCTCGCTCTTACATCGCAACAGAAGGGGCGCTGGCTTGAGCTCAGGAGCATGAGCAGCAGCAAGCAAGCCGGTGAGTATCCTTTCGGCCAATATCATGCCCAGGCTAATTTACACTAGCCAAGCGTAACCAAGCTCTGGTACTGGGAGGCTGCGATGTGACATGTGGGTCCGTCCGGTCCTCGTGAAATCATCCAGTCTGACAATCGAACCATTGGGGCCGAAAAACGAGCAAAAACCGCGAGATTGGGCTCCGGCTCCACGATCTATCTTGGTAGCTGGGACGTATCGGACACTCGCCACCGGAAGGCCGGGCATGAGTCCAAGATCTGGGTGTGGTCTCACGTATATAAGGCCGTAATATAAGGGCTGCGTCGAACTTCCCACAACCGTTTAAGCAAGTTTGCATGCTGCTCCTGGGTGGATGAGATTTCAAGGCTTCAATTTCAGCGGCGGAGCTGGGAAGGAAACCTTAATAGGTTATGCCTTTCGACGGCATGAAAATTTCAACTGCTGTCTTTTAACGACGCCCGGTTAAGCGCCTGGACTTGTCTATGTCGAGCTATAGTGTTCGGGGAGTAGTTTTTTTTTTTTTTTCTTCCTCTGCCTTCCGACGGTTGGTCGTTTGAAGCTGTAGCTCGGACTTGCGAGCAGAAGTCGATCTCCGACCAATAAGGAGCCGCTCAAGGATCAGACGGCATAAAACAGCCTCAAAAACTGCCATTGGGGAGCGGCGGTCGAGCCCCTGTTCAAGGAAGAGCAAAGAAAGAAAGAAAGAAAAAGCACGCGACTAAAGAGCTAGGATAGGACAGCGCACAGGACAGCACCCACCAAACAGAACGGACACGGCAAGCAAGCCGGCCGGGCATGATATTGCTTGCTACACTACGTTTACAAGGCCAAGCGGGCGAAGGGTGGAGGGTGAAGGGTGAGTGAGTGAGTGGTGTTTGTGTGCGTGCGTGTGTGTGACTAGCATGCTCTTTCTGGAAGCATGGAGAAAGCAATTTAAGCACGGAAAAAGGCTTCGAAACGGTGTGCGAAAGAGCAGAGATTAGCTGGTAATTTATTTGGATTTTGCATCCTGTGACCTGCGCCTGGTCTGCCACTGAAGGCAGCGAGAGAGCAGGCAGGCATCGTAATATAGGAGGATGCGTATTATGCCGTAGGGTCCCCACGCCATTGATAATTAAAGGGGTGAGTCTATGGGATAAATCCGAGGAATATGGCGGTCTACGCAACTGGATTGGGTTGGAGCGACGGCTCGTGATGGTACTCTGCTGTTGGATGAGCAGGAGAAGCTACATCACAGATACCGACACAGCTATCCGGCGGGCAGTAACAGCAGCAGCATCTGTAGGATCCAGCTACTACTACTGCTGCTGCTACTGCTCCTGCTGCTCACTTTCCGCAAAGTCGCTCCTGGCAGCTGCTTCTTCCCCTGGGTTGAAAGACTGAGCGAGTGAACGGATGCGAGTATAATGTGTGTATGCAGGTAGGCATCATTGATATGGGCCCTCGTGCTCGACTCGCAGCAGCAGAACCGTCGCTGGCCGTACGTCTGATCCCGTACTGTAATATCATGATACAATAAAATCCATACCCTGCACAATAGGAGAAGGGAGTGCTGGCTTGCTTGCCTGCTTGCCGGCTTGCTTGCTGTTGAAGCAGAGACGGGGCGAGTGGAGTGGGCTTGTCTCGAAAGGTCCGTCAGTCGTCCGTTAGTCTTTCTGTCCCTTCAAATTTAAATTTGTTTACGACAACGCTCTTCTTCCTTCTGCTCTTTCAAACCAAACCCTTCTTCTCTCCCTGCTGCCCTCCTCTTGCTCTCTTCTCCCAACCTGCCTCATCCCCATCACCATCATCAACATCCACCATTGAAATCCTTCACCCGCCTCAGCACCGAGTTCGAATCAACCGAGGTACCTTCATGCACCCGCCCTTGACTCCTCTTGGAGCTTCGAATTTCTCCGTTCTCAAGCTCCTAGGTCCGCCATAGAAGGTGTTTGACCAAATGGACAACAAAACCCCTCGCTGACGCAGATAATCGATTATGCAGAACCCTCGATAACCTCTTCCATCTACAACCCCGAGAACCCCCACCAACTCATTTAGAATCCGACTCTGTCCCCCTTTGCTCTGATATATAGAAAAAATGGCTATCAGCGAGGTTCGTGCGATCCCACTAGCTCCAACCCATCAGTTGGACCTTGCCCGTGCTCTTGTCCGGGTTCACCAACGCAAAATAGACGTTTTTTTTTCCTGCCCCGCAGAGGCCGTTACATGTGTCACCTTGACAGATGGCGGATACACCCCGGCCTGGCTTAGAACATTTACATGATTATTGAAACCGAGTGCTAACCTAATTTACTGTTTGTAGCGTGAAAGGTTGGTTCCAACGTCTTTCGAGAACTTCCAGCTTCCAAAACGTCTTCCTCCGATGCGATGGAAAATTCTTCTTCGTCCGATTCGCGCTCAGAGCTAACACGGTGGTTGTAGCAAAACCTTTCTCGCTAGGTTGTGCGAGCAGGCTGAACGCTACGATGGTAGGTTAAATTTTTGACTAAGCCCTTGATATTTGCATCATAAGCTAACACTGTGACTTGCAGAGATGGTCAGCTTCATGAAGGTAAAGACTCAATGGAACGGATTTGCTATAGAAATCTTTAATACTGACATGGTTTTCCTATGCGTATAGGAAGTTGCGAGTGTGAGTCTCTCCTTTAATCTTCTGTTCCCGAGAATTATAGACTGACATCTCGTCTTAAATGTAGCTTGGCGGTGAGCTTACCATGGACGAGCGCAATCTCCTCTCGGTCGCATACAAGAACGTTGTTGGTACCCGAAGAGCCTCCTGGCGCATCATCTCTTCGATCGAACAGAAAGAGGAGAGCAAAAAGTCCGAAAAGCACGTGGGCAAGATTCGCGAGTACCGCACCAAGATCGAGAAGGAGCTCGAGGATGTCTGCAATGATGTCCTCCAAGTTCTTGACGTGAGCCTCATTCCAAAGGCTGAAACTGGCGAATCTAAGGTTTTCTACCACAAGATGTATGTCGAAATTCCTTACTTTGCCTATCTTTCAGCATACTAAAGCTTTCTTGTAGGAAGGGAGACTACCACCGATACCTGGCCGAGTTTGCTAGCGGCGAGAAGCGCAAAGGAGCCGCCAGCGCTGCTCACGAGGCATACAAGGTGTGTAATGTTCCTTGATATCCGACTTGATCTCTTCGAGACTAACTGGATATAGTCTGCTACTGATGTTGCCCAAACCGAGCTTACTCCTACTCACCCGATCCGCCTGGGTTTGGCCCTGAATTTCTCCGTTTTCTACTATGAAATCCTGAACTCCCCGGATCGTGCTTGCCATCTTGCCAAGCAAGCCTTCGATGATGCTATTGCGGAACTCGACTCGCTCAGCGAAGAGAGCTACAGAGATTCGACTCTGATCATGCAACTTTTGCGTGACAACCTCACCCTTTGGACATCGTCTGAAGCCGGTGAACCCGAACCCGAAGCAGCAAAGGAGGCTGATGCCGCTCCTAAGACCGAGACAACCGAGGCTGCTCCTGCTGAGGAAGCCAAGTAAACACTTCTCAGAAGTACCAGCTCTCTCGCTGAGGCCTGAGCTTTGTTTACATTGTATCTTCTTGCGACTTTTATCAATTTAGCAACTACACATCCGCTTTCACCAACTGAGTCGGTTAGTTTCTTTTGGAACTGCGATCATGTCAATTTTTCTTTTTCTTCTATAGGCTTTTTATCAATCAAGTCAATCTTGCGATAAACTTCAATTTGCGCTACACTATTCATCACCCATGCCTTACTCTAGTTGACTGTAAAATGCCTGCGAAGCCATCGCGATCCAGAAACTAACCGAAACAGCCAAATCTTTGGTATACTTATACCACCCCCGCATATCCCCCACGCATAAACCTTTCCCCGACATTTCCCCGTTCCATCCATTACATTCACCTCTTATGATTACTCACAACAAAGCTCTTTTATCATGTACTAGTTTTAGTGACCTTTTCCTTTTTATTTTATCCCTTCCACGTCTTCTTATCACTTTGATATCATGTCTTCCCTTCTTGCTTGTTTTAAACTGGGTGTTTCTTATTGTCATTTTTCCCCTTTTTCGCACAACGTCATGTTCTATCTCGCTGTAACCCCTGCCACAAGAAAGTACCGTCTCTGTTCCCGCCTCATGTTAGGAATCAATATATATTTGACTTGCTGGAGGCGAGGAAAGAGAATGAGGAAAGAAAGATACAAGATAAACTCAAAAAATGGGAACAAAAAAAATGAAACAAATCTACGGACGGGGGTTTCATTGAGAAGACGCTTCTTTCCACTGTTCAGTCCCACTAGTTTGCTGGTGGGGTAATAGTGGTGGGGTGTGACTTCTCTACTGAAGATCGGACGTCATTTTATCTATACACTCATACTGCTGGGTCCCCCTCATTGATAGACAGATAACGTGAGACCCGTACACCGAAATGGTTGAACTCTAGATCGCAATCCCGGAGTGACTCTTAGAGTACAGCGAGCATAGAAGTACCTTTTTATGTTCATATATGCTATCGGCCTGTGAAGCAGTCTTTGAGCCCGGGACGCGCACGCGCATGTGATAACTATCAAGATATGTGATTATATAAGTAATTGTGACAGGTCCGTACAGATACATATCTCGATCATCTGGGTGCTCTCGCGCATTGCATGCATGCATGCAGCAACGAGTGGGTTACATGGGAGAACCATGAAAACTGCTGCGGGACGGGTTTGTCAGTTTTCGACGAAAGTTTAGTTCAATTTTTTTGGTTCGGGTTTGCGTGCTTGCGCTCATGCTTGCGCGGTCCAGCGAACGTAAGTGTAATGTAAAAAATATATAAATTTAGCTTTAGTCGCATTAGGTATTTTGTCTTGTCTTTCGAGAGTCGACGTTGGCTTCGAATAGAGGAAGGAGGAAGTAAGGTTATCATGTGACAGCCTGGTTTTACCCCGCAGTGATTGGGCGGGAGAAACCACGTCGCCTCAGCCTCGCTATGCTTGAAAATCATGGTGGAGTGCGTCGAGACGACGAGACAGGCGAATACGGCAAAGTCGGGTCCCTTGAATTCAACTGGGGGCTCGAGTTGGAAGGAGTAGGACGCGATCGTCGACGTCGAATATCCTGAACGGATGCCGCGGATCTGATCGCTGAATTCTTTGCTTCTCTGAGAACATTCATTGGCACGTTTTTGTTTGCCACCAACCGGCGAGTGTGTACGACGATCTCGATTAAGGGTCTATTCACCGATCGCTTTCTAGTACAGGCGAGCGATCCTGCCGTTCGGGAAACCCTTTGTTTCTTGAACTCTACGAAATGGCAGTGAGGGTCTGGTTTTCGTTTCCTGGATCAGGATGAATGCTATAACGCCGGTTGGTAATGGATGATAAGGTGTTACTTGCGTTACTCATCACTCAGCTGCTCGTTGATATCACCGCTGTGTAATCGATTAGTCGTATCATCATCATTTTCGCTTGCGTGTAATGTGTGCTTCTGGTGTCTGTCTATCTGCTTGCCTTACCTTCCTTCCCGGAGTTAACCTGCCGAGTAACCCACATTGAGGCTAAGCAAGCAAGTAAGTAAGTGAGTACTTAGTACCTTCATTCTTATGCAATGCATCCTGCATGGTAATATTGGTGGTAACCGAAGAAGACGCACATGTATCGGTATACTTACTCCTCGAGGGCGAAATGGCACGAGACCACGAGTACCTCTACACATGCAATACCTTCCTGCAGATCCGAGTAACATCTCCACATGCATCCACACCCAAAAACTTTCTTAAGCTTTCCACACACCAATGCATTCCTGCATTCCTCTTTTCTTTATCGGTTGTTGGGAGCCATGCGTCAACGTTGGGAGCGACAGAAGTGAGTGCATGAGAGAGAGAGAAAGTGAAGATTTGTGAGGAAGCTGCAGCCGGAAGATCATTACACGCGCATTACATCTTGCCGTCAACGGTTAGAGTAGCAAGCAGCCCTGACCTGGCTGGGTCGACTCGTTTCGAACGGGAGGTTAAGTTAACTTTCCTCTTTGCCCACACACGCAACGATCATTACCCGTACCTCCCGATGGTAGGTGAATGTACATGTACTTGGCAGGATGGATGATATGCTGAGCCTGAGGTTGCTGGCCAGTAGAAAGGACAGGATAGGATAGCACCATGCGGGTCAGGTTCGATAGGATTTATCGGGGACCAGGATTGGCCACAGCAGGCGAGTTTATCCAGCGTTCGCATTGGGGATAACGCCTTTTTTGATGGTTGCCCGTTTCCCTCTTTCTTCCTGACTTTCTAAGTTCTTACCCCATATTTTCTGCGCGAACTAGGGTCGTGGCTCGTCTTGGTGTCTGTTCTAGGTTGTTAGCTTGGGTGGTTGTTTGATTTCCCCGTGTTTTTGCTTTGCACCCACATGCTGTGTGATATCGACGGGGTTGCACTTGGTCGCTAGCTGCGGACACCGTCTCTTCGGGGGACCCTTCATGTTCCTTTCGGTGTTTTTGGGAAGGCCTGTGGATTAGCTAGATTAGCCTGCACACCTGATGGACGAGCAATTGTATTGGGGGATATGTGTATCATCGGCGTATCGGAGGATGTGAAGGAAAAGAGTGAGCAATTGGGGGGGATTTGGGGGAGGGTGGAAGGAAGATACCTGCTTGAATCGTCTCACACACACACCTCGCTGGGCAATATAATACAATAGTCTACCACACCTCCTCTGGGTTACTTATACTTTCTCTCTCTCCCTTTCTCTCTCCCTCTCCCTCTCCCTTCCCTTCTTCTTCTTCCTCTTCTCTCCTCTTTCTCTCCTTCTCTCTTACAACTTTTGCATCATAATCTGCTCTACTACGAAATAAATCCGCCGACTCTCAGATCATTCCCTCCGAATATATCAAACCGAATCTGCTGCATTTAACATTCCTCCCCTCTGCTGCAACATCTTCTCATCCCAACCACCGTCTCACATTACGACATTTCTACTGGCCAACCAGCAGCTTAAATTCTCGTCAAACCTCCCCTGCACTTCTTAAAGCTTCCAAACCCACCAATCAGTCCATCATTCATTGAGCACAGGCCAACATGTCGTCCCAATCATCCGGAAACAACAACTCCAGCGGCTCCTCCAGCCTGCCCCAGCGACGGGGTTCCATAACCGAGTACTTCCGTCCACCACAGCCCACTCAATACCCAGGGCCTATCACCACTGCTGCCGCTCAGGCAAACCATCGTCGCCGTATGTCCTTCTCCGGGGGGCTAACGGGAACATCACCACCAGCCTGGTTCGGCGCTCGCCGAGGCAGCATGAGCTCCGTTTCCTCGACGACTAGCAGCTCGCCGATCGATAACGATGCTGATGAGAAGTCGCCGGTTGAAGCGCCGCCCAATAACGGCAGTTTTGCCAGACGGCTCAGCTTTGGGGCGAGAGCTATGCGGGACGTTAAACGAAGCATGAGCTTCGGCACTGTTGGCGAAGGTGGTTAGTCCCCATTTTCATAGATATTCTTCTGATGAAATATTAAATTTCGCTCGTGGTGTAAACGCTGTGACTAACTAGAAGGTCTACGTGGACGTATAGAACCTGAGAACGAACACCGAGCCACCGCTGAGGCACAGGAGGCCATGGCCCCGCCGCCTCCACCAGCTGCTCCGAAGCACGACGAGGTTCAGGAGCGGATTCTGAAGGGAGACTTCTACTTTTAAACCTCGACTGAATCCTCCCTCGATCCTGATATCCTTGGATGGTGAAACGAACGGGTTTTGAACACGATGAATGAATGCGAATACGGCACCGACCGCTGATAATCTACAACTGGTCTCAATCATTCTGGTTTGTGGAATGCGAGTAAAGCGAGCTGAGAATAGCCTTTCACTCAGTCTTTTTTCATTGCTATCCATTAGGCCCTTCGTGGCTGCCTACAGTTATATTTTAAGCTTTTCTGTCCCTTTTGGACGGGTGTTTTGGGACAACTATATGGTTCCCTATGCCCGGATTTTCCACTGGTCTCCTTGTTTTTTTCTTACTTAACTCTCTAACGCTCGCTTTTCATTTACTCTGCGAGCTTGCTTTTGTTTGCGTCTGCTTGCGATCTGCAGTCTCTCAACGGCTTTTCATGGAATCCTGGCAGTTTATTTCTGGCTACTGCTAACGATTCGAATTCCCGAAGGTGTCCTTATCGACCCTTCCTTCTGCTCTTGTTTTATTTGAATGACTGTTTTCCTGATCTATTTCCTGGCGCATACTGTTATTCTCCTTGGACGGGCTGGTGGCGAGCGGGGCAGCGGAGTACATACGAATCCTTTTTCAATTTCTTCCTTTATCTCTGGCTTGCAGATGGGAATATGGCACGGCATTAATGGAGGGATTTTTCTTTTTCTTTTTTTTCGGCTTGGGGATGGTTGGTTAATTTGCAGTCCACTGTCATATGTTCATTACGTCGTCGTTACCCGGATGGATGATTTCCCTCTTGGGTTAACTTTATTGTCCATTTTTTCGACGTTAACGTTCCGTGCATGTGTTATTATCACCATCATATTTCACGCTTATGTTCATGTTTTGACTTGTCCTGTCTGATCTAGTCTGTCTGCTGATTAATGTAGTTTCGGCGGGTGAGCGGGAAAGGTTGAAGGTTGAGGATGGTTGGTTGTGGAGGAGACAGATTGGATCATGCTCATATCAACTATGATGTCGATGTCGATGTCGAACGAACAAAATGGCGCGCGGCATGTGTACGATATACAAAATATGTCTTGGAGAGGAATACAAGTGGGTGATTATGGGCGAGTTTGTAATATTGGCCTCACGAGCTCGGGTGATGCTTGTACTTGCAGTCAAATTTGATATACCTAAGTAGGTACCTACTTACTTGGGTATATAAATTTATGAGGTCTGTATCTGATCAAATGTAGCGCCGGTTCCACAATGACTTCTGGGACCCGTAGTCTTGTCTCGTGAATTAAATCTTGTTCCCGTAGTATTTACAGGCTTAAAATGCCCCGACAAGTTCTAGATGGAGTAGCTACGTTGTATAAA
Source organism: Drechslerella coelobrocha (assembly GCA_036971555.1). Taxonomy (NCBI): domain Eukaryota; kingdom Fungi; phylum Ascomycota; class Orbiliomycetes; order Orbiliales; family Orbiliaceae; genus Drechslerella; species Drechslerella coelobrocha. Next base: position 1,295,901 of record JAJTUH010000008.1, read on the forward strand.
CCTAATAAATAAACCTAGCTAGCTGTCCAACCTACTAGATAGGGCAAATTTGCACAATGTACAACAGATATAGAATATATCGTACCCAACTTAATATATACATAGTTAATAAACAAAATGTACCTACAAGAAACTGGCTGCTCTGGCTGCTTTTACCAGCCGTGATTCCTCATCCGTATATACAAAAGTCCAGCCTGGGGGAGCCTAGTATCGACACCAGGTCTTCAAATTTAAGATCGCTGATGCAGGTTTACGTAACCCATCCCGTCCCCCCTCCTCTTCCCCCAACCCCTCCTTTGCCACTGAACCCTCTGGCCGTCATTTCCCCACAAAAAATGCAGATACATGCATACACGCACATACGTCTATGCACATCCACCATCACTGCCGCCGCCACTCGCCCTAGAGCTCCCAGTCTCCGACCAAACCACCCAGCCGAACGTTAGGGGTACCAGAAGTACCAAACTTGCAGGCCAGCAAGCTCTCTCCTTCACCAAGATCCGCCGCACTGCACTCCACCACACTCCGAACAAGCAAGGAAGCGCAGGCAAGCAGGCAGGTTACTAATGCGTCAGCATCTTCCTCCCCTTCATCCTCCGCCGCAGTAATATCCTCCTCCCCGTCTTCGACTTCATTCTGGCCAGAAACCCGAACCGCCGCTTGCGCACTCTATGCGATGGATTGTACGTCTTCCGTCTATGCCCGCGGACCTGCAGTATCGGCAGCAGCGATGGCGTCAGGGTGGGCGTCCCCGCTGCTGCTGCCGCTAACGGTGACGATGATGGTAGTAGGCGCGGTAGGATGAGGTGGTGGTGTGTGCTGGGTCGTGAGAGGTTGTTTGAGAGGAGGAGGGAGGTGAATGTTCTGTAGTATATGTCGTGTCTGTCTGTTAGCTGAGAGCTTCTTGTATAGCTGCTGCTGCCTGTGGGGAATGTAGAACTTGCCTGCGTGATATTGATATGGACGGGGGCGGCGCTGCTGCTGCTGCTGCTGCTGCTCGTCGAAGGCAGGCGAGAGCTGGCCGCCGGAGGAAGCTGAGCGCCATTAAGCTGGGGATGTCGATTCGAGGGGCCAATGGGACGCGGATGTGGAGTTTCGAGGATGGTTGTCGTCGCCAGGTTCCGACTAATCAAATCAAATCGATCAGGCCAAGCGGGAAAGCTGCTGCTTGCGTCCAATAAAAATATTTTTCGAACTTCTACTTTCAATTTTTCCTCCACCTAGGCTAAAAACAAAAAAAAAAAAAAAACCAAACACCATCGTTTTTATATACCATCAAACCAAAATACACCAATTGGCCACCGACTAGGATATACAATTATACAAATACGCATCTACAAAGTCGTCGGCAGCAAGTAACACCAATAATAAGAATCATAAAAAAAAAAGTCACCATAAGAATGTCCCGAAGCAGCTACCAAGCCCACCCTCTCCCACCAACAAGACTCCACTCAACCACCCCTCTGCCCGCCTCCGCCGCCCACGACCTCCTCTCCTCCTACCTCCTCTCCAAATCTTCCTCCCAGCCATGGTCCCACTCCCACGACGCCGGCACCACAATCTCCCTCCGCAAGCTTGAACTCAGCTTGCGCGGCGTCCACGGGCCCGATGCAACCGCCTACCTTTCCTCCCACTTCGCGGACATAGACTACCCGGAGGGCACCGATCAGGACAACAACGACAAGGACACCGTGCTATCAAAAGTCGATACCGACGAGGGCGGCGAAATGGAGCGACAGCGCGTCTATGAGACCGTCGAGGCAGCGGAGGCGGAGGAGGAGGACAGCGATGATGGCTTGCGCGAGCTGCAGGACGTCAAACGGGCTGACGACGAAGGAGAAGGAGAAGAAGAAGACGGGACAGGCCAATTGGAACTAGATGAGCCCGCAAAAGTAGTAGACAAAGAGGAGAGAAAGCGGTTGAAGAAGCTGCGCCATAAAGAGGACAAGCGGCGGAAGGAAGCCGAGCGACGTGAGGAAGCCGAATAAGATACGACGGGATGCGAAGAATGCCCCCGCTGCATCGTCGGAACAACCCCATAAGAAAAAACACTACGAGCAACATACGAGCTACTACAGCTCGAGATTTAACACAAGGTACGCGTATATCTATCCTATCTTCCTTCTTCAATGGATATATATTTCTTCTCCCCAGTCTGCAACTCGACACAAAAATAAAAACATGGCTAGCTGACTGACTGACTGACTGACTGACTGAATGGTTGCAGACAAATGTCTCTAATGCACAATATATCCTATATCCACCCATCCCAAACCTACACACACCTTCTTTCCCATACCCGACAAAGAACAAAGGTCGCGAGACCCCCTTAATTTTTTTTCTCTCCTTTCCATCCCAACGCCCCCAGTCGCTCCGTCAGAATCGGATGTGTATAATGATAGCTCGAATACGCCCAATCCGCATCCATCGTCGACAGATTCTGCACCTGCAACTTTATCAAACTCTTCGCCAGCATATCCGAGTATCCCAGCTGCACTGCGAACGCATCCGCCTGGTATTCGAAAGCCCGCGTCACGACGTTCAGGAAAAACTTGACAACAGTGTCCATCGGCGCCAGCACGTCGGAGAAGAGGATGAATCCGATGATAATTGGTTGCGAGGTGTGGAATCCGAAGGAGCGGTAGAGCGAGCGATTGTTGATAAAGGCGGAGAAAAGAGCAAAGATGTAGAACATGTGGAACTGTCGTGTAAGATAGCAAAGTGTATATTATTAGCATTCAAGCGATAGATTTTGTGTACAGTATTATGTATAATATCATGATGGCAAAAGGTAGGCCGGCGTGGGATATTAGTGGACATACCTGTGCAATGCCAAACAGCTTGGTCGTATGTCCCAAGCTCCAGTGTCCCAGCTCGTGCGCGAGTACAGCAACGACTTCCTCCGTCTCACTCTTCTCGATCAACGTGTCGTAGATGACAATGTGTTTTCCCCATGGCAAACCGTAAAAGTAGGCATTCGAATGTGCGCTCCGTTTTGACCCATCGATGACGTAGAGCTTCTTCAGTGGGAAATTCAGCTTCTTCGCCAGGGCCTCCACTTCCGTCTTGAGCGTGCCAGGTGCTAGAGGCTCTAACTTGTTGAATAATGGTAAGATCCAGATCGGGTAGATGGTGATTGCGAGGACCTGCACGCTGACGCCGAAAGCCCAGAGGTAGAAGAAGAAGTTGGTGCCGAAGGATTGAACGATCTTGAGGAAACCTGCGAGGATGGGTGCGCCCAATGCTATTGATAGCGCTTGACCCTTTAGGATATCGCTGACCCATAGACCGACGGTTTGCTTGTTGAAGCCGAATTTTTCTTCTAGGACAAAGTGGCTATAGTAGTCGACCGGGATGTTGATGGCAGTGACGATAAGGTTGAATGCAAAGAAGAAGATGATGGAGTGTGTGATCTAAAATGAATATTCCTACGATCAATTGTCTTGGATCTTGTGGAGTTTGAAGCCAATTGTGGGGGGAAATGGAAGGCAATCATACCTCGCCAGTGAATCGCGCAGGTATGTATGTGAGCATCAGGCTGCCGGTGAAACCCCATAGTTTTGGCAGCACATCGTAGACAATGAACCCAACATTCTGCAGCTGTCCGTATAGACCCTTGACGTATCCAAAGTTCGCTTTCGCACGACCGTATGCCTACAAGCGAAATCGATCGGTTAGTTGCACGTAAGTTTAATTGATGGGAAGTGAGGAGGGGGGAGGGGGATAGAAGTAGAAGAGTATACCTGAGACTTGTTAAACACTTCCTGGTCAACCGCCCCCTCTAGCTGTTTGGGGATCTTCTCCCCACGGAGGACTCGGTACTGGCGGGCGGAGAGGTATGTTTCGAAGAGGTACTGCGCGACGGAGAAGCCGAGGATGAGCTTCTTCCAGGGGAACAATGGGCGGTCGACAAAGCTGGCGAGTCTCTGCAATGGAAGAAATACAAGTCGAAGTGTTCGTTAGCTAGGTCATGTACGCAGGTACGGATGCAATGTATGCAAGTGCGGTTCTGTTTCAGGGGTGGCGTCGGGATAGTGGGGTGGGTTATGACGTACGGCTAGGAGATCCATGGCTGGCTAGCTGGCTGGCTGTATTCAGCCTGATGGACTAATTGATGCCACTGGAGAGGACAGAGGCGAGTATCTGGAGCTTGCTGAGTAGTTAATCGATTCGGCCGCTGGAGAGGAAGATCGCGATGGAGGAGAGATGCGATAGATATACTCGGTGGGGAGGATCTCTCTCGGTTGAAATTTTGGGAGTGGGCGAGGTTTTATTGGAAGAAGAAACCGTGTTTTGTTACGCAGAACCAGCGCAAATCAAAGCCGCATGAGCTCGGTGTCAGCATTACGCACCAACACCGTAAAGCAAGCTACTGTTAGCTTTCTCAGTTCATGGAGAGTTTCGTATGCGGGATTATATATACTCAAGTACATATATATATAGCCTTGCGAGTCCTTGCGCAGGTGCGGTTTCAGACGGGCTTCTACGGAAGGTATGTACGCGGGGCCCTTGCAATTGGTTTTCAGATTGCGTAGTAGATTTATTTAAGCATAGCTCAGATAAGCAGATACGCGTATGCTGGAAATGTCGGAGTAAAGCAGTAGCTCCAGGGCAGAGGAGCGTACATCCGAGATCAAAATATTTGTAATAGGAATAATAATACAGGAAAAGAAAGGAGCTGGAATTTCAAATATCAGGATTCCTTCCAGAACGCCGTTCGCCGACCCGCTGCACTCCGTTTCACTTTTGACAGCCTTCTTACAGGTCTCTCAATCTCTGTCCTTCGCTCTCCATTCAAACAAAATAACCATATATCTATCCAAGGATGATATGGCATCAAGTTACCCAACAGCTGATACACCCCATCTAGAACACAAACCGAAAGCTCTGCTGCGAGATCAAGTACTGCGTCGGCTGCGAATTATCGGGCTCGAGAATAATAGTCTCCGAAAACCCCCGCAGCGGGGCGTCCTTTTCCTCCCCAAACTTGACGTACCCGTTCGTCGAGACCATGATGCTGCAGTGCCCGCGGCCGTTGGACAGCAGCGGCTGGGCGTCGAAACATTGCACTTCGTATGTCGCGGGGAGCATCTGCGTGTGCAGCTTTTGCACGTCCGCACCTCCTGTGAGCTGGTTGCCGTTCCAGCCGATAGAGGCTGTCGGGGTGTAGTATTTGGAAAGGTTGTCCCGGGCGTTGTGCAGGTCGACGTAGTAGGTTGAGACGAAGGCTTTGGCAGCTGCGTGAACATACAAGTATGCGTCAGCGCATGTATATGTATATGTATATGTAGATGTAGGTGCGAGGGGCAAATCTACAGGGAGAGCTTACCGGTGTAGGACATTTGCATGTCGTCTTCTAGGGCGCCCGGCGGCTGCCAAGTGTTGAAGTTAGTTAACTGACGCGCGCCGAAACGAGAGCCGAAGAGGGGATTGGACATCTTGGGCATCTTGATGGTCGTCGTCGTCGATGATGATGATGGAGAGTGGAAGCGGATAAGGTGTTCTTACCATGGTGGGCGAGGGTTCCAGAGACTCCTATTATATATAAATATACTTAAATACGTTTCTGCTGCGTCGCTGAGCGTGCAGGTGGAGTGATGAAGCTTTGGCGACGCGACAAAGCAGCTTTCGGCTGCTGTTTGCCCGCCAATTCTTTCCAACGAGATTTCTTCCAAATTACCACAACCAAGCCTTACCGATATAACAAAACTTAGTTTATTATATACATCCACGCTTGCGCTGAAAGAATGCGCCCACAAGAGCAAACATGATTCCCCGACCTCGAGGCCCGCGGCTAGCGCCCTTATCACCATGGCGGTACATACGAGTGCTCCAATCGTCAGCTTCTACCGCTCGACGGTTGCAGTCCACGGCTGCTTCAAATGGCGCTCCTGATCCGAAGCCGTATTATATCACCACGCCGATATTCTACGTAAACGCTGGTATGCTTTGCACGATTGGCCGACGGACAGGCTCTTGCTAATAGGGTACATGAACTACCTGCATGTAGCACCCCACATCGGCCACCTGTATACATCCGTTCTGGCCGACGTGATCAAACGGTGGCAGCAGTTCAAAGGCAACAAAGCGCTGCTGTTGACGGGTACGGACGAGTATGGCATGAAAGTGCGTGAGTGCTTCTTTTTCTCTTTACGTCTTTGCTGACTATTGTATTGCACCTACTACCCTAGGATACCACAAAAACAACTAACAATACTTGAACCGCGTGTGACAGATCCAACAAGCGGCGCAGAGGGCTAACACCGATCCAAAGGTGTTCTGCGACTCCGGTGCCGAGACTTTCAAGGTCGGTCAGCCAGTGGCCCGTTGACTGGATTGCAGAATGCGCGATTAAACCATCGCGTCTTATAATATAGAAACTCGCAGGGGAAGCAAATGTCCAATACGACCGCTTCATTCGCACCACAGACCCCGACCACCGTGAAGCCGTCCAGCACTTCTGGGTATGCCTTCCTCCCTCCACACATGTCGACTACGCCCTACGTATCATTTCTCACTTCCAGACCCCTAACCACCTCTGAAACAATCTGCAGCGTGTCCTTCGAGAGCGCGGATACATCGACCTAAAGACGCACAGCGGCTGGTACTCCGTCTCCGACGAAGCCTTCTACCCGGCTTCCGCCGTCCAACAGACCATCCACCCTCCCACAGGACAGTCCATCACAATCTCCAAAGAAACCGGCAAAACCGTCGAATGGACATCCGAAGAAAACTACCACTTCAAGCTCTCCGAAATGGCGCCCCGGCTGCTCGACTTCTACTCCGCAAACCCAAACTGGCTAATTCCCCGCCAACGCTACGACGCACTCATCACCGAAGTCTCCGCAGGTCTACAAGACCTCTCCATCTCGCGGCCTCGCGAGCGTCTCTCATGGGGTATCCCCGTACCCGGCGACGACTCGCAGACGATATACGTCTGGCTGGACGCCCTGATAAACTACCTCACCTTCACGGGATACCCCTGGCCACCTGAAGAGGCTAAGGAATTGTGGCCGGCGGACGTACAAATCATCGGGAAGGACATCATACGGTTCCATTGTATATACTGGCCGGCGTTCTTGCTGGCGGTAGGGGTGGAACCTGCGAGGCAAGTGCTCTCGCATGCACACTGGACAATGTCGCGGAGAAAGATGTCGAAGAGCGTAGGCAACGTGGTTGATCCGTTCTATGCAATGGATCGGTGGGGGTCTGAAGCTTTACGGTTTTATTTGTGTTTGGACGGCGGGATTGTCGACGATGGGGATTATTCTAACCAGGCGGTGGAGGATAAATACGACAAGTTTCTGCGCAGCCAGATTGGCAGTCTGCTCACGAGGTTGTGTTCGGCAAAGTACAGCATTCCGGATGCGCTGTTGAGAGCGAAGGAAGGGAATATAAAGCCGGAGATGATGGATAGTGAGATGGAGGAGTTGTATGCACGGTTGAAAGGGGAGGTGCTGGAGGGATTGAGGGAGAGAATGGCAGAGCGGATGGATCGGTTTGACATGTCCGGTGCGCTAAAGGTGGTGCTAGCAGCGGTGGCAGAGACGCACAAGTATGTTCACGCGGCAGAGCTATGGAAGGACGAGAAGGAGGTAGTGAGGGAGTATATGCTGTATCCGGCAGTGGAGGTGCTGCGGGTGTCTGGGATTCTGCTGCAGCCGTTCATGCCGGAGAAGATGGAGCGGCTACTGGACCTGCTCAAGGTGGCGGAAGAGAGGAGGGGGTGGGAGTGGGCTGAGGAGGGGAAGGACTTCAGCTACGGGGAGGGGACACGAGGGGTGAACGAGCGGGTATTCCAGCAGCTGCCGTGGTCGTTGGCGCAGGAGGAAGCGCGAGCGGAGCGGAAGGAGGGGGACAAGCGGATGCGGAGGGAGAGGAAGTAGAGGGAGATTGCATTTCTATGTAGATATCGATATATCGCCGGATGTTCAACCGCCAATCTGTGTATAAGAACGTACACAAGTAGGTACCTACTAACTACTTTGGTACTTAAATACTGAAGCATGTAAATACACACACTCTATGACACTCGGAGATCTCGAGAAAGCTCAAGCTAGCAAGCTCGAGTGGATCCCAGCATGGCATGACAGAGCGTTCTGCCTCTTCCGTCGAGTCATCGGCGGTCGGCGAGCGCATGCATCTTTGGCCGGTCCCGTGAATTCGAATGACGATGGCGCGGGCGGCGCTTTCACTGGCTCTGGCCAAACCCCTGCTCGGGCTCAGCTCTGGTTGGGTTTGCCGTTGGAGTTTAGTTGCTTTGCTTTGCTTCATCTCCGAGAAAACCTGGCGTTCTGTTTCACTAATCTTCCCGGCCCACCTTCAAAGGCTTACCCATCCGCCTGCTTTATAACCCGGCCAATTGCCCACCGAGGAAATTAAAAAAAATAATCTCCAATCCTCCGTTAGCCTCCTGCTACGTCTGCTGCTAGCTGTGTCGAATAGCATCTACGGGAACTGCTGCTGCGAGCGTCCATTCGGTCAGGGGCTGCTATTACTACTGCTACTGCTCACAAGAACGCGTGATTCGACTCGCTTCGCTTCCATCGATCGCACCTTTCGACCGACGCGCCATGTCGACTCAGAAGAGGAACCTGGTAAGCCGCTCCCCGTCCGGCACTCGAACGGATATACATCTATCTACAGCTGGATATCTACTTCGGGTACCTGCTTAGGTGTATACGGTATGATATGCACGATGACTGACGCAGAAGTGTGAAAACTTACAGCCCTCGTCGCCTGGCCAAGAACACGCGGCCGACGACCCGCATGAATCCAAAAAACCGCGCCGCTCCGGCCGTCTCCAGGCCAAACATGAATCCTCCTCCCTCGCCCGCCCTTCGACCCCTCCTACCCCGCTCGTAGATGCCTCCGGCGCCCTCCTGCGCACCCCGCGCCAGGAGACTTACTCCACCCGCACCACGGCCACGGGCTCACCCTCCCGCCTGCCCTCCTCCGCCCCTTCTTCCCCGATGCAGCACTTCGAAGCCACCCAGCTAGCGACGCAGGTCGCGACGCAGGCAGCCTCGCAGATGCAAATGCCCGTCGCGGATTCCTCCGACGTGTGGGGCTACTTGATCCCTCTAGACATGGATAAGAGTTTCGGACTCGGGGATGTCTTGACGCTGCGGAAGAGAAGTTCCTGCGATAATGATGAACCTGCTCCGGAGGGGAAACGCGGGAGAGGACGGGCGGCGGCTGCAGCCGGTTGTGGGGTGGACGGGAAGGGCAAGGGTGCGCCGAGCGGGTATCTGATCGGTAGGCACGCCGAGTGCGATTTGCGGCTGTCGCAGCCGACGGTGTCGAACCGGCATTGCGTGATATTCCGAGAAATCTCCGGGCGGACGTCGAAGGCGATAGTGGAGGATCTCTCGTCCAACGGGACTTGGATCGGTGGGTCGATCGTGGGCCGAAACAATCGTCGGGAGCTCCGCAACGGAGATGAGATTAAGCTTGTGGATGGTGTGCGCTTCATGTTTCGGTATCCGCAGCAGCAGGCTACGGGCTCTTTCTCGGATCACTTTGAGATACCCGCGAACGGGACCCTAGGGTCCGGTCACTTTGCGACGGTGTTTGTAGCAATCGAGAAGAGCACGGGCCAGAAGTATGCGGTGAAAGTGTTTAAGAAACGCAGGAAGGATGACGGGCGCGGGCAGATGGGGTTGCAGCAGGAGATTGCGGTGCTGATGAGTGTGCACCATCCGAATGTGCTGTGTCTGAAGGAGACGTTTGATGAGGAGGAGGGTATATATTTGGTGCTGGAGCTGGCGAGCGAGGGTGAGCTGTTTAATTTGATTATTGAGAAGGGGAGGCTGTCGGAAGAGGAGACAAGGAAGCTGTTCTCGCAGCTGCTCAACGGGTTGAAGTATTTGGTGAGTGTGATATTTTCTCTTTATTTTCCTTTTAATTATATTTTAAGGAAATTGGCTAATGGGATGGGTGTTTTTTTTTTCTAGCACGAGCGCAATATCGTGCACCGGGATATCAAGCCTGAGAATATCTTGCTGACGGACAAGAATCTGACCTGCAAGCTGGCGGACTTTGGTCTCGCGAAGATTATCGGCGAGGATTCATTTACTACATCGCTGTACGGGACTCCTTTCCGTCTTGGACTTATATATAATACATCTACATATCTACATGTGTGCTAATCATTTTTCACGCTGGCAGATGCGGGACGCCATCATATGTCGCTCCAGAGATACTCATGCCTTCTAGGAACAGAAAGTACACCAAGGCGGTCGACATGTGGTCCCTGGGCGTGGTGCTGTACATCTGTCTGTGCGGCTTCCCACCCTTCAGCGATGAACTCGCCCCGCCAAACTTGCGCGATCAGATCAAGGAAGGGCGGTTCGACTACCCGTCGCCTTACTGGGACTCGGTTGGGGACGCGGCGCTGGATCTGATCGATCGCATGTTGACGGTGGATGCGGAAGAGCGTATCACGGTGGAAGATGCGCTAGAGCATCCTTGGGTGCTGAACACACGGTTCGATCCGGCGCTGAGCACGGACTCGGATGCGAGTCTCGCGGGGCATATGAGCGGGCTGGCGGTGCGGCGAACAAAACTGGAGAGGGAGAGGACGCTGATTGCGGATATGATCAAGGGAGGTGGCGGCGAGAGTGTAAGTTTGAATCTACCGAGGGGCAGGCCGGAGGTGCTGAACGGGACCAAGCCGGCACTGAGGGAGGTTGTGGGGGAGGGGGATGCGTTTGTGAATTTGGGACGGGGTGGGGCTGCTGATGAGCCGCTGTTTTCGGAAGGGGGGTTGGAGCGGGAGGCAACGCCGCAGGGAAGGGATTAGGGAAGCAGTCATGACGGTATGGGAATTCTAACGGATCTCTTGAAGGTTATATCTCTCTCGATCCCTTTGTTTGTTTCATTTTCTATCTTTGTTTTATGTTCCCAGCATGCATGAGGAAGACTATTGACGGTGACAGATACTTATGTGCTACCAGCTGCCATGATGCTCTCAAAAGCGACGATATCATCTAATAATCCTTTTTGTTCTCTTGCTTTCTTTCTTTCTTTCCTTGACGGAGGATGCTTATACACACGCGGACACATCTGCAGGCGTGCACAGGTAGGACGCTGGAATGAATGGACGGATGTCTTTTACTTTTCTCTTTCATCTGGTATATTTGTTTGGGCGAGTGTTTTATTTTATTTCGTATTGCCATGCAACTTTGACTTGAGCTTGTCTGTGAATAGAATCAATTGTATTTTTTATTTTATTTTATGTTATTTTCCACCTGGCATCATCATCACGAGCGTCGAGCGCACGGCGATGGTCTGATAGTAGCTGAACAATGGCGTGACAGCAAATAGAGGCAGGTACACTTGAATGTATGTCCGACTTAGGTAAGCGGTTGCTTGGCTCTTCTCGCCCGATTCGGGGGAGCTTCGGTTGCCGACGCTGCGAAAATAAAAAAAAATAAAAAATTAAATTAGCTTTGCGTGTTCGTGTTCCTGGCAGCGGCGCGTTAACGTTAATTGGAGCCGGGTGCTGGCAGATGGTTAGTAGCTGTCTTCTTAGTGGCCTTATTCTGCGCTGCTGCTGCACGCTGCACGCTCCTCCTGAGCTGGGTCGAGTTACTTTTTACTCCTTTCTTTCTTTCTTTGCCTTCTTTTAAATTTGCTCCCTTCGTTCCTCTCCTCCTCCACCTCCATCTGTCTCTTCGTCTACTCTATTCATCATCTGTCTATTCATCTTTTCTTCTCTCTGCTCCAGCTGCAATTGCTTCGTCGACGGCGATTTCATCATGGGGCTGCTCTCAGGCTTGCTCGAGCAGGCGGCCGTCCGCCTCGAAGGCCAGAATCCCTTGATCCTCGGCCCTTCGCTGCTCGGTGCCGTTCTGCTGCTCTCCGTCCTCTACAATGTCCTCAGCCAGCTGCTGTTCAAAGACCCCCATCAGCCCCCAGTTGTCTTCCATTGGTTCCCCTTCATCGGGTCCACTATCAGCTATGGCATGGAGCCCTACGAGTTTTTCTACAAGTGCCAGAAACAGGTGAGCTGCCAACCCCCATCCACAACTGAGAGTCACGCGAGCTAATTTTTTTTTTTGACTGTCAGTACGGCGATGTATTTACCTTTATCCTGCTCGGCCGCCGCATGACCGTCATGTTGGGCCCCAAGGGTAACGAGTTCGTCTTTAATGGCAAGCACGCCGACCTCTGCGCCGAGGAGGCCTACACCCACCTCACCACCCCTGTCTTTGGCGAAGGTGTCGTCTACGACTGCCCCAACCACATGCTCATGGAGCAGAAGAAGTTTATGAAATTCGGCCTCACCACCGAGACATTCAAGCAGTACGTCCCGCTCATCAAGGACGAGATTGTCAAGTTCTTCAACAACAGCCCTCACTTTAAGGGCGAGACCGGCTCGGCACCGCTCTCCACCGTCGTCTCTGAATTGGTCCTCTTCACCGCCTCCCGCTCGCTGCAAGGCAAGCAGGTCCGTCAGGCGCTGACCACCACTCACGCATCCCTCTTCCACGATCTCGATATGGGCTTCACCCCCGTCAACTTTATGTTCCCCTGGCTGCCTTTACCCCATAACGCCAAGCGTGATAAAGCTCAGCGCGCGATGGCAAAGCTCTACATGGACATCATTGCGAAACGGAAATCCGGCGAGGAGAAGGAACAGGAAATCGACATGATTTGGAACTTGATGAACCGAAGCTACAAGGACGGACGCCCGCTCAGTGACCGCGATATCGCACACTGCATGATCGCACTGTTGATGGCCGGCCAACACACCTCCATGGCTACCACCACCTGGACCCTGCTCCACCTCGCTGCTAAGCCTGATGTTCAGAAGGCGCTGTACGAAGAGCAAATCCGCGTGTTTGGCGAGGACCTGTCGCCATTGACCTACGATAAACTGTCCGAGCTAAACGTTGTGAATAACACCATCAAGGAGATCCTGCGCATCCACCCACCATTGCACTCCATCATGCGCAAGGTCAAGTCCCCGATGCACGTTCCCAACAGCGACTATGTGATCCCCTCGACGCACTTTGTGATGGCGGCGCCAGGAGTGAGCGCGATGGATGAAAAGTACTTTAAGAACGCCAGAGACTTTGATCCCTTCCGGTGGGTTGGTCATGAGAAGGATGAGGACAATGCGGAGAAGTTTGATTTCGGATTCGGGTTGGTCAGCAAGGGTACTGCTAGTCCGTACCTGCCGTTTGGTGCAGGTCGACATCGGTGCATTGGAGAACAGTTTGCGAATGTGCAACTGGGGACGATTATCTCCACGTTTGTGAGGGAGTTTGAGTTTTCGTTACCGCCTGGACAGAAGGAGGTGCCACCTGTCGACTATAATGTGAGTATCTTCCATCCGTTCGTTTTTATTTCGTCGCCTTTTGGGGTTACCGAGTGAGGGTTATGCTAACGGTGTGCTTTTTTTTAATTTTAGTCTATGGTTGCTTTGGCTACCGCGCCGGCTTTGGTGTGCTGGAAGCGTCGGGAAAATCCCAACCACTAAAATGGATGCATAGATGTCCGTATTGGGCAGATACCAGTAACTGAATTCGATTGGTTTTTGCTAGGGTTAATGGTTTTGGGGGTAGGCGGATGGATGTTGGTTATGCATTAAGGAAAAGAAAAGAAAAAGATACGAGCATACGGATAGACTACTGCTGCTTCTCTACTAGTGTATAGATACGATTGACTGTAGGTAATTTTTAATGCGGGATAGATGGACGGACGTGGGCAGCGCTTGGGTGAGGGGGGTGAGGCCGATGGCTTTTTCTCTGTATAAATATTTTGATGCAGGCGACTACTTCGGGACAGTAGCAGCTGTGGACGTTGCAACGTTTGCTACTGGTATATTATATTATATATCACTTTCCTCGGTCTCGGGGCCCACTTTTATATCTTGGACATTTTGGATTAATATACGTGCTATATACTTGACGGCCAATTGATGCCCGTGCTGCTCTTGTCTTGTAAACCAGACTACCACCCTAGATCTCGCTTACGAAGCTGCTCAGGTATATACATGAGTACTTAAGCTCATACACAAAGCTGGTTTATGCGTGATGTAGGGAAGTCTAGTAGCTACCACGAATGGGGTACGTTTGATATACGGACTTGAGCGCTCTCGAGGCAGAGGGATGTGTTGGGAGTGTGGTTGGCACCGTGCATGTGCGTGCATAATATATGCCGTTTGCAATATAATACTGAGTACTACCACAGGATCCATCCATCCATCCATCTAAGAAGTGCCAGCTGATAGGCTGGCTGGTTGATAGATATGTGGACCTGTGCTTACTTGGGTGAGCTTGATCCATCATAGAAAGCAATCCACACGTTCGTATACGAGTAAATTCGTATTTCTGTATGTAGATAAGTACTTAGGTATATTGCGGTGCGCCTGGCCGGCCTGGCCTGGTCTGGTCTGGTCTGGTCTACGAAGCAAGGTGCACGGTATGTGTGTGCATGTGGAATCTAGGCCTCCCCTGTCGTATACGTATCGTACGTGTACGAACGGGATCGCTCTGACTGGTTTGGTACGTTTTTGCTGGTGCTTATCTATCTATCTCTATCTAAGTATTTATTTGTTTATTGGTGTGTAGTAGATGAGTGATTATTTGCTTTGGGGAGGGGGATATAGGTATAGATATAGATATAAACTCTTTCAGCAGGGCAGGGTGTGGTCATATGAGACTTTTATATATATATATATCCGCGGATCAGATTTATCCTGAGGGAGCTTCCTGTCAAGATATTATATGCTCCGGGGATTTGTGGTGGATTTCTCTTTTAATCTTAAAATACGAAGAAGAGAAAGTTAAAAGAGCTGGTAGTTTTAACTATCGGGTGAAGTGGAGACAGGTCGATAGAGGAAGGGTCCACGTTCGCTCCTGTTAGCGTAACGGAGTTAAGCCACGGCTTTCTCGAGAGGGGATGGAATGGATCGGTTCAAACATGTGAAGAAGATTCAAAGTACTTACTTAATTAATTGGGATTGCTGTCTGATTGGAGGGTGGAATCGGATCGCAGGTGCCATGCGCCTCGGAGAAGCTTGGGGTGGGAAAAAGTAGAGTAAGCAGATACTTAGGTACTTAGCTAAGTTTATCTACCTACCTATCTACCCCATCCATCCATCTCTATCGATATCTATCTATCTAGCGATCGAGACAGCGAGCTGCACTGCATTGCACTGGGGTGGTGGGACCCTCGCGTAGGTGCATATGCGCATGCACGAGAGAGTAGATGGATGGGAGATACGTGGTCTTGTTAATGATTATTTCCTTTTGATATTATTATTATCATGATTATTATTACCAGTGGGTGTGGCAATCCTGATGTCGAGCGAGAACGGGACGTTCGCGGCGCTGCATGTAGTTTGCATTTGCTGCCTGTGGAAATGGGATAGTGCTCGAGTTGGGTTCAGTCGCAGTCGGGATGCACAGTGCATTTATGCGTATATATAGGCATGTTTTCCGTTCTGCGCCCGTTATCCGGGAATTTCAGCTAGCCACAGCGGCAGGACGACGTTGGAGTCAGCCATAGAGATATCGCAGATAGCGAGCGAGCCACAGCGCCAGCTGCACAGCTGTGGTATGGAGGTCAGGAAAGCATGTCCGCAGCCTGCCGTCTGCGTCGGCGCTGGCGGTTGGCTGAATCGGGGTAGTGGTGCGCACTCGAGCATGTTTAAGAATGCTGCAGAATGAAAATTAATAGAATCACATCGAATAATTTAATTTCAGCCGAGTGCTCAAGATGTTTTTTTTTTTTTTTTTTTTTTTTTTTTTTTTCATGCAACGGGTCTGCCGGCCGTCGACTCATCGATAGCTAGCGACGCTGCTTGTAGGCACTTGGGCTTAAAGAGGGTGTGCTGGGTCTGCACGACGTTGCGCCATGCACGGACGTTGGCGCCATTGGGAAAGTAACTTTTGGTGAGTTTGTGAAGAGAGTGGGTTGGGTTACTTTTTCGATTGGCCCGAGGTCTCTAACAAACGAACGACCGGAGGACAGGTATTCTGGGGAATGCAAATGCATATGAAACGGAGTCATTTTTTTGTCGAACGGGACCAAATTTGGAATTGAATCGCGCGATATCGCTGGAGAGATAGCTTAGCTACACTAGCTCGGGCTCAAGGAAAAGGTCGGGTTTACGTTGGGCAGGGGGGCCGGGGGAAGTAAAATAACTAATAGGATCGATGGTGTTATCAGAGCTAAAGGAGCGACATCTGCAGAGATGCATGTGTCGCGCGGAAGTCCTGTCCGGGGCCGGGAACTCCTCCTCCTGCATCGATTAATTGGGGTTTGAGTTGATTCCTCATCTTTTGGTGAATCAATAGCGGATGGTATCAAAGGAATGTAATGTAAATGAAGCATATGATCAAACAATCCATCTACGCGGATGGGGCTAGCGGCGACTTGCATGGAAGGGCCCATAAGGGTCGGCGAGATAAGGACCAGGCGCAGGCCACTCCACAGGCATTGCATTGTCTCCAGAGATCTATCATCGAAACAGATTGGTGAAACGGACAGGGTGCGCTGAGTTCCGCCCGATAAACACTCAGGTCGAATACGGGCAAGTGCATACGGATCGAGCGCAGAGAGAGAGAGAGAGACAGAGAGAGGAAGTCAGAAGGAAGAGATAATAAGCCGCGCTATCTCCAAATGGTTGATCATGATTGATAATATCCAGCAAGCGGCGGAAGCGCCCGATTTGGATTCCCTGATCTTATCAATCGAGCTAGCCAGCGCCAGCTATCTCTCTCTCGCGGTCTCTCTCTCTCTATCAATCATTCATACGTACCGTCCGGATACACTTGTCAACTTGGAGTGCAGCGCCGCTGTATACTCGGGGACAACCTTGCACTTGCACTTCCCCTTGCACCACATGTGCTGGCTGCAGCGAATTTCAATTGGGGTTTAGCAGCCGCAGTTACAGCTGCTGCTGGTGTTTCTATATATGTTGCATGCGATGCTTGCTTGGCTCTCATTCGACGGGCCTGGAGCAGACGTGACTGGCGAACGTTTGTCGATATCTACTTCTATATGTACATGTACCTACAGTACATGCAAACAGTGAGGTATATTGCTACTTGTGAGAGCTGGGAAGGTACTTAGCCTCGAGGGATTGGCTCGCGAGTGCTAAATGCGAATTGACCCCCACAGCCGTGCGCAGCGGGTAGGCTACATCTGTATATTTCATAGGCTACAGCGACGACACGGCGCGGCGCAGAGAAGAGAAGATATTGCATTGGATGCTGGATAATTTATCCTCCTTAGGTACCTGTGCATCATGCAATGTAATGTACCCACATATTGTCTCTCCCGACGCGAAGGTGAGGGAGCGCACGAGAGAGAGAGAGGTCCAAGGAAACCTGGAATTGAAGGAGGTCTGCGCATAGGATACCGAATAGCCTAGAGACCAGGCGTTCCCGAAGCAGAGTACCGAAGTACTTATTTACTTATTGACTTGTCGCATGCAGGGGAGCTCAGAGCTATGCAGTTATTGTTATTTGTATTGCATTACATTGCATCCCTCGATTCGGCAGGATCAGCCATCCATCCATCCTATCGTTGTGGGAGCATAGGGCATGCGCATGCTGTGTCCATCGGTACATATTGACGGTAGTCAGGGCTATACAAATGGTTTGGTGAACCAAAAAGCCGGACCAGATCAATATACCGAGGCAACCATTATACTGTGGAAACTTAAAGCATTCGGAATTTATTCAAACCTGGGTATGCGCTGTCAACAAACCAAAAATAAATAAACAATCAACATGGTTATTATTAGCAGAGACGTGGATGCTACAGAATTCGTTGATGTTATCATAGGCTTACATTCTGTTGTTTGGCCATTTGAAGGGCTGTTGACAACGTTCGTCTATACTGTGATTACTGGGAACTTGTCCGTTAAGAACAGTATAGACACAGCTTTTGCATAGTTCTTAAACCTGATAATTTTTATCACGCTTAATTATCTATGCCATAGTTTGCTTTGCGCTATCCGATATCCCGAATGTTAAATTGATCCTCTAAGCTGATTTGAGCCAGCCACCCAGACGTTTATTGAGATCTTCAAAGTGGAGGTTGGTGACAAGGTAATCATCTCTGCTAAAAGCCTACCATAGAGGCGTTCTTTCTGAAAATGCAGATTGCATTGTAATACGATTTCCTGCAAAAATGATTGTGACCGTTTGACCTTAAAAGTGTCGAAAAGATGCTCCGTGTATATCCAGAGTTACACAACGCAATGTTGTTCTCGTTTACGCTTAAGAACCGAGCATCGAGCATATCAGGCAAGTGGAAAGGCACATGGTCATAGGATAGACACGCGTGCATTAGATTTAGGTATCTGTAACAAACGTTTAGCTAGAAGTCGATTGTGGTATAAAAATGAAAGGCAAATAAAATAAAATGAAAGAAGAAATAGAGATTGGAAATAAGACTTACCAGTTTAACGATGTGCCCCTGGCCGTATCTACCATTTTCAGGAAAAATTCTGATATTTGTCTTTTCATCCTGGTGAAGTTCTTGTGCCTAACTAGACAAAAAAGGAACGAGAAGTAGTCGAGGAGCATGATTTCCGAGTCGCTCTTGAGTTCGAGGAGGGAGTTCAAGAGCAGTAAATTACCACCCGTCAGATCTTCGATTTCCCCCAGCCTAGACTACCATTGACACAGTATTCTCCGGCCTCGTTGTTGAATAATTTTAAAATATCATCTAAGATACTCTTAAACTCAATTCGGCCCATGTATATAAACTTCCCGCTCGCTAGGTTGAATCGACTTCCCGGTTTCTTGGGGCCGATATAGGGAAAAGGGATAAGGAGCCTTGACTTTGGGTTAGAATATATGGAGGAATTGGAGGTCAATGCTAGTATCTCGTTCAAGATGGGTAAGGTGCGATTCTGAACTATTAGGATTTGTGACAAATTAATAGATATTTTGCAGGAATAGGTGATTACGAGCGTACTCCAAAATATATTTGGCACCGACATCGTGAACCGGCGGGTGATAAAATTGTCGAATGTACGACGCCAATGCCAATAAAGGTTCAAGGTTCAAGGTTGAAATCGATGGTCCCTAGTGCTTGATGGCACCCGGATCTCCGTATCAATGTCTGAATCGTTCGGATAGAACATATAGGTGCGTGGAGTTATCTTCTTTAAGATAGACATTGCAAGGCATTTTTCGAGGGGTTCAGCGCGGAAACATTGCCTTTATCAGCCAAATTGAAGCAATATTGGTTTGTTGATCTCTGTCGAGTGGGAGACGACGTCCTTTGATCAATAAGACCTGGGAGCATGTACATCTGATGAGAATCTTGATTGCCAGGGACCTAGATGGTATAGATGCATTCGATATCACAAATTGAGGGGATAAGGCTGTGGCAGAATAATTAGAGCTTGAGATAAATATACCTTTAAAGTTCAGACAACAATAAAAAGTTCAATACAACCAAGATAGGTCCAGAGAGCTGCTTCCCTTACTTCTTAATAAGCACGATGACGACTGTTACTGGAACTGTATACAACTTGAATGTATTGCTAAATTATATTCTTTAAATTTTGGTGAGGTGGTACAAGGTAGGCCTGCACGAATAGGATAATGACTTGTACGAGACTCGGACCTCCTGGGACCTTCGAAGCTACCCGGTAGTTTCTGTCAAACTGTTTGGTTTGGATACGGCCTGAGTGTTTGTAACCATAACTTGAATGGAAGACAACACATATTGTACGTAAGTAGTTTTCACTGTGCACGCAAGTCTGGTTACGAGACTGTGCAATATCGAGGTATCCGGGTTAGTCAGTGGGTCGGCAGCGGTGTAGTGGGTGTAGTGGTAATGAAATGTGGAATACTGGTTGTGGATGTAAAATTAAATTTAGATTCTCTTGAATTCCCGGTTTGGTGCCGACCTTGCAGCTCATACGGTATCCTATAGGAAGCCTTTAAGATAAAGCTCTGCGAAATTTCAATCCTGGAATTGGAATTATATTATCTCACAGGCAGCGTGATCCATCTGCGACCTTGCTTGGGTCCAGATCGTATCCGATTTCAGGCTTAGTTGCTTCATTATACGGGTATGTAAGGTTATGTAAAAACCCGTTAAGTTCTGGTTAGCTAGGGCGAGACAGGGATATCAAGTGCCCTTTAAGGCAAATTAATTGTCTTCGGCGTGACCTGGGCTGTGATCCGAATTGGCTTCATGAAGTGATCATGAGATCATCGGCCATTGGGTCGGTCTCAATCGGGCAGTCTCCATGATCGATAATTAGCTAAGCTCCAAACCTGGCCATGCGCCCAACACACACAGCAGAACCAAGCCTCTTCATTCGCCCCGGCTGTCCAGGAGGACGAGGGTTCATATATTGGATTTTGATTACCTTGCTTCGAGCAGAGACGTAGGAAGAAGACGGTGTGACGAATGCAGCCGCCACAATGCTACCTGCCACCAGGTCATTTGCTGGTTCGGTGCAGCTGGACGTATGGCCCTAACATTTCGCTGGTCACACTGCATAATCTTTACGTACTTGCTGCTGCTTGCTTGCTTCTCAAGTCTACTCGAGCTAGCCTAGGCTTCACAGACCAATGCGAAAGAGGGCCGATTCACGTACGAGTGGTATCTATCCACGGAGAACGGAATGCTGGTGTCCATTTTCATACGAGTTGGGTGTCGGTTGACCAATGACATAGATCGGAATGGCCCTTGCTCGTGCTCCACGGCAAGATGAAACGGCGCTGGGTATCGATCGCAGCTGCCCTAGCCGAGATTTTGCTTGGAAAGCAGTGGCTCGAGAGGTACAGTTGGTTAGAGAGAGCATGGCTCTGCCCTGCCTGGGGCGCCGGGATCTAGGTGCCTACTTACATATATGGACGTGTACGTACGTGACGCCAGCATGCGCATACGACGGGACGTCTGTATGAGGTCAAGGAATGCTGATTCAGGCCTATCGGTTATCCTGTTTCTTTCTGGGAGCTAGCCAACTGAGAAGTCCTCTTCGTCTCGTCTCGTCTTGTCTTTCAAAGCTTAGTGGGAGATTTCGTGATTACGGTTATTATTAGCTCGGTGCTTGGGGACTGATTCTTAGTAGCATCCGAGTCACTCGCAAATATCACACCGCAAGGACCACTTCCCACCCTCCCAAGTGATTTAACTGAGCTAAACAGTTGTCACCAGGCTAAGCAGTTCAGCGTAAGTGTCCCCCATCGATAGTGCCGCCAGCTTCACCTTGAGGTATTACAAGGGCAAGCAAGGGTCGGTTGGGACCCGCCAAGTCGCATGTTCTTTCCCCTTCGCCCCCGGTCAACAGCGCCAGCAAAGCCAGCCTTTGCCAGACGGGCTAACAGGCGGTTCCTTCGTGAGGTGAATTAGCTCGGTGGTACTAGAAAGAAAGATGGCGAATGCATGAGAGCGTTCCCCCGGGCGGATTCCTATTTGCTGACATGATGGACACCCGAGTTCGCGCCATCCTATCCCATCCACCCATCATTCACCAACAGTCAGAGTATGCACCTTTCCCAACAGGCAGGGCGAGACAAGGCAAGGCAAAATGCAATGCGCATGCCATGTACATGTCGTGCAAACTGACCAAGTAAGGTACATTCGTGCCTTCTGGAGCTGGAGCGTTTATCTATCCGTGTGGATATGCATGTACCAGGTGACTCGATTCTCGCTACATCACACTTCACTTTTTTCGACCCTTCCCCGGACCCAGAGGTACTAAGTACCCTTCCGTGCAGGCAGGATACTTTTTTGGTCTTGAAGTGGAGGATAGGAAGGAAAGGAAGGAAGGAAGGAAGAAGGAAGGAAGGGTCCTGGAGAGCGAGCATGCAGCCAAATCGATTGAGTTCCTCTGACTGATCCATCCGCGCTCTTCTTCCCATATCCCTCTCTCGAGGTTCCTCGCACTCGCCCTTTCCTCCCTTTTATTTCTTTATTCTATACCTTCCTACCTTCTTTCTTTCTTTCCCTCTACTCCTTTTCTTCTTCCCCCTTCTTTTTTGAAACTTCGGTAGCAGCTGGATACTTTGGTTTTGTTTTTCTGTAAAATACAATATCCGGGTGCTTGTATATCGTCGTGCGCTTTTTTGGGGTGTGCGGCCGAAACCAATTTCGTGATATCCACGCCGGCGCGAACACTATCGTTCGAGTCATACTTACTTTCCGCTTCCTGGCTCGGCCCTTCGCCCCCAGAAAATTATTAACAACCCTAATCCTACGAGAAAACACTCAGAAAGACTCACCTGAATCATCTTCCAGAGATTCGAGCAACTCTGTCTCTTTCTCCATTCTATTCTACCCAACTTGACGCTATTCTAGCCTTTCGGTGTGTCGTATCTACCGCCTGGGCTTCGAGTCACCTTGTATTATCAGATCTATCGTATTCCCATATCTCGGCTTTCTCCAGATTGCATTGTACTGCTGGATCAGGGCCTGATCCTAAAATTGCCTGGCCTCGGAAATTTATTCGCTTCCAGATATTCCAACCTTACCACCCACCACCGGCCAGCACTGTTCGCTTCGTCTCGGGCGCCCGAAGACCGGCCTCCTGCTGTTTTGGTACCTGTGCCATCACGAAAACTACATTACATCGTCCGCCGTCTTCAGCTTTAGAGCCGTAGTGGTCGTCGTCGCCGTCGCTATCGGTGGAGCTAGCTAAGAGAGTGTTATAGAACGGTAAATATATATATCATTATACCACAGCTTGCACGTACCTGAGCCTATCACGCCCCTTGCCTGCCAATTGTGTCTGCCTTGAATCACATACACCCATCCATTCATCGTACATATCCCCCAGCTGCTACTGCTGCTCCGATGTCCGGGGTCCTTCCTCGGAGCTCAAGTTAGCTAGACTCGCATAGCACACGCCATTCGCTTTTGGAGGGATTCCTCTCAGCGTTTGCCGGTTGTTTGTTTAGTGAGCAGCTGCCAATCCTCCCTGCCTTCGCTTCGGCTGTGTGCGATTACGCACGCGGCTCCGAGCAAACCACGTTTTCTGGCCGTATGCACCGCTAGAGAATTTGAGAATCTTCAGAACCGTCCTTCACTAAAGGGAGAGAGGAAAGGAAAGGATACGAGGCTGATATTTTGCTCACCGGTTTCCGCTGCAGTCGTCCGCATTTCCACCAGTTTTCCCGCTCCCAGCTGTTGGTTGTCTCTGTGCTCTCTCTTATACAAGCAGCCAGAGCTTAACTCCGCCGAAACAACCTCACATCATCCACTTTACTTCACCTCACCTCTTACCACTCTCTTTCTCTTCTTTCCCTCGATACACCTCCGCTTCCCAAGCGCCCGGTCCCAGCTAGGACTGTCAGTCGTCTCTCCTTTCAACCACGTCGCCTGAAGTCTGTGGATCCTGAATACTCGACGCTTCTGCTGCTGCCGTCCGTCACAGCTGGCTAACCAATAGACTGCCGACAGCCTCGCTTACTGCCCGTTCATTCGGCTCTGTTGAACAAGCAACCACTCGCCGTCATTATCGATCTGCCTCGACTCGAATCCTGTCCTCTGTCGGTTCTCGAAGAGTCTCTAACCCAAGACCGTCTTGTCCTCCGCTTCCGCTGTGCCTCCGAACATAGCAACCATCCACCGAGAGTCTGTGCCTGCGACTGATTCGCTAACCCTGCAGATTCCTGAACGTCCCCGCATTCACTCTCCGTTTCTCCCAGGAGCATAATCCGTCCCTTTTCGCGACCCCATCCATCCTTCCCTATAACGCTTTATTAAGATATATCGTTATTATCCCTCTATATTAAGCCACCCCGGGTTTCACCAGTTGCTGCATATGACGCAACCCGATCGGTAGTTTCCGTCGTGCTTTTGTTTCCTTTCCTTTCCGTCCTTTTTTTGGTTTCCGCTCTGGGAGGGTTTTTCATGAGCTTTAAAGAGCGAGGGAGGCGAGAGTGAGAGAGAGCGTGTGTGAGAGTGCGTGTGAGAGAGGACCAGGGGAGGAACAACCAAAAGAAAGCTTCAGGACTTTGAAAGAAGGCCCCTGGTAAACACCGGGCATTCCACAAGCAACAACTCTTGCTGAACTGGTCGTCTGTTCTTCTTCTTCTACTCGCTCTTGGGGTTTCGGCATCCCTCGAAACCAACCGGCTAAACCTCACACCAGCCATCGATACATCCTCTTTCAACATACAAAATGTCGACTCGACAGCAGGCCGATATGACTTCACAAGACACGGTTGTTGGCGCCTATAGGATAGGCAAGGAGATTGGAAGGGGGTCCTTTGCTACAGTGTACCAGGGCGTGCATTCTGTGAGTTAGATCTCCAAGACGCGCTCGCTTGCTGCGGTTGATGTCTGCCCCAGAGTGCAATGCTTCGTGCTAATCTAACCCTCCCCACTTTCAGCAAACGAAGGGCCTAGTAGCCATCAAATCGGTGCTACGGAGCAAGCTAAATCGCAAGCTGCTGGAGAACCTCGAGTCCGAAATCCAAATCCTTAAAACCCTCGACCATGAACATATCGTGGCCCTTCTTGATTGCCAGAAATCACATACATACATACACCTGGTGATGGAATACTGCTCTCTCGGAGATCTCTCGTTATTCATCAAGAAGAGAGATCGACTACACACCCTGCCAGATCTAACAGCTATGTCGCAAAAGTATCCCAGCATCGGTGGCGGACTAAACGAAGTTATTATAAGGCACTTTCTGCAGCAACTTGCCAGCGCGCTAGAGTTTCTAAGGAGAAGGAACCTAATACATCGGGATATCAAACCGCAGAATCTCTTACTCGAACCCCCAGTGGTCACGTACGGCGAATCTGGACCATACTCGGAAGGAATAAAGGACGAGAAGCGGAAGATCCCCGATGTTGGCCTGCCTGACCTGCCCGTTCTCAAGATTGCAGATTTCGGCTTTGCTCGAAACCTACCGTCGACAGCCATGGCTGATACACTATGCGGATCACCGCTATATATGGCACCCGAGATTCTACGATACGAAAAATATGATGCAAAGGCGGACTTGTGGTCCGTGGGCACGGTGCTGTACGAAATGGTTGTAGGAAAGCCGCCGTTCAGAGCTAGGAACCACGTCGAGCTACTTAGGAAGATCGAAAAGGGCGAAGACGTTATCAAGTTCGCTGAGGATACGAACGTCAGCGAACCTTTGGGAAGCTTGGTGCGGCGGTTGTTGAAGAGAGGCCCTGTAGAACGCATGTCGTTCAATGACTTCTTCCGCGATCCGGTTATAACTGGAAGGATTCCAGGTGCCATATACCCGACGATACAGGGAGGAATCGACCTAACTCCGGCTGATTTGAGGCAAAAGGGTCATGACAGAGAAGAGCCTCGGACTCCCGGTGCTTCTGACCCGAAGCCCGCGGAGTATTTCGCTACATGGTCAACAAATACTACGGTAGGGCCCTCACGCCAGCCGCAGCCCGCTGGGTATGGTGATATTGACGATGGCCATCGAACATCGGCATTCAACGCCCACACCCGGACTAATACTGGTGCTATTTCGCAATCACCTAAAGCCCCAGCCCGAGAGATAGAAGCAGGCCGACCCCATATCCAGCATGCAACTACTACCCCTGCCAGACAAGCAGATATTGGAAGACATGGTGTTTCGATGGGTGTGCCGATGGAAAGGCAATTGTCGCAACAAACAGCTTCGCCTGGATCGTCATTCCTCGTCCAACGACAGAATCAACAGCAGAAACAAGCTCGGGAGAAAGAAACAAAGGATCAGGACAATCTCGAACAAGAGTATGTTGTTATCGAGAAACGCACTGTCGAAGTCAACGCCTTAGCGGACGAGGTAGCTGCAGCGCCACAGATTACTGGAAGGTCACCTACATCGTTGCCAAAGGGAGGAAATGCTCTTGCTCGCAGAGTGACTACGGGGCAATCAACTCCGTCTCGTGCTATAGTAGGCAAGAGACCCGAGTCCTTCCAACAGCCTAGGAACAGCTATGAGCGAAAGTTCGGGACAAGTCCTGGTAGTGCTGCTACTTCTGCTCTCGCCCGAGCTTTAGCTATGGTCAACACAAGATTGAACAACATTGGACTTCTACCGCCTTCGGTATTCGGTAACTACAACCCAGTGTTGCAGAGCCCTCAGTATGTTGCATCAGGGCTGTACCAGCCGGGCAGCATGGTCGTTATTGGAACTCAGAACGTCAATAGTGGGGCAGGTCTGTCTGAAGAAGATTTCCAGGCCATCCAGTCTATCGAAGAAGCAGCCAACCGAAGCGATGTCGTCTACCAATTCGCAGAAGTCAAGTTTTCGCAGCTCCTCCCAACGTCTCTGCCAAGCCCAACTGCCAACCTCGGTCTCCTACCACCATCCGCAAGCGAACAGGTTATCGTTGATACATTAGATTTACCACCAGACGCAATTGTTGCATTAGCGGAGGAAGCCTTGGTACTATACGTTAAGACGCTATCGTTGCTCGCGCGCGCCATGGATATTGCAGGTAGATGGTGGGCTGCCCGGAACCAAGATCCGAACTTCCAAGCCTCGAACCCAACAGCCAACGCTAATGCGATTTCACGGATGAACAATGCGGTGCAATGGGTTCGGGAAAGATTCAATGAGGTCTTAGAAAAGGCAGAGTACGTACGCCGAAAGTTGGTACAAGCGCAGAAGGAGCTCCCCAGGGCGCATGCGAGCCACCCATCGAACCACCCGAAGACTTCGTCACCTGCGCTCGGGGTCAGCGTTGAGGGTGTGGTTCTCAGCCCTGGGGTTAGCGCCGAGAAATTGATGTATGACCGGGCTCTGGAAATGAGCCGTACTGCAGCGGTCAATGAGATGGTTGGGGATTCGTACGGCGAATGTGAGATCGCATACGTTACAGCAATATGGATGCTGGAAGGTGTGCTAGAACCGGACGACAATGGGCGTAATACGCTTGGTGCCGACCCGCCTGCCGGCGAAGGATTGCCGAATGTGGAGGAGGATGATAGGAAGGTGATTGAGAAGTGTGAGTATTTACCCCAACTTTGTACATCCTGCTTTTCGATTTGGTGATTGTGCGTAAGCTGACTGTTCTACGATAGTCATCCTAGGAATCCGTGGTCGGCTAGCTGCTTTGCGAAAAAAGATGGCAACTATTTCTCGTCGTTCGTCTGGTGGCATGCCGTCTGGTACTCCGACTATCCCGCTATCACCCCCGCATTCTCCAAAGCCCCTGAGCGCCTAAACAGTGCGCCGGCCTGAGACCCTCTTTATGAGCTTTCATCCTGGCAACTTGTTCAATATGCCTAGACGCTTTCTTTTTTTTTTTTTTTACAGAGCGATCTGTCAATTCTTTTTGGATTAGAAGGTACGACGGTAACAATATTCGTCAGAAGAAGGCCCGGGGAATGCGGAATACCATCGGTTGCACGCTCAACAGTGTGAGCATACACGTTTCCCCTTTCATTTTGGCCCGGAACACTCATTGGCTTTTGTTAAGTATATGCTTTGCTTCGTTCGGTTTTCTTTAATGTTTAAAGGTTCTCCGTTTTTCTATTCTGCCATAGCCACGATTCGTGGCGTTATCTTCCACTTCTATGGGCCGGGGGTGCGGTATCTGCCCCCATCAAGCCTCCCCAAGTTGCCTCTTATATTATATGTTAATCTTTACTATGATGATTTATATTAGCCTTTGCTTTGAATTTGCTTTATGGTTTTCGTTCAGTTTTGCTCGACTCGTTTGTGTACGTTGTTATAGATGAGATAACTGTGATTATAACTGTGGGTTCACTGTCGTTTCATGCAGTTTTCCCTTTTCTTTTTTGCAGTTTTCTGGCGAGTTTTGGACAAGGATACGCTACTTTGCAGATTGATATTTCTCTTTTGCCTGTTGATTGTTTAGTATCGTTGTTTATGCTCTTTTGCCAATTGCCGCGCCATAGGGAGTTCTGTTTCTTGATATTGGGTTATTAGGGCTATACCTCTCCGCTGCATCCTTAGCTTCCTTCCTTTTTTTTTTTTTTTTTTTGAATTCTGTTCTGCGGGTTTTATGTTTATACCATCATGGGATGAGGTGTCGGCGAGAGGGACATGCTGTTGGATCAGATCAATTCGATTTCGATTCTGGTGCATTTATCTTTATTTTGGTATACGTTATGGGACGGCCGTGTGGGAATTCATATATATACAGAAAGAAATATAAAGCAACAAAATTTTGATAAAAATAAAGATATACCGTCTCGATATACATAAGACATCTTGTATGAGTTGGGCAAGGCGTTCTTGAGCACTTGGTGCCCTCTTGTTTTTTCCGCGTTTAATTGGCGGGCTCTTACATCGTATACACAAGTTCCGCTAAGATTTTCTTATATATAAAACACTAAGTTAGGTTCGGAAAAAGAACAATGCAATGGCTATGGACGCTAATGAATACAAGCAAATCTAGAAAACAGGATTCGTCGCTTTGTGCTACAAACAATTTCCTAGTCTATCAATTTTCGAATTCCCTGTTTAGAAAAGAGCATAAATAGATGTAAAGAATTTCGAGTCTAAATATTCCCAAAACAAGTAAATTCGTTTTTAAGGTGGTTCGTCATCGCCATCGCAAATTTTATACGAGTGCATAGAGGCAGGATAAGACGATCTTGGGGCTCGATATCGCGGATAAGCTGCAGCCTGAATCGCCAATATGTCAACTCGCTCGCTTTGCTTCCCTTTGCGCCCTCTCTCGATAGATTGTTTGGAAGAACGTCTCTTTCTCTTCCTCCTCCTGCTCTTCCTTCCGTTTTCGCTCATCTTCAGGCACCCACCGTTCGATAAAGATCCCCATATTCAGGATATCAACCAGGTCTTGCAGTTCCTTGACGTGCTTCTGGATTTCGTTGCTCTCGGTCCACTTCTCCGCTTTAGGGAACTTAACCCTCGGCTGGCCTAGCATGGCTGGCGGATTATTCGGGTCGTATCTATACGGCGTGCCGTTGGCATACCACCAGACTTTCTCGTCATGATAATCACGCCATACTGTAAGCAAGTTGTAGAAGAAAGCCGAATAGAAGAATGTTCTGTCCGCCCGGACGCGGTCGAGGATGTTGGGTCCTAGTGGGAGCCCTGGCATATAGGGGAGTCCCTGTTCTAAAATATGCCCCAGAGTCACTTTACGTGGCTCCCTGATGCTCATCGCGGGTTTCCAAAAGTAGTTCTCACCGAGGGCGGTGGGGTCCGGTGGAAAGTCCTTGAGGTTAGGAGTGATTAGGATTTCATCGATAAAACGTTCGAGTATATTAGGGTCGCGAGCCTGGTAATAATGATTAATCTCGTGGCAAAAGGTGGCGTATGAAGCCATTGGACGATCCAGTCGGTCTTTGCCATGTGGAATAGATTGGTTAATTTGGATGGTAATGCCTTTGTACATATCCCGACTGAATGGTGCTGGGAAGTCATTTTCGTCGACTTCACGGAGGTCGGCTAGGTTGAAATTTGGCACTATCGCGGTCTCCTGTCTCCTTCTCCGCTGCTCTTGCCTCTCTTCCCCGCTAAGCTCGGACCATTCTTTGTCAACCCATTCATGGCCGTCATCGGACATCATCATCATAGTAACGTGAAAAGCTCGAGTAAGCATCGCTGCCCGCTCTTGCGCCATCGTGAGCTCCAACCAATCCATCATGAACGGCGTCCCCAAGTTCATAAACGACAAGTAGAAGTGTTGCTGTATTATCAGGGCTTGATGGTAGGTCTTAAAGATTGAAACTTCCTCCCACCGTGCTGCAGATGGAAAGTTATTCTCATACCCTTCTGGAGGTACCCAGTGTTTCGGAACTACCTTGAATTGAAAGTCATTGACTTCAGGGTCGGCTGTTGTATCGTCGACCGTTGGAATCAAACCTCGACTATATTCCCCTGATCGAAGCTGCAGTGCCCTCGTCCGGGGATGCTGGCTCAACGGCGGGTATTTTGAAGCTAGTTTCGCCGGAAAGCTCTTCTCTACCCAGGTAAATGAGCTTTCCTGGGAATTAACTCCTGAACTATATGCGTCTGGTATAGGTAGCCCCATAACCTCAAATGGTGTTGGGATAGGAATAGCTACTTTCCCCCTTGATATTTGCAGGTTCCATGTCGTTATGTTCAAGTCCCTAAGAAGCTTCTCGCTCATTTCGATGTGCATATGCATCTGGCAGAATTCCTCGATCGTAATGCCATCAATTAACTCCAAGAACTTCTGATGAACATTTCGAGTATCGACTTTGCTGTGAAGTAGCCCAAGCTTCAAAACTGGATGAGCCAATAAACCTAGGTTGTTCATTCTGTCGTACGCTTCATTCGCTATTAATGTTGGCTCGATCACTTTCTGGCTATCCTCAATCCGTTTGGCTACCTGGGCTTTGAACTGTTCTTGAATTCGCTTCCGTTGCTCTGCCTTTCTGGCCGCTACGGTCTCTGGGTCCTGATAAACCGGCTCTTTGCTTACACCCGCTTCCGACACACTTTTAGTCTCCATTGCGTTCACCTTGTATTTCGTGGATCCATTGATTTCAGTCCCTGCACTAGGAACGGTTGAAGGACGAGGTCGAAACTCCCAAAGTTGATTGGTTAGCTTTTCAGTCTTTGTTTGCCCCGTAGCTATCTTGTCCTCATCTACTACTCTTTTTTTCTTATATGCCACAAGCAAGTTATCGGCTTCTATCCGCTGTGGTAAGAGAGATGGAGTAAACCTAGGGTTAGGTTCATATTGATAACTCGATTGTGTGAATTGAGAAGAAAGCTCTCGCTCGGGCTTCTTGCTGAAACTCGAGCTATTCTCTGGCCGATAAAGCTGTCGTAAAGACGAAGGACTCCCCTCTGTATCCGACCGTGCCCTCCCTCGAGGGGAAATGAACGGGTTCTCCGCTTCCGTTGAATGAACAAATCTATCCCTATCTTGCCATCTGCCTCGGATGCTCCGGTCATCCCTATCCGATGAATCCCATCCAACCAGCAGTGACTGAGAGCCAAAGCCAAAACCTTCATGGGATACCTGCCCTGGTGATCCGATCCACTGCTCTCTGTGCACTCCATTCTCGCGCTTGCCATCGACCAAGTCTTGAAACTCTTGTGGCAACTGCTGGTGAAAGGATTGTGGATAGGTTTCCAGGGGGCCTTCCATTGCAAACATTGGAAATTGTTGCGCTATCTGGCTGGTAGATGCAGGCGGCTCTCCCGAGGTTGTTTGATATGATTTTCGAGGAATAGAACCCCGTAGATATTCATGGAGAAGATCGTCGTGTGGCCCAAAATCTGGGGCTTGCGGTTGAATGCTAGGTGCCGTATAATTTATGAAAGGAGGAGGAATAAGGGGGAACTGCTCTTGCACAGAATCTATAGTAGGGGTCGAGGCAGGAGATAAGAGGAACGGTGAAGGCGAGTATCTCATACACTCAGGTATGTGCTGCGATAGATACGGAACACCAATGTCAACTGGTAGTTGGCCGAGCAGCGAGGGACTATGGGCGCAAGACTGAGAAATGACATCGCCAATGTCTATTTCATCGGCTTGGAGATGTTCAGGATGCTTCTGGGACTGTTGCATCTTGCTATCAATGGAGTCTGAGATCGGTGTTCGAGCGGATGGTTGAAGAGGGAAGCAAATCACTTTGATATATCTCAGGGACTTGCTTGGTTTTAGAAAGTAGTAGAGGGACTCAGAGCCGTTACCATAGCTGATTTGGATATAGTCATGGCCGATGGTTGACGGTGAGGCCGATGAAGACTAGTCGAGGGAACTGTGTAGAAGGGAAGACATGTGGTTGACACCAACGAACGAATGTGTGGTAATTTAACATGGTTTGTGTTGCACTCCTCCAGGTTCCCACAACTCCAAAAGGCCTGGCTACGAGAGGTACTGCAAGCTCACATCCTGCCTGCGAACTACGCTACTTAATCGTTTCAAATGGCCAAACTAATCGATAGCTTACAAATTCCTACGAGTAGAGTTTACTATACATTTTGGGTCGTGTTATATATATATAGTTAACCTGCTATATAGCCATAAATACTGGTTTCTGTTTTGCTATTTACATTGTTCGTGAAAAGGAGGTACCCATCAATTTTCGATGCAAGCTTGATATCAAATTTTGTAAACTCAGACACTCCGAAGCTTCATTATTGTTATCGACGACCTCTCTCAAGAACTACCAGGTCCAAGAGACGCTATCAACGCCGACCATCCCTAGAGCCCGGCTTTCCTCCGCAGTAATGTTAGATTGTAGAGATAAATGTTTTTACAAGCACTGAGAGTAGTAAGCGTTTTGAGATTTGCAGGTGCCTTGGGAGCAGCAGCTCGAGCCACTCCAGCCAAGTCCGCCGCATTGTCCCCACATCGGGGAGCAGTTGCCACCGCCACCGCCGTTGTTCGACGTAGTAGTAGGTTGTTGGCCGCCTGGAGTGGTGGTTCTAGTGGTAGTAGATTGTTGGCCGCCTGGAGTGGTAGTTCTGGTGGTAGTCCTGGTTGTAGTGGTAGTCTGTTGAGATCCGGTTCCAACAGAGATTGTAGCAGAACCACTGCTGAAGTAACCTTCCGTAGCCATGATCATATAATCGAAGGTAGAGCCCATAGTCATACCAAATCTCGCCCAAGCATCAAAATGTGCTCCAACGTCAATCGAACCACTGCTTCTCTTGCTTGTACGAACAGACCAGAACTGCATGAAAGTGGAGGTTCCCTCGATAGATGGTTGGTTGTTACGTTGGCTGGTGTAAACGTCATAACTAGAGCCATCAACAGTAATGCTTCCTTTCCTTTGGCCGCCGGAGCCTGGGTTGTAAGTACCAAAGCTCTCTACAATATAGTACTCAATCAACGGATTCTTTGTCCAGCCGTAAAGCGCCAGATATGAGTTTCCATTGGGATTGTAGCTTCCGCTGAAGTTGACAGTTCTATTGCCATTCAGAACATCAGCATGTAGACTTTACATGGATACAGTTCGAGGAATCCACTGTTATTACTTACCGGCGACTGCCCGGTTTCCATCCTTTACCTCCAACAAAGTTGCCGCCAGACTGCCATACAACGCTGTAGGCACCACCCGCAAGGTTGGTATATGTAACTTGCGACCCACCATCAGTCCACCACGAGTAATAGTATCCGTCGTGGTTACCAGTGGAGCTTGGTGTGCCAGCACGTGGGAAGAGCGATCGATCCCAAGGAGTGTACCCTGGTGCTGCAAGAGCACCAGCAACAGCAGAACTAGCTGCAAGGAGAGTAGAGAATGATACCATATCGATATAGTTGAATGAAGGTTTCTTCAGATAGCTTACTTTGCAAAGGCGTCGCAGTGAAACCCGTGCTGATATTTTATAAAGCATTTAACAGAAACTTTCTTCAATAGCGCGAATGGACACCCTTTTATACCCACGGCATCTGAATTTTCCCATCTTTGTCAATACTCTCAGGTAACCAATCTCTAACCATTCTCATCCGCTAACCAGTATCCTGAACCATTCGTCGGGATAGCATAGTCTGCGTTCCGATCAACAATGGCAAACCAAGACCGCTTGCTTCCATTACTTGCCATGGTATAAGCTTCTCTCGATCCGCTGGGCCAGACAGGGCCTCCATATTTTGGATAAATGCATAAAAGGAACTCACTATGATAGTACGCCAAGATGGTATTTATCATGAAATATCCTTCTCAGATGACTACTTACCCAGCTATCTTGGCTTTCTGGGCGGTCTTGTGTTATGCCACGCCCGGCGCGGCGTTTGGTAAATAGGACGGTGGTAAGCCTAACAAACCATTTCTTTTTAATAATAATAAATCCGTATCCATCCAAAGATATTCAAGGTGGTTAGAGCCAGCACCAAGTCTCTTATGCCCTCTGAGCTCAGAGGCAATAGACATGTGCTATCACGAGATGTTTCTAAAGTGTTGATAGATGATGTTAGTACTATTACATCACAAAAAAATATCGAGTACTTACTTACTTACTTAGCTTAGCTTTCTACCATTTATACCAAACTTAGTTCCGTCAATAATATATATAGCAAATATCCCGAATTCCGTACTCCGTCCTAAGTTTATATACACCCTAGACGAGATAGAGAAGCCCTAACCAATCATACCCACAATGGAGCCGAACTTTGGGGAAGCAGCGGGGTACTTAACCACAATCGAGACATACCAGGCATTTTATGTATTTACAATGTAGACCCTCCGACAAATTTTTATAATTGAAATAGCGAACGCGAAGGGTCCGGATTTAGCCAAAACCTGAAAATTCGACGATTTAACATGGGATCCCAGCTGTGCTTCGGCGAACGGGTAAAATCTCGTTTGACAATGACCTTGGAAAACCCAAGCCGTCAGACGCAATAGTACGGTAGCTATTTTGCAAAGGACGGGTAAAATGGGCATATTAATATATAATTCTCCAAAGGGCTGTAAAAGTCGAATCTGGAGATTATGGACCGACGACCCAGCGCCAAGGGTAGCCAAGGGCTCCCGCGGTAACGCCGCAGCCACACGTGTACCCGACATCCGGTAGACGATATCGCGACGTTCGCAGGCAGCTAGCGAGATGGTTCCATTCGAACATCCCTCCCTTGTTTTGCATTTACAATAAATCTCACCCGCTGACGTACCAGCTGTTTAACCTAATGTCCTGAGTATCCGAACTCTTTCGGCTTTCACGCCTGCTAATAAAATATATGAGTTTTAAGCCGTGCGCCGAATCGCCTTGGCAGGTGTTTTTGCTTCAGCATTTTCAGCCTAAAACCGAAGTATCACAGCGTCGAAACTCTTAGATCTTGGTCATCCAAAGTTCCGTCGGCTCGCTCGGAAAATCGTCACGATCGAGAGGACCCACAGATGAAATCAAGCGGATTGATCACGTTCCCTTCAAAATTTTGATAGTCTCTGGCTAGACACGAAGTAAAACTACCCTAAGGGTTAGTGCTCAGATCTATGTAGAACTACAATCTAGACCAACTCATGGCTGATATCCGTCATCAGGCCGACCAGCTAGTTATAACGTTAACTAACGCAACACCAA
Organism: Drechslerella coelobrocha; assembly: GCA_036971555.1. Classification (NCBI taxonomy): domain Eukaryota; kingdom Fungi; phylum Ascomycota; class Orbiliomycetes; order Orbiliales; family Orbiliaceae; genus Drechslerella; species Drechslerella coelobrocha. Next base: position 1,330,817 of record JAJTUH010000008.1, read on the forward strand.
GACGGGTATATACGTATGCGCGCCTCGCTTCCCCGGATTTCTTCCGACTGATAAACTATTTTACGCGTATACATGGCTGTCGGGTTTTTCTATCCTGCCCTGCGAGTGTCCAGCCTCCCGCCACATTCTTTGTTGTATTTTAGAACCGTGCAGGCTTAGGTTGAAGGCATAAGAGGAGTACATTGACGAAGGGCCTGAGTAATTTGTTTATCCATTCTTGGTTATTCACAGGACTCGACTTATGGTTTTATTCGAAATACATGCCTTCTCAACGGCTCATTCATACGGAAGCTTGCACATAATGTTTCTCTGAGTAGCACTACAAAAAAAAAAAAAAAACGGCCAACCTTAATCAGGAGGACCATGGTAGTTCCTTGCTAGAATTTCTTCATGACTGGCAAATTTCGGGCCACCGTGCCCCATCATTGTCTGAGTACGTTCCTTGAGCTCTTCGGCTTTCCCTTTTCCAAATACGATATCGGGATGCTGGCCTGGATAGAGTCCGTGTAAACTCTTGTTGTCGTCCATACAGACTAATTCCTGCAGGTGAGCCATTCCATACCAAAGCTGGTCATAATTTCTGGGCCCAAAAGGATGGAAATTAAGTCGTCGGGATGGAATTCCGATGTCGACGAATCCATGAGTGTTGAGACCGCGGCTTTCATTTAAGCAAAGGTAATTTTTGAGATGGTACTGATATTCAGGCGATATTCGTGGATCAGGACTCCCATCGAGAGGTGGCAGTGGGATATTTGGATCTCGAGTCGTCGGGTCAGAGTACTGGACTTGGTTTACGCCAGTCTGATGAACAGTGACAAAGAATGTAGCTTTTGGCCTCTTATCATCTTCGCTTAGTTTTTGCTCCACGCAGCGGAATAGGAGCCTTTTTTCGTCTCTTTGACTTAGATATATGTCCCATTTTGACGTCTCTGTATCATCGCTCCCTAGGAGGATTTCAACTTTAGGCCACTCGCTTGGAGGGAGCTCTTCAAAGGGCTTCCAGTTAAAGTATCTGGCATATTTCCACAAGAACTGTTGAGCGTAGTAGCATCTCTCCCAGTAAGGTGCCATATTGTTGGCGTTTGCCAACATCGTCGGGAAAGTAATGACGTGGTCACCATGACCTGGCTTCAAGATAGACCTCAGCAAGCGAAGGAAAGGTATGGAAAATGGGAGTCTGAGGATTCCAACACTCGTGCAAAGCACATTGACGAAGTTCGTACTATCCATTTCCCACGGCGGACAGCCCCATACATTCCACGGAATAAAGGGGCCGATTGGCCAGAGTAACTTTTTGTCACGAACGCATAATTTGACAATAGGCGGTGGAGAAGGAGTACCCCGCCTGTATCTATTCTCCTGAGCAATGCTTGATCTCCTTGCATTTCCCCCATTCTCAGATTGACTTTGCAGGCTTCGATTTCGAGTGTGACCACGATTCCACCCAAAACCATTCTTCCGCGTATGCCCACTATTGACAGCGTTATTCTGAGAAAAATATGCGTTGAACCCCGTATTAGCAGTATATCTATGGCTGCAGCGAGGGGTTGGTGGTGCTGTATGAACAGCCGTACTGTTGTAGGCTACTCCAATTAGCTGTTGGGGAAACTGTTGTTGGGGGTTTTGAAAATTGGCGTTATAAGTCTGCAGTGGTTGCTGTTGATAGCTCCTACGAGTTCCATACTGAGAACTAGAATCTAAACCCCGTCTACCTGGGTTTTGATAGTTCTGGTGGAAATTGTAGGATGTTAGTGGAAGTTGTTTAGCTGGCTTAAAGCTTGTATTCTTCGATTGACTACTGTCTGATGGCTTTTTGTTTGCTTGCTGAGGCGGGCCGGTTACTGTAAAGTTTGAAAGGTTCCGCTGTGGCTGTTTATTGCCGGGTGACTGATACAGCCGCCGCGGAGGGGTGTTCGTTTCGACAGGCTTTGCTTTATTATCTATAGAAGTACCCGAGAGCTCTATTGGCCTCTGTTGATCACGTTGATTCGAAACGGTAGACTCCGCGATTGTGAATTGATGATATCCAAGTGAGTTGTTTGAGGATTGTCGATTTATACTTGGGGGCTGCAAGCTTGACGTATTTTGTAACGGCTCACTCAATGATGTAGGAACGGATGCCGTACTCTTTTTCGGAGACGTCCCCTTTTGAAGGAAGCCAGGGATTGAAGCAGCGCTTGAATTTTGTCTCCGCCTTCGAGACACAGTGCCGCCATCTGAGTGAAGCCGCTGTGGCGGTGGTCTCCCTTTATCTAATTTCGCCTTGCCTCCTGGGTCCATTTGATTCCCAAGGGTAGATGGCATCCTTCGCGAATTGAGATGTTACAAGTCAGATTCTAAGTCTCGACGCTGGCCACCAACTGTGCGACAAATGGAAGATCTCAACATACCTATTGTTAGTGTTGCTCCTAGTTGCCTTTGTGATATTGACAGAACCCCTGTTACTGGGCTCGATGAGCTGATGTGGGTTTGTATGGTCCACCGGAGAGATTTTGGACTGTTCGGAATCATTTTCAACAAGGTGGGTCTGTATGTCGTTCTTAATCCCATCACTTTGATCCTTTGAATCACTCTGAGGCTTCAGCATTACAGGTTTAGAAGGTTGAATGCCTTCAGCTTTTCCAGTATCTAAAGTCTTTGTTGCGTGAGAGCTCTTTAAGTTCTCCGATTTCATGGGAACGTCCGTTGTCAAGGATAAATCCGCTGTTCTTAACACAAGTACAACCTCTTCAGGATCCTGAGCATTCATCGGAGAGCCAATTCCGACTACATGCTTGGGAGCTGCTTCTTCGTTAGCCTCAGTATCCCCATCCTCAACGGTTGGAGGCGTCTCGTCCTCCTGCCCTTCCTTCGGTAGTGAAGCTGTATCCTGGTCGTTGGGAAACATCGGAGTGTCGTTCAAGAGAGAGTCGCAAGAGTCAGAGTCGTCTTTGGCAAAAGCGCCATGATTGTCGTTCTGGTTTGGAACACCCATTCGAGACATGCAAAGCGTTCGCACTATGCCCATCGTAGGCTGATATGCGGGTCTAGAGTTGATGGTTGAGATGATGGATGTAGAGTTTTGGTGGAGGTTAGAGGAAGTCCTGCAATTCTCTTTCAAAGGCGTTGGTTCTGCTAGAGATAGCTTTGTATGCTGCGACTGTAGCGCGCACGCGTCACTTTGGAGAGCGGCCGGCATCTCTATTTCATCAGCGCCTGTCACCGGCATGCCACGACCACCCATAGTTCCGATAGCTATAAGTGCGGCTATTTCTCCTCCCATACGTTCCTCGATCCAGTCGTCGCGGTTGCTTTGTTCACGGACGATATCGACGTCTCGCGGTCTTCTGGGTGATAAACCCTCCAATCGAGCTCCCAGCTGGGGAGCCGATGCTCTCAAAGGCCTTTGTCCAACAGCATGACTCGGATGAGAATATGGTTGTCCATGTGTGCCACTTTGACCAGTTGGAATCATATTGGGATTTAAAAGCTGTCCTGAATTAACAAAGAGTCGTGTAGCATCCAGACTTGTTTGAACGACATCATTGCTCGAAAATTGTCCGAAAAGGCCAGGGAGGTTATCTCTGCGCATTCTATGTGCCTCTCCGGTGACACTTCCAAGCCTCAAGCTTGCCTCGATGGCAAATCTAACATCTTCCGGTGTTAATGTACGCCGATGTCGCGACTGACCTCGGCGCATTCTGAGCGTCTCCTCGAATAGACTAACTTTGTCACATTAGCTCCCTCCAGCGAACAGTTTCCCTTGGAGGCTCTGTACCTAGTTGATCTCTGTAGAGGATGCAGAAGCAACCTAGTAGGATGTGATATCGATCGTAGATGGAGGATAAAACGACTACGCGATAGTCCGGTCAAGACCTTAAGGAGATGTGAGAGAATTAGAAGATGGTTCTAGCTCAGGGCCCGATTATGATGATGGTAGTAACTAGGTAGAGTTTCTACAATCGCGGCTACAATATTTTCAGTGGCATATTTAGCGTGGGATATAATCAGTGACGTTCTCATGGTTCCTGGCGCTACAATCGTGCGTGCGTGGTGCCGCGGATATTTATCACAATTTCATGAGTCGTGATAGATTTCTGGATGAGCTTGATAAAATGGGAGCTCTTGAACTTCTGAGGAGCTACCCTCTCTGTTAGTTTTACATATATTTCCTGAATGTATAAGCTTAAGATCCTCACTCCTTAGCATCATGAGGTATGCTTAGCAGTGTATAGAACCCACTAGATGAAACTAGGTGTAGCAGGACCCCTCGGATTTAGTCATATATTGTACAATTATGAAGCACGGCATCCGACCATCATAATACCAGTCTTTTTCCAGATCATGAAATCCGCATCCTAGTATACAACCACATCGGATCTACGCAATCCTATATTCAAAATGTGTGTATTGCTGGTCGCTAAACTTAAGTTCCAGATCTGTATACGAGCGGGCTAGATTTGCCAACATGTGCTCTGAAAGCTTATAAATTGCTTGTTTTATAGTGAATTTCAATCACTGCTTCATGAATTCACACATATTCATGATTCTGTCCCATTAACGATACCAGTTGTCATGTTGCTTCATGTAGTCTATTGTCTAATGGTCTCCAAAACCCGGCACAGGAATGCGCAGCAAAGCGCGTTGTCAAAGAAAAATGCAACATCCTAGCCATCCACACACCCATTGTTCGAGACTGGGTGATATAATCAAGAATTTCAAGAAGTTTGAGAGGGGAGAAAAAAAAAAAAAAGAAGGGCACGGAATGTACCAGTACAATCGAAATTTCTTACCTGGAATGCTCGTGCCGCGAGTGTCTGGACTTACCATGACGTGGGATTCGGTTGCCCCCAAATCAAAAGTCCAAGTTATCTCTGGAATATGCGCCTCGACAAATTTTGAGCTCACAAAGGCGTGGATATTGGATTTCCCAGCTGCGGAAGCCTCGCCTCGAGCATGCAGGAGGGCACGAACCGCAAACCGCGGCTCAACGGCTTCACCAATCAGCGCGCTTCCGCTGCATTCCGTTCAGCCCGAACGGCACAGCGAACAAGGATCCCGCAGATCAGCCGTGCGAAGGCGCCGCAATCTAGACTTCCCGAAGTGTTGTCTGCAGAAGTAAAAAGAAAGCCAACAGGACTGACTTTCGAGATAAAATCCTCCTGCGGCACGGGGGACGGGGAAAGAATAGCCTTTGTCGAATCTTTTGGGAGCATTTCGAGCCCGTGAAGGACATTTTCACGATGGGATCGGCTTGACCGTCCGCTGACACTCGGACGGAACGTTACAAGAACAATATAACGTTAAATTTACGGAAACGGCTGGATAACAATAAGCACCGTGTAAGGATCCGGTCCAGTGTTTACTCTCCGAATCCCTGGATGCTACACCATATGAACGTAAGACTTCTCAAGAAAATATTAAGTCCCCAGCGAAATGGCAAGGTCCAGGGCATAGACTGCGATGTGTCACAATGAATTGTATTTGATTCCGCCGAATGGGCACATTGAGACGCAACTACGGTGAAATAGATACAGGGAACAGTCACTTGAAGACTTTCGCCCGCCCTTCTCAAGAGTGGCCTGTTATCAGTAGTCCAACATATGTGCCTAACAGAGCCCTTTGAAACCGAGCTACGAAGAGAAGCTTGCAAGGGAATCGAGACCTGTCCATGTCAGGCCCATCATGCTTTGACACAACCAGGCACCCCGGGACCCTCATCGAACGCTTCCAGTACACACCTATTAAAAGTAACTTTTCTTATGACAATTGCAATAAATATCAGGGAAAATTTCTCAATATCGATGTTTAAGTATAGTAACTAGATGCTTAAAATCGTCAAGTATCAGTATATTATAGAATATATAATAGCCTGATACTGAGCCAGGGCCTGGTGCACGGTGGGTCTTGGTGCAAGAAAATACCCCCAAATAACGGTTAGCGGCTCGAAGCTAGTCTGTCAACCGTTAGGATCGTGTCAATATTATCAAACCCAAGCCACTGAGGCGCCCAAGCAACTCCCATGAACCCAGCAGCTCGGATGAAGGGTGAGATTCCGATGGATCCCAACTCGAGTAGAGGCTACCCCTGGCGTCGCGTCGATTCGAGGCTAGGCTAATATCAGTTGATGTCCCCCCCGAGTTCGCCTCCGCCCATCCTACATGCCGGCTAGTTAAGCGACTCGCATATCCTGAAGCTGCATGAAGTCTTGGGCCCGTTGTAATCTAAGCTGGTTTTTTTTGTGAAGAATTTGGCAGATTTGTTAACAAGCCTGGAGTCGCAAGGGGTGGCCCTCAGTGTCCGTGATGCGGAATGGGACAAGGCCGGGAATTATCCAGAAGCAGAAATTTTAGGAATATTGGTTCGAAACGGTCTGTGTTGGGGTCTCGTCCCCACAACGCAACGGTATCAGAAAAGAAATGACGATGTAGCATGCAGGTAGCTTTGCAATGGTTGTGAGACAGTATCGAAACTGTGAGGCTGTCGGCAAGTCTGGTCGGAGGCATATATTTGGTATCAAAGTTGGATATCTACAGCAGTAGCGTTTGAAGGCTTGAAGTTCTTGTAGTCAGATGTGTTGATGGGGACATAAGCGTAGGTAGAACAGATGGAGGGTTGCACAGAGCTCAGGTCTAAACGGCGTGTAGTTGATGATATTAATTTTGACCGTAACCGTCGACACAACTGGGGAAATGGCGCAGCGGTAGCGCGTCTGCTTTGCATTGGCTCAAGTAGCCCATCGAGTGCAGAAGGTCTGGGGTTCGAGACCCCATTTCTCCAACTTTCTTTTTTGTCTTTTTTTTTTTTTTTTTTCACGCATATATATTATATCCCCCAAATAAATGTAGATAAGTCTTTCACTGCAACGACAATTCAATAATTTGCGGCGCTTGCGGCGCATTATTCCAGTTGACCTTCATTTGATCGTTTGCGCCGTAGCTAAATCTCCGTAATATCAAGGTTTACGGCGTCGAGACGGCTTAATCTAGCCGTGACCGTTTTCGTCGTCATCAGTAACGACGACCACTATCGCTCAGAAGGACAAGATGCAGCAATACATGTTATATGAATACTATAATCGGTCGCAATATCCTGCACAAAGTCACACTGAGACTCTACAAGTACCTCCGTCGGTTGGTGATAGGTATAATTTGCTTGCATAAACCCTGGCGCCCCCAAAGTACTAGAAGATGCACATCCTTGCGATGCATCAGCTGAGCGGACATTGCCATGGCGGGATTCTCATCGAATCTGTAGATGTACAGAGTACATTATCTCTTGTATACTACCGGTACGAACCATTCCGAAGCTATAATTCTTCCAATCTTGATACGCGACGTATAAATTGATCCCTGTTAAGTTTCGAAGTTGCTTGGCAGGCTTCTGGCCTGGCTGGAGGATCTTATGATGTGGGCTTATCCCGATCAGCTCCCCCAAAAGCCCACACGGAGGTGAACCAGTGCATCAGCATCGATTTGAGAGCTGTGGGGCACCGCTATAGTGGACAATAATAACCCTGAGTCTGAGTGAATGAACCCATGTGTAGGAAGTACCCAGCGCGAGTGACCCAAGTGGGGGGAACTAATGGAAACCCAATCCAGCTGTCGAAGGGCTCTAATGCACCCCAGTTAATAACAGAAAAAAAAAAAAACCTGTGTTGTGGGGACGTTGGATATTAGGGCTTTCATTTTGCATCGTATATATTGTAACAGTAATATTATATTATATTGGGAGAATATATATAATATGGTGCATATGGCCATCCGTGCTGAAACTGGCTTGCTTGCGGTCGGATGGGATGCCGGGAAGTGGACCTCTCAAGAGAGGTGGCGGCCAGTGGTGATTCGACGGGGGAGGCAGAAAAAGGATAGTCTGCCACTGTCACCGGGACTGTTAATGTTATTCGGGTGTCAGCTAGCGCCAATTAGCCAACCAGAGTCATCTATATGCAATGTGACCGATTCTCAGTGTGATTCGGGGTGCATTGGATATTGGCCGTGTTGGAAAGCCTTAAGTTCCTTCGAGGTCGAGATGCAATATCGAACGATGCCCACAACGGAAGAAGATCACCCTCTCTCTGCCTGCAGTCATCTTGGAAAGGAAAGAAAAAGAAGCCGTTGCAGGACCCGTTTCATCGACGAGATGCACAATACTGATGGCATCCCTGCGCTCTCTGTCTCGATGACATATTTTTTTCTCGTCCCACGCAGCAGGTACGTACCGGACGTTAGCATCGTGCATCGACCTGCCATCACTCGCATCCGATTGACCACTTTCGGCTGGCGTCGTCGCAGGTGCACTAGTTGGGCATCGCCTACGCTCAGATCACCACTTTGCCGCCATCTTCACCTGTCGCGGGTCATCGCGTATAATGGAAGCAAAGAGGCAGGTGGATAGGGCATTGCGTTCAAATGGTATCCTCCTGAGCCGGCTTTATTTGCTTCTTAGTGTAACTCGAGTCTTGAAATTAGAAATAAACCCTCGTTCTTTCGAGGAATGATCATCCGTTTAGTGATACCAAGACTAAGACGAAGAAGAAGAAGAAGAGATTCAAGTGGGGGCCCACCATGCCAATACCGTGGGTAGGAAAAACAGCAGGCCAGGTCGCGAGAGAGTGGGTTCTCGGCGACCACGCGTTAACTTCCAGTCTCACTAGTACCCAAAGAGGTAAAAAGTTAAGAGAAACTCAAGGGCGAGTAGGAAAGGAATAGCAGAGGCAGCGAGATGACCGTCATGCATTTCTAAACTTTAGCTTTTGGCGGAGCGGCTGATGATAATGCAACATGGCACGTTTACGTTGACAAGATAATGCAAATGCGTGGTGGCAGCCACAATGATCTTGGAGCGAAGCGATTCCACCACCGCCGTCGAATCGCATCGAGAGATCGTTCAAGGGCTCACTTGCAGCATTCCCCCCCTGTTCATAATGATTCGTCGGTCTTGCACTTACGCTTCTCTATTATACTCTCAGTTTCAGACATGCAGGTTGGCCCCATCGCAGACCTCTTCCCTCTTTTTCTTTTTTTTTCTTTCTTTCTTGTCTTCACCAAATATGCAAAAAGAATCCAGTTTCCGAGGTGCAGCCTAGACCTAGACCGTTCACGCTGCAAGCTTCCAGACGGACTTGCAGGCATGCTGCATGGCCCTGTGCCTGCGCATGTCGCGATGGTTCACCCAGGCATCAGCCCGCCCGCCTCACAACGTTTAAACTCAGCCCTTACTTCCTTCAACCCTAACACAGTAAGCCAAGGAAAGGACAAGCCGAGAAAACCAACCAAACAGCCCTGAGAGCCTCCCGTGCATCAGACAAAGTGGCATGGGGTATTTGGAAGCTTGTGACAGTTTGCCGAATCGCCCTCGTCTTTGGGATGATGGGCTAAGACCTCGCTAAGGGCGCTGAGAGAGAGAATGATTACACAAAATGGGGATATTCGAGGTTCAGCTTTAGTTTAATTGGCTGAACGCGAAAAGTTGGGGCGAAGGTCTGTGAGAAAGCTTAGTGGCTAAAACCCAGAGGATCCAACTGCGATCAACTTGCTTGCTCGCGATCGATCATCCGAGGGCTTACTGGCAAGGCTAAATTTCCTTGCCACGGCTCGGGGTTTCCTTCAGCTCTCGGAACACCGCGCGTACGCACAGGCAATTATGAGTTATTCGCTTTGGATAAAAAAATAGAGTTTGTAATTAATTCATTTTGACTACATCAAAGACTGTGGAGAAGAAACTAGTTTGTTTGTTTTGTTTGTGGGGTTTTTCTTGAAGTGAATCAGAAGCAGAAAAGTAGTATTTCACGAAGAGAAGAAAAGAAAGATAGAAATGGCGACATGAATGGAATGAAGAGAAATGATCATTGGAAAGTCAAAGTCAGAAGTAAGTATCAATAGATCAAAGCGGCCAATGGGCCAATGGTTGAAAAAAATATGAGAAGAGACATATGCGCTCCTGCACAATGAATCGAATGTACAAACAAGTATTCACATGAAATTGAAAAGAATCAGAAGTAAAAAGGCGGTAAAGAAGTCAAATAAAAATAAGTAAAAATGAAGACTGAAGAGAAACGTTAAGATAAAATAATTTGGTTTCTTTTCAACAATGCAGAAAGGTCAAATTTTCCATTTCCAAAATACTCCAAGATTATTGGATTAGCAACGCCGTGATCGAGAAACGATATATAGTTAAAAGCAATCTTCGTACTCCGGTTGAAAGCTAAAGTCAGACACCACCCAAAGATGAAATCCCAGAAAGGCTAAAAGAGGCAAATTTTGTTTTGAGGTCTTGAAAGATGAGCCGTCGTGTTAGGTCGTGATAGGTGCGCATATTTTATTTGGTCGTGACAATCGTAAAATAGCACAGGGTAAAATGATTTACTCATCGGACCTCTTTCTCTTCTTGCGAGACTTCTTGTCTTCCGAAGACCTGTCCTTGATCTCACCGGAGGCAGCAGTCATCGAGTCGACAACGATAATGCCTAACGGCTGTGGAGAGGAAACTGTTTCAGGCTCCTCCTCCATGGGGTTGAACTGTGAACCAAGGACAGGGACTTCACCCTCAGTCAAAACGCCAAGGACAACTGCACCAGTGCCGTGGATGCGGCTGTGCTGGGTAAGGTTGTCGCTTCGGGAGAAACGCTTTCCACATTCACCGCAAGAGAACGGCTTGTCCTCAGTGTGGAGAGAGCGGAAGTGTCGCTTCAGGTGCTCCTGTCGGCGGAATCGCCGGGTGCAGAGATGGCAGACGAAGGTCTTGGAGGGATCTTCGGTCAACGATTGCTTGCGGCCTCGTCGAATGACGTGGGGGCTGATTGGGTGTCCAATCATGGGCTTCTCATCGATCGGCGAGACAGGCGACGAAACGTCGCTGTCAACAGAGCCGAACTTGAAAGACCGGAGTCTGTGTTCTTCGGACATATCTTCAGGCGTCTGCTCCTTCTTGATCTTTTGGATCATCATCTTCTTCTTGGGGAACTTTGTAGGAGCAACGGAGCCCTGTCGGGAGGATGTTGTAGACATGGGTGGGCTTGGGAGTTGCTCGTTGTCAGAGTCGTCTTCGAACTTCATTCGCTTGTTCGAGAAGACGGATTCGGAGAAGTTCTGGATGAAGTCGTCCTCGGAGTCACCAAGATCGGATAGTTCCTCGTTGTAATCACCAGCCATGTATGGGGCAGTCTTGCCGGCGGACAAGGGGAGGAAGGACTCGACATTGCCGCCGAACAGGAACTGGTCGTCGTCACCGCTGAGCGATGGCATCGGTGGGAAGACAATATCTGGCTTGACATCGACTGGAGTCGGGGACTGGATGGTGAGTTCCCTGGGGTCGCAGCAGTCAGACTCTCCGAATGAGTCTTGAGAAGAGCAAGGAGACAGAGCCGGGCAGTGGAGGTCGTTCAGCGAGATTGATGGTGGTGGTGGGCTGGCATTGGATTTCAGGATCGATGGGGCTACGAGTCCGGCAGCTATTGATAGATCACGGTCAGTTAGAACGCCAGGACGCTCGTTTGAGAATGGGTAAATAATACATACGCGCTACAAAGTCCATTGGGGTGCTCGGGAGCTGAATATCACATAGAGAGACGGTTGCAATCAGAGGTTCCTCCGAGGACCAGCCGTGGTTACTGATTGGAGTTGGCATTGCATAAGGAATGGATGGTGTGCTAACGGCACTGTGGGTCAAAGGAGGGGTGGCAGGATTGAAGAGAAGGAGGTCCGTGGTCGCAGACTCGGTGCCCATATCATTAGACATGTAAGGCTCCATTAAAGACGGGGAAGCCGAAGGCGTAATGGTCAGAGGAACACCTCTTCCACCTAGAACCAGCTGGGATGGAAAGTGGATCGGGGTCGGCGCAAGCAGCTGCGTTGAAGCCGTGATGTAAGCATTCGGCTGGGCTAGGAACTGGCCGTGATGGCCATGCTGTTTCTGCTGGAGGCCCTGTGGATCCGGTGAATAGTAGAGGAAACCTGCGTCCATTGCGTCTTATAAAATAAAATAAAATGAAAAATGAAAGGCGAGCGTATATATATAAAATACGAGCGAAAGCAGGACCGAGTGTGAAGCGAAAGGCGTCTTAAAGCAACCTTCCGCCCTACGCAACGTATGCCTAAAGAGTCGATGAAACACTCCGATCAGTATATGGAACTTTACCGTCTAGGCAGGTAATTTTCGAGGCACGACAAAATAAACAGGCGCAGCGACGTGGGACGCCGACGACGGCTGGGACGTCAAGCCCAGACTTCATGCGGCCGCAGCTTCATGCGCGGTCGAAAGGGTCCATCCATCGGCGCATGCGTCTGCGTAGGTTCTCGCGTGCGGTAGAGAAATAAAATAATGAGAAGGAAAAAAAAAACATGGCCTGCAAGGTGCAAGAAGAAGGAACCACAAGCGAGCGATCCAAAATATGCGAGCAATGGCCAAATTTAGCTGTGCATGATAAGTCTCCGAGGAGCCCCAGAGCTGTGCAGCAAGCCAAACCCAGCCCACCCGATCAGCTTATGCTGGAGATCGAGCCTATTCGATTGCTCATCGGCCTCTCCCGCGCAGACGAGAGACATGGGGAAATTCGCATGGCATGACATAGCATGGCCTCATGCAGGAAATAAAGAGAAAGAAAGAAGGGAAAATTTTTTCTTTCATCTCCTGCTCCTGGCAGCCACCACGATATCCGAGGTGTTCCTTCCATCTTCTCTTTTCGTTCTCAGCAGTTCCAACGTAACGTAGCTCCGAAGGAACCGTTTGTTCCTTGTGGGCAAGGTACGTGGATGCTGGGTGGTAACAATTGGACAGAGACGGAAATAAAACGATGGGAGGGAGGGGTGGTTTTNTTTTTTTTTTTTTTTTTTTTTTTGTTGCGACTTACCGCTGACGGATATATCACCGACTCTTGATTGGCTTCCAGATCAAGACGTCGATGGCCTATTGTGTATGTGTTCGCTTGCGAGTGGACAGCAACGCTGTGAGATTAATTACTATGTGCGTACGGTTTGTACGATGGTGTCGAAAATCCAGAGGCCTCGTGGTGGTACGGAATTGAATCTCGCAGGCCCTTTTTCTGTCGGAATGAACGAGTGTAATTGTCGGACTCCAAAAATAGCCAGGGGCAAAAGGAATATCCAGACGGTTTGTGTCGTTGTATTAAAAGTGATTTAAAATATGTCTTTCAACTGTTGTAATGTGTCTTCCATCCAACTATTTTTTTTGTTTAATCCGCGGGCTTGTGATACGGTCGTCGAACTCACTACTCAAAGGATCGATTGGCTGTAGCAGAGAAATCAAGCACCTTGTGGTTGCTTCGTTCTGTGCTACTTTCCGTAAAGGAAAAGAACCGGGTATTGTTATTTGACGGGAAGCTCAAACGACTGGCGCTCTCGTATAACGAAAAGAGATACAGAGTGCGCTGAATTCCCGTAAGCTGACGGACGGAAACTCTGGACCTTGCCGGAGAAAGATGTGTGTGTAATGATTAAAGATGAGAAGACAAATTATATGAGTTGGTGGTAAGTATTAACGTAATTAACGTGTATCGGTTCGTTTTGGTATGTGGTATAGACTCTGTGGATGCTATTGATCGCGCGCAGTCTAATACTCGAAGCTTGAGGGAGTGTGTTGGAGTGTATCGATGCTCTTTTGGTATATTATATATGAGTGTATGTATGTATGTGAGTGTATAGGTGGGATATTGAGAGAAGGTCTGGTGAAGCAAGGGCAGCAGCAGGAAGCAGCAGTAGCACGCAGGTGGTTTCCGAGGGGGCGTATATATAAAACGAGAGTGATGGAAACAGCAGACGGTGATTAGATTATATTAAATAAAACCTAGGCCAACATGTAGAAGAAGAATGGAAAAGTACAAAGAAGAGACCGACGTATCTGGTAATCGGTGATCTCCCTTGCTTTTTAAAAGAACAAGAAGACTAACGCTGAGCGCTTGCGGTGAAGGACGGTGTGAGAAGCTGGAAGTGTGGGAAACATCAGAATTCTGGGATGGAGATATGGCTGCTATTTGAGACGACCGATCCAGAGAGACGCTGCATGGATGGCTTCCAATCAATCTATCTTGGGTACAGGAACCAGATGTACAGTACCTCTTCAGCCGAAGAAGCAAATATATCTCGGCCCAGTCGACCTTGCAGGCTGGCCAACGACACCTCTGGCCTCCCAGGCTGAGACGTAACTCCAAGCTAACGGGATTCTGCTAGTGGTTGACGTCCCAGGGCGCCGACGCGCTAAGATCACACAATCAGCAGCAACCGAGAAAAAGTATTCCCCCACGGCAGACAGCGAGGGTGTGAGGGGACTGGGAAGAAGTGTGTAAAAGAAAAGAAAGCAAGGAAAAGCAAAGCAAAGAAAAGAAAAGAAAAGAAAAGAGAAAAACGAAAAACGAAAAAAGGAAAAAGGAAAAAATGAAGAAATGCTGAGAGTGGAAAAAAAGCAAGGATGGAGGCAGGGTTGAGAGGATGTGAAAATGTCTCTACTATAGTTCCAGCACCTTTTCCTGACCCTTTCTCCACTCAAAACAGGCTTCGCACTAGAGAGAGGTGCATCCACTCTGGCAGATTAGCAAGAAGAGTTTCGCAGGAATAAAAAGAAATGAAAACCGGAGAGAGTATAGGAAGAAAAAGAAAAGTTTCGCAGATGGCTCCACCCTCCAAACACACACACACTGCCCACAGATGCTGCTACCACCATTTAGCACTGGATGGTAGCTGACAAGGGTCTGTGGTCTTTCTCCCCGGCAGACTGAAATATTGCCTGTTAGGTTGGGCCTCTCACTCGGGCCACTCTCTCTCAGACGCATTCTGGTAGAGACTGATTTTTTTTCCCTCTCTGTCCGTCTGCCTCTCAGGTCCCTCTTTTGCCCTCCTCTCATTGTGTGATAGCAAGCTTGTTTGGCCGTTAGATATAACTGTTGGCCTATAGGTATATATAAGCATATAAGTATTTATATCATACGATTATAGCTACAATCGCCGTTGGAGGCTTTTTCCGCTATAACTATTGGTGTGAGTGTGTTGCTCGTGCCTCAAACTCCATCAAATATCAACCCTGGCTGCAGACCACAACCAGGGCGAGATAATCGCCCACCGAAAACCCTTCTTCGAACCTCTTTCTTCTAGCCTGCCTCGGGACCCACAAGTACCCGAACATAGTCTGCCCTTTAGCACCGTGGGCACATGGACTTAACCATGCTCCAAGGCTCAAAGTGCGACCTGGAAGATTGGGGTCCCATTTCTCCCCAAATACGCACTCTATATTATGATACTTTGTAATTCGTTTTTCCACACTGCCACGATGAGAATAAGCAATTTCCGTAGCTGAAAAAAGAAGCAGCCAATTTGAAGAAGGGAAGAGCTAAAATTTTTTTCTTGCCCGCGCCCCGACTTGATCCGCCAGCCCCGATTTGTCCACGCAAAGGCGACCCAGGCTTCCCGGGGCCACCGCACCGCTCCTGGATTCTATTTGTCGAAGAGCCTGAAGGGTCCGGTGCGCCGGCTGGAATTCTAGCTGGATTCGGCCAACCGACCGTCGACCGTCTACAAACAATTGGTGAGCATGAAGCCAGGAATGAAGGGGTCTCGCTGCAAATGCTGGCCTAGGCCTGCACATGTGCAAACATGCGTACGCAGTTCAGCTCTGTTTCTCCAACTGCAGTCTACATTTGGTGGTTTTTCCTTCCTTCAGGTGAAGGAGTTCCCGCCGGCCGCTCATGGCTGGATTCTCTTTAAACTCTCGACTGCGTGACGTTGCCTTTCCCATGTATCTAAAGTTAAGAATAGCTCGCAGTTGGAAGAAAGAGGGCAATGTACGGTACCTGTACCGCCTGGTGAGCGTGTAAAATACATGAGCGTGGGCGTGTGGTTCTTATTTTTTATTTTTTGATTCCTGCGGCGTATCCGACCGACCGACCGCCGGCAGAGATCTTTTGCCGAGCTACCTTATTTCTCGATGATTTGCCTACTCTGCCTCTGGCGACGTTGCAAAATAAGTCCGTGGCCCATAGGTCGATGGGCGCCTCTTTGCATACGCAGGTATACACCGAATGTAGACGAGAGAAAGTATGTAGAGTACATAGCCCAGCGGCTTGCGAATTCAGGCGCCAGCAAAAGGAACTTTTTTCCCCGGGCAAGTCTTAACGAATGGCGTTCCGATGAGGTACCTCGTATACAGGACCAGACAAGACAAGACAAAAAAATGGCCCAGCGTCTGTATAGACGTTGCTAAAAAAACAAAAAGCCAACTCACATTACTCGTGATAGCCTCTTCTTCCCGTTCTTACGCAAACAGGAAACTCGGTATTCTTCCTAGCCACAACCTCAAACCACACTGGTTTCCTCCTGCATATGTAGGCTTTTCCCGATCCTATGCGTTTTGTTCTCCATTGAAGGTACCGTTGGCCGGCTTAAAAACAAAATGCACGGCCCACATCCAGAAGCTAGAAGGAGTTCTTCAATGCGGGCCTAACGCAGGAACGAAAGAGCACGAGTTTCGAGATATCTGGTCTTTCCAAACTCTGGAAACTCGTGTTCAATGCAATGCAATATACAGTGCATGTGTGCATGCCTTATCGTTTGTGGCTACGCCCGCTAACCGGCAGGCAATCGATAAAGCCGATTGTGTAATTTCAATGTTATATCCCAAGGATTTAGGCTTGATTGGGAGAGTAATTAGTGGTATATAGCACGGTTCAACGAGAGAGAGAGAGAAAAAAAAAAAAGCATCCGAAGGATCGAGAGGCCTAAAGATGCAAGGTATACTAGGTATGCAAGCTCCAGCCAGCCAGCAGATGCTAGCAGCAACCGAAACGGTAGATGCATGTCTTGGAAGAGCTCTAACATAATCGTCTACAAGTTCAGTACTTTTTTTCGCATGCGTAAGGTACCATCGACGGGGACCGGGGGGTAGCTTTTGGTTCGAGAAGGTAATATTACGGTTTGCTCTAATCATTCCTCGTCGTTAAGGTGCGCTCGTGATCCTGAAGGTGCAGCGTCCAAAACGCGCGCTACGCTGCTTGATGTGGTTGGTTGGCCTGCATGCACAAAGTGGTGTTGTGGTTTATTTGTCGTACTCAGCGCGAAAGATTAGATCAATCGATAACCAGTCGCTGCTCGCCTCGTCGGTGGCCGGTATATCGACTCTCTCTTTCTCTCTCTCTCGACAGTTGCGTAAGTGGCCCGTCCAGCCCTTCCTACCCCTCCATTCGCAAGTTTTCTCTAATGTCGTGATTGCCTCTCTAGCTAGCTGCAGGCGAATCATGAAAGATCCTTGCTATGGAAAACCTTGAGAAGACGGGATAGAAGACATGCTGGTGAGACAAACATCACCAATCAGATCGCTGACGGGGCAGGGTAATCCCGAGCTGATTGACAGTTCTCATTTCGTTTATCTCCACCTTTTTGATAGCTCGAATATGTCCTTCGACTTTCTGAATCAACTATTGCTCCGCGATCTCAAATGCCGAAGCACCCTATCTCGGGACCGGGCTGAATCAGTCAAGTGGATTGAAGCGATTCCAAAGGCGAGCGGAAGATAAGTCAGAGGCTGGCAAAATCGTGCTAAGCACAGGTGGAGCTATACTTTATGCGTGTTAATCTTCAGCTTCGAGATATCAAAGTCTCATCATTGCGAAAAGAGAACAAGGCCTAATGCCTAAACCTGAAGTTGCACATATATGCTGCCTAACCAAAAGCTAGCCTACCAGTCCCAAAAGCGTTGATGTGTTGAGATGCACTTGTCACATGAAAAAAACGCCAAGACACAACGCGCACCGGCAAAATTTTTTTTGCAATGGACATTTAACGAGATCGCGTGTGGAAATTTTTCTACTCTTCTTTTTCTTCTTCTCTCTTCATGGGACCTTTGTGTCCCGTGCGGCTTGCTTCGATTATCACATCCCGTGTTGCCCGTCCATCTTAATTAATGATGTCAAGAGTCAAAGACGAGCGTCAATCGAAGCATAGAACAAACATATTGCATAAATGCTGCTGGTCCTGGTCATATCTCTTCTCTGTTTACTTTCCCGGAGGATCGAGGTGGGAACAACATCGTACAAACTTTTCTTTCTTTCTCAGCGAATTGCGGGTCTCTGCGGGTGTATAAACGGGTAATCCAGCCTTAATCTTGCGTTCCTTCGCAAGTTTTGTCTTGTTTTGACACTTTCAACGTGCGGGTCATCAATCTTGACGACGCGAAGATGCGGTTTCTTTCAGCTGGTTTATGCACCCTCCGCATTCTCCACAATTACGAAACGGAATATAGACCCTCTCGATGGAAACTTCCATGGATGAATACTAACATCTAATCTCCATTTCTTTGATATCAGTCAGCAGCGTGGAGTCTCATGATACGTCTCCGAAATGCGACTGTGTTTGGGTTGGCATGGGACGGGATGTCGTTATATTGGCAGTTCTCCATACTTAAAACCTCATGCTATATCCTGACTAATAGTCAATGTTCAAGTGACCTTGGAGCTGAAGATTCTCCACTTTAATTGTCCATGTGTCGATCCCTGGCCTTAAAAGTCTCCTCAAGCAAACCTTTCCCGTCCGTGGGCCCGCTCTTCCTTCGAGACTTGTCTAGACGTGGAGTGTTCGAAGCGACGAAGGTTTCTGGAACCGGATTGCCGTTAACGTTCGGCGACAAAATCTGACGTATACGTGTTCACGGGCGATATTTCTGAAACGAGGTCCGGGATGCGAAACAAACAAAAACCACTTAGCAAAGCACAAGAATCCGGCTGCCCGTATGGTCTTTTTTTTTTTTAATTAGCTTGATTCCATTGTATCTACCGCCGTCGTCGGCCGGGTCCACCCAGTATACTGCGTACCAGAAAGATAGATTATATCACAGGAAAATATATGGGCCGGCGCATGCGCAGGTGCAAATAAGAATTTAGAAACCAGCGTGCGAAAAGCCTGGTGTGAGGGTGAGCTCTGCCATGTGGTACCGCCACTGCATTACTAGCTGGGTAGTGTTTGTCCTTTGGTAGACATCGAACCGAGGAAAACATGCCAGGCTAATTTCGCGGCGGCATGTCTCCCATAATCTGCCCTTATTGGAAGCCAGCCTGAGAAACAGGAAAGCAAAAGAGAACGCGATTTGAAATACGGTGTTGATTGGGCTCTCTACGGCTGCTTTCTGGTATCTGCCCGGCTCAGCCTATGAGTGCGCCAGAGCAGCAGTTGAGGAAACACACTTATGTCCAGACCCCATGCAGGGATTGTGCATACATGTCGACAACTGCAAGCGATTCTAGTGTTTTCCCTTCTGCAGAACCCACCGCAGCTGATGTACAACGTAGTCAGCAAGATTATATTAGCACTGCAGAACGCAGTGGAGCGCAATCAAACAAACCTGGGACGCAATGACGGCCCAGGGAAAAAGATCAGATCATGTCATATAAGCTAAGCTCACCAACCATCGCATCATGTGGGGGAAATTCCCATTCGACTTACGTACAAGCTGGCCGTCTCGGATATCGTGAAGATCCAATCAATTCGGGGCTTGTGCTGTATCAATCGCGTCCTGACAGATTTGACAGGCATTATTCCGAATGCAAAAATGTGTGGTGGTCCGCCATGTGTTTGCATGTCTTTGCCTTATCATCACGAGAGGTCTTAGGCAGATTGCTAGCCGTACCGCTCAGTTACGTACGATGCATCAAATTCAGGCATTTGCTTGCGCCATGCACACTGCTAGTCCGGGCGCAGAAAATTTGATCCCACGCTCGGTCAGTCGTAGAGAGTGCATCGCGGGCTCAGGCCCACATGGAATTACTAACGCAAGTCATCGATGCATTCGAGAATGAGAATTAAGTGCGCTGACTCGACTCAGCGGCGACGCCTTTCCAAAAGCCCCACGGCGCCAAAAGGAAAGCCCAACACTGGACCATGGCCTCACATGCAACAAACACCACTGCGAGCATGTGGGTTGTGGGGTGCCGGATTATAATTATTACATCTGTGGGTTGCAGTGCAGTTCAATGGGCCTGAAACCGCCTGCTCAAGATGGTTTGTCGATGTTGACTGGAGTACTATCTATAGGTGTCAAATTTAGAAACCGTCGGGATCCAGATGGCAAATCGATGGGACCAGCCAACTTTGTACCGGTACAATATCGCCCGTAGACGCAGCACAACCCAACCTGGCAAGCTGAACATGCAACGGGGAAAACGTACGATGACTGAATGGAAGAGCCAGAATTAAGAACGCTACCATGATAAAACCGGCATTACGTCGTAGAAAAGAGTTTGACGTCCTGTCATTCCTGGTCAACGCATTCTCAAACCGCGGTGCATATGCAGAACCACGTCGGTGCCTTTCGGTGCCTTTCGATCGAGCGCCAGGCTGCGCTGCCGGTCGGATTTTCTTTCCATTTGGAGTCTGGAGCTTCCCTTTTCGAACCTGACTCAAGCCCAGGTCAGGTATCAAACGTCTGTTCGGCGCCATCAAGAAGCATCTGGTTTAGACGCTTCAGCCGACGACTCATGTGATACAGCCGAAATGCCCCTTCACGTTAGCTACAGGCGATCCCGTCATGTATTCGATGCATGGAACACGTCGAAGATGCAGTGGCAAAGCCGCATACGGTTGCCTCGATGTTAGGCCGGCGGATTGATTTCGTTGGAAGCACGTTGGTGTTGCCTTCCCATTGTGGCTTGTAGGCGACAGGGCACCAACCTTCATTTAGCACCTTCCATCCGGCTTTAGCGATCACGATTTGTTGGTTTTGGTTGAGTTTTTTTTTTTTTTTTTTCGGTCTGGCTACCAGACCTACAACACACCGCTTCTCCCAAAGCGTACGTCGCAGTTTAAGCCCTGACGACATTGGCAAGTACCACGGCCACGATTCAGACGAGGAAACGCCGTCTACACCACGACATCGCCCTTTGACAGCATCCGTGCATCCCGATGACAGACTTGGTACACCCGTCCCGAGTCACAGCCGCCTGGCAGTGGGCGAAAGAGAGGAGACCAAAGGCAAGCATGCAGATAGCAAGCAACACATACTCGCATCAGGTGAAACTGACTCAAATGTGCAAAGAAAAAAAAAATCGACGCGACGGGCTCATATCTCTTCGGTTTACCTATCACGGATACTCCTCCGGCTACTTTGATACTCTAAACGAATGGGATTCATCTCTCGCTATTTAATTTTGCTACTTCGCGATCGCCATCTCGTATCACGCCGGGCACAGCCGTCACGTTGCTTCCCATTCCCTCCCGGGCTTCCCTCCCCCTCTCCATTCCCTGGTCCCTTCGTAACTATCCCAGGGAAGGGATACCAGAACGTGGCAAAGCGCTCCCGGGTCGTGATGTCTGAAAATGAAACCGCCACCTAAAGTTACCTCTCCCTCGGTATCTTATCCCCCCGGTTGCTTGGGACTCGAGGCCTGCTGGAGCACAATTTGGCGAGATTTCCGGACCTGTCCCATCTGACGGAGAAAGCCCTTTCACCTTTCCTAATCCCGCCATCCGAGGTTCCGCATGGTTGGATCACCAATTACTGCCTTCTTGGCAGCCTCTCTTATCAAAAACGGTTGCATGAAGGACGAGGCCTACGGTCCTAGGTCAGAAGCGCTGTAGTCATGTCTCGGTTCCCGCGAATAATGCAGAGATTGGATGCTATGCACATTTCAGATGTGTAGTGATCTCAAAGGCGTTAATGTGACATGTGTGATATTCCATAAAGTCCGCTTTATGAAAGTGCAGCGACGGAAACGGCTTAGACCGCTGCGGGCTCCGGCTGGGAGTCCGCGGATGTGGGAAGAAAGCCCGCGTCCCAGAGAAACAATAGGTCGGGACCTTCGACCGGGCTTCTCGAAAGGCAACTGGTTCACGCGAAAAGCTTGGAGGCTTTGCTAGCGTCCTATTGATGGGAAATACTCGTGGTGTGGAGCAAAGTGGAGGCAATAAGCCAGTGCCAAGCCCAATCCTTTTTTATTGTTCTCTCTTATTTCTATTATAATCGCTTTGAAGCAGACTAGACCGTTTTCATCAGATTTACGAGCGGCCAAATATTCCAGGGTCCTGGTCCGCTTGACAAGGAAACACCAACTGGGACAGGGATCCAAATTCCGGCCACATGGGTCCGGCAGGGGATCTGAACGCTCAATGGGTTGCTGAGCGATCGGTGGGCGCTTTTCTTCCCAAGTTAATATGATTCCAAAGAGGTACTAACGAAGCTTGGGAATAGCAATAACTACCAGGTGGGGAACGGGTCAGGAACCCGAGATTTGGACTGCCTCTCGCTCGTCCCAAAAAAACCACGAAAGGCGGGTCCGGGGGAAGCGGACGACAGCTGCTCGGGCTTGGGATGTGACGACCCTTTGCAGATGGCAAATTGGGGTTCCAGGCCTGCAGGATTGAAAGTGATCCTAACCTGAGTTATACCTGACTGATGGTATTGCTTCTGATGCACGAGTCTGTGTGCCCGTCACAGGTGTTGACAGCAGGATCTGAATTTGACTTTTGGCCCGACCTGACTTCTTGGCCCCGACCGGCGGGTGTTTGAGGCATCCTGCAGGAACAGCACGGGAAATCGCCAACCGCACGGCAAAAGGAAGAGACGAGAACGTGTTTGAGATGCAAGCACGGCACGCCGCTTCTACTGAGAGGGCAAACGGGTAAAAACGAAACAAAAACAACACCCAAACGTTTGCCCTTTGCTCCAAGACAATCAAATAAACTATCACTAAGTGATCAGTCAGTTGCAGCCCAATCAAACTCCAATAGCACATCGACGGCAGCAGTGAAACTCTCAACAGAGCCCGTGTCAAGATAAGCGGGCGGAGCATACCTTTTGATTGTCGATGCAATCACACCGACACATGCACAGGAAAACCATTGCTCCACCGGGCCTTCGATTGGCTGTTCCCCGGCTATCGTCAGCGAAGAAGCCATGCACGCGCTGCAGCCTGCCAAAGAGCCGAACCGGCTATTATCCAATCCCGAAGCAATAGCTTGCAGCAGCGCCTGCATGCTTGTGTGCTTTGACCACCTTGACAGTCTTAACGTTTCGTCAAAAGAGATCCCTTCCAAATTGCTGCGTTCGTGTCTTGCGGTGGATAATATGTATCATCTTATGCCAGACGATTGCATCCGACAGGTCGAACCATCTGCGAGTTTGCAGGTGCATGCAGGCTCTACCCCAGATCATCTCCGTATATCGGTCGTTTTCTTCCCTCTCCAGGTTTTTCTTCCCTCTCCAGGTTTTTCTTCCTAACCCCTGCAGTTGCTAGTATGCCTGCGTATGCCTGCCGCACAGCTCGCCGTAGACAATAGAAGAAAAAAAGAGCATTCCAAAACCGAAGGATCAAAAATCACGCTTTTCCCGGGGATTGGCAGACAGGGCGGACATTACGCTTTTTACCTTAGCTCGGGTCAAGATATCGCGAGCTTCAGACATCGGTGAAAGTAATCAGGGTGTTCCATGTTTACCCCGCGGCCTTACCCTCTATGATTCGTCGGCAGAGAGGTCCAACCTGCAAGCATGGTCCCTTGGAAATGAAACGATAATCGTCACAGACGATTCGTTCGGAAGTGCGATACGTATCCGCCAGAAAGCCTCTTTGAAAAGAAAAAAATTTCCTTCATTCTTATTCTTTGTTTTTTTCTCACCGAAGTAACGCTGGTGGGTCTCGAACTTGAAGTCTCAACACATGCACACAAACGAAACTCCGTCACCTCAAAGCCGAGTGACTGACTCCGGGCTGACAGTGCGGTGATCCAATTGCCACATGGCGGCACGGGTATGCCTCAGAAGTTCCGTAGCAATGTTGCATGATTGTGGTCCGGAACAATTGATTCCAGTCGTGTGAACTGAAAAGAATTTTCTAGAGCAATTCATTACCGAAACGGCGATGTTGCCAGAACCGCGTTCTGGTCACTGTGCCCACACTGGGCCTTTTTTAGCCTTTCGCCACCAGCGGGTTAAACCCGTACTGGGAATAAATCTCGTGCGCGATATTAACGCTGGCGAAGTAATGGATGGGTTTTCTTTAGATGGCTCCTCTTCTTTATCACGACGGGTTAAAATTCCCGCAGGTAATATAAGTCGGTTGCACACCACCATTCCTGGATCAATGGCGCTCGGAGCGTTTTTTGGGGTTATTCGTATTTTGTGGAGAATATTAGCCTGTATTACCCGTTACGAGAACGAAAAGCAACACCAGAGCAAATCAAGACCTTCAGGCCGGCGCCGGCGGGCGACCTTTTGCCGTAGCTGCAATGTTTGAGACGAAACTTTCCAGAAGTTGACCAACCCCCAGGCGCCGCAGCCCGCATTTAAAATTTCAAATTTGTATAATCATGGCGATGCTGCAGTTCCGGCGCCTAGACGATGCCATTGGGTTTTATTATCATGGATGAGATAATGCTTATAACTGGAATAGTGGGGCGGCATGGCAACTTGGCGGTTCTTTTCTAAAGTCGGAAATCCGTACTCGCTGGATGGGCCGGCTCTCGGCTATGACCTTGCAGACGCATTGCATATGCAATGCGTTGTTCCTATTGACGGGATCCAGGAAATTACCACCAGGGCTCTCAGACATCTATCTGCACTTCGACCGCGTAACAGCTCGAGGCTGGTTAGAGCTTGGCTGGAACCTGGAGCGACCTGTGCTCAGTCTGGACATCGTTACGGGACGACCATTCGGTAAATGACCGGGCTTGGTGTGATATTATCATGTCTTTGATTTGCGATATACACTGGAACGATTATATAGATTCGATACGTTATATTCTATATCTCCACAGCTGCAATAATATAACACCGGCACTATATTCCATCTTTGGAGTCGAGAAGAGCTACAACAGCCTATCTATACGCGTTCATCGGCTACTCAGATATGTCGTAAGCCGTTCTGATTCACCCGTGGCAGCGGGTATTCGGATCCAGCCTGTCGGCAAGCAACTGGCGAGCAATTCTGGCCTCTTGATCAGAGATGATTACTAGCAGCTTATACCAGCAGCTTATACCAGCAGCGATACCATTGGGCTAGACGCAGGAGCATGCTTGAAACATCGAATCTTTCATGCCTGAAAGCTTTGACCTGTAATGAGTGTTTATTGCTCCGATGGTCCGTATGCTACCAGTATACACGTTCTGCTTTTTTTTTCTCTTCATTTGTATCAGCTGCCAGCACGTGCGACGATGGTCACGTCATGCACGTCTGTCATCTACCACCCATCATCGTAAACAGGAACTGCAATACCCTGATCTCGGAGACCATACCTGGCTGCGTCGGCGGGTATTCATTCACAGCCCGGGAAAACGACTGCCCGAGACAGTGCATATTTCCCTGTTTCATCGACGAACTCGGCGAGGGTGGCCCGTACCACGAAGATCCAGGTAGCAGCCATTACGCCCGGCATGTTCCTGGTTTCTGGCAAGACATCATTTCGAGTATCTAATAGATTCACCTCCGTTTAGTGGGTATGAGCTTGTGCATCCGCTGTCTCATTTCCTCGAACGGATCTTGGTTCCTTTCGAATTGAACCATCTCGTACACACGATTGAAGCAAGACCGTTTTGGTAGCTCCATCACGTCCGCGGCGAACCGATTCGTCTGCATCGGGAAATCAGTATATGCCGTGGCCGCCACCAGACTGAAACAAAACCGAGGCGTTCAAAAAATATCTTTGTAATGTCTCTTCTAACATCGACCGACGGGCTTACAGCTTCCAGAAACCAGTAGCCATCGACCGTGCCCGCTTCGTGAAACCTGCGTTGCATGTGTGGTAGAAAGTGGAGCCGGTTGGGTCGCCACCTTTGTACCTAAGAGTTACTAGAAACATACTGCAGCCCGCCCAACGGACGTATCAGCTGCCTGGTGACTTTTTGCGCATATGCGGATGCACGACCGCACCTCGGCCGATGCAATTCATCTTACGGAAGAAACGAGATGTCATCGACTTCCGAATTCTATATGCTATATGCATGTATCATAATATCGTGCAGTCATATACACCCGGGCTTCTTAATTTGCAAGCCCCCCATCGTTTCGAGATTGCACCACAGCCTCGACCGGTGCTGAGTTTTCAGAAGTCCAGAGCGAAATTACTCCAATAAAAGTGGTAGAAACTTGCATGCCGTCCTGCATTATGATATATTATAGTGTTGACAAAACGGCTCCTGTCTGCCTGGCGCGTTATCAGAAAACTTTATCTGCCACCCGCGCGCACGTCGGCGAACATGGAAAGGGTTCGATTTTCAACCAAATTCCGCGTGCTCTCCCACTTCGGTCATTTGCGAACAGGCGCCGCGCCGGCGCCGGCCCCCCAAAGTCCTAAAACACCAGATACGCAGCTGTATGCATCACTTCATTACATACTCAAATTTCGATAACAGAAAAAAATGGTCAGCTCCAAGTATGACATTACATTACATGACATGACATGGAACATGTTGGGGCGCGCGCGGGGAGGCTAGAGATCGCTCTCGCAACGCCGCCGACCGCGACGGTGATAGATAAAAGGTAGATGTAGAAACCGAACGTCCGTGGGGTGTCCCGTGGGACGACCCAACTGGATACACTTCCGTTCCTTTTTCTTCTTCCTCTATTCTTTCTTTTTACGTCGTTTCTATCGAGTTGCACAATTCGGATGTGTGTTGCGAAGGTGCCCACACGTCGCGATAAGTTCCACCTGCCTATCCCGTGGTAGTCCATGCGAGATAGACGGACCGTGGGAGCCTTCGCTTAAAATCGAAATCTCAGAGTTACTGCCCCAGCTTCGACCTCCGGTTAGAGGGAAGACGAAGGATCAAACAGTGGGTTTTTTCCAGGATGGAAGAAACTCACACGAGTCGGCTTGGTACTTCGGCGCGCGGCGTAGGTTTGACGCCGACACCTGATCTTGACAGCTGCAGCCGTGCCAAATGTACATATGCAGCAGTCCACTGTGCGTTGCAGTAGCGTGTGTCATCTCGAGAAATTTAGTTTCCGCGGATGACCTTGAATCCACCGTCGAACAAACTCAGCTCACCGCTCAGAGAAGCTCTGCCGCCTCGTTTTTTTGGCCTATTGGTTGTGCTCGGAAGCCTACACGGCGCCGCCGACGTCTTAGGCTTTTGGAGGTGATTCCTGTGCGCCGTTCAGGCACTTTTCGGTGGGTCTAGTCGTGTCCAATTGGCGGAGCCAGCATCGTACACCGCCCCCGGGGCCTCGACTACTCCCGGCGCCGGCACAGTAAGATTTGCTCTAGATGGTATATATACATTTTTGCAAAGGCTAGTCCTTTTGCCCCAGGATGCATCGGTCATCGTTCATCTATTCAATACCGGGATAGCCTCGGTCAGGAAAATGGATCCAATTAGCATTTTTCGAATAACAGAGCCTATTCCGGCAGGTTGGGCAGGTCTACCACCCTGCGACGTAGTGTATGTCTATGTCATGTCTATGTATTGGACGTATGTCTGAATCAGCATTAAACATGTGCATTTTTTTGGGTACACACTCCACAGTCAGACATCTCCACAGCTTAGAGGCGAGGAGTTATAATAATATTTTGCGTACGCCAACGGCGCGCATTAACAGCTGCAAATCAAAAATATCAACGTCGCAGTTCGACTTTCCTGTGCCGTGTCCGCGTCCAGATGTCGAATCACATCGCTTTCTGCACTATCAACCTATCTCGCTTCGAGATCTGGGTGCATACAGATGCGCATGTAACCTGAACAACGTAAGACACCTAACTTTAGACACTTTGGCCCGTGATTCAATGGCAAACGCACCACCAAAACGCACCGGGAACGGCTCGTCCAATGCAATATGATGATAGTCTAAAAATATAAACCTCGCCTTTTAATTTGTAGACGGTTCCCAAAAAAAAAAAGTTGGCAGGATAGTTTAATTAGCTTGACCGGCACCAGCACCGGCAGGCTAAGAGAAACTGACGTGACCGACATTACAACATATACATGCAACACCGTCGCATCGATTCCCATCGCTCGCATTCCATTCCGAAATGCGGGATTACCTTATGGTCTGGGTCAGATATAGGCAAATGATCACCATACATCCGCCGGAAGATGAGGAAGAGTGGCTATGCTAGAGTTACAAAAAACTCACGTTCCTTGTTTCCCTTCCCGTGCCCTAGGCCCCGGACCATACTAAGTATACGAGAGAATCCTATACTAACGCTACTGGGAATATTAAACGTCTAGCATCTAGGCTCTTGCAATTTTAGCGTTTTTAAGCATTCTTGACGCCCCCCAGTCCAGCCCCTGCGTGCGAGGCCCTTGGTTTAACGACGAATACGGCTGGCCGGCCTGGCTAGCACAAAAGCTCCATGCATGGGAAACCTTTCGTAGACGGACATTGCACTACAGGTGATATTCCAACAAGTAAAACACGAAGTCGACAAATCGGGACAAGATTGGTTACATCACAATACAAATACGTTAATACTTGGAGTAGTATATAGTATTATACATGGTTCGGACACGTATACGTCGACAGAAG